>WEKX01013209.1:226246-442896 GCA_013390025.1 Pitta sordida | reverse complement strand
GCGGCCGGAGCCCAGGTGTGAGGGTGGGGGTGGCCCGAGATGGGCCCCGCCGTCCCCGGGCTGCGGGAGTGCCGCGGGGTGCGCCCCTGGGGCCGGGGGAGTGGGCTTTGGGGGGCTGCAGGGATTCAGGTGCTGTGTCCCAGGGAGTGGGGCCGGGGTTACACCGGGGCCCTGGGACCGCCGGGTTTGAGCGGCTCCGGGGAAGGCCGGGGGTTAACCCAGGGAGATACCACTGCTGAAAAGATTGTTGTAGGGTATAAAAACTTAATTAACTTGGGAAAACTTTCGGTCGTCTGGCATTTAAGCTCTTTCCGGGGGGTTCTTGCTTTGCTGTAACGGTGGGGCTTAGGGCTGGTGTTTGGAGAATATGCCCAACCTACCTGTTGTGTAATTTCACACAGAATCACACACAGAATATTCTGAGTTGGAAGGGACCCACAGGGATCATCGAGTCCAACTCTTAACACTGTCTCCCTGGCGGGAATTGAACCCGGGTCTCCCACACGCCAGGTGGGGACACTTACCACTGTACTAAAGTGGATGCTTGTCCCAGAAAATGCCCCTGAGGGGTTATGCCGCTTGGAATATCCTCTCCCTGACTCTGGACTATGTATTGCCCTTGGAAGCGGTGGAGGGTTAATCCAGTTTAGTCTCATGGTGTCACGCCTTTAGCCTTTTCATATCTTATCTTAAAACCTGGGTCAGCTGCACAGTGACCTGTGCGAGCTCCAGCCTCTCACCACCAGCCGATGAAGTTGGGTTTATTATGGCTCGGGTGAGAGAGGTGTGAATGATGTTACTGGCAAAGAGACATAAAGGGGGGGCCTGGTGGTGGTGAACAAAACACTGCCCTGATTTCAACTTCCTTAACTTTCCTTTTCTCCAGGAGAAGACTGATGTGGAGGGAACACTGTTTGTTTACACAAGGTGAGGACATTGTGCTTTAACGTCTGCACGTGAAACCTGGGGATATGAAAATGCGAACTGGGATGGAACACAGCCCAGAGAAGTGAAATGCACCCCCTTGCTGAAGGCTGAAAATAAACTGAAACTGACAGGAGAAAACACTGGGAAAGACACATTGCCTTGTATTTTGATAAGACTTCCAAATGTAATTTAAATCCCAGTATGGATGGACTGTGGGAATGTTTTGTGTTGGTTTAAAGGGAATGCAGCATGTGTGGTTTAAGAAGTGTCTGAACAAAAAACAAATAGTGAAATAAATATTGATATTCCTTAAAGTGAGGGAATGGTAGAACATAGGAACTACACTTTGGTTTTTTGTATTTTGTTCCTTACTTAGGGAACTTTAATATTATTTGCATCTGTTCATTTTTTATGCATGTTTCATCCAACATTTTGGATGGGTTTTATGCTTTCTTTTAGCAGCCACCCTGGCTGTGGCTTTCCAGAGCATCATTTCTTTTAAGCAGATGTGTTTGTTCTGGTGTGAAGCCTGCCCTTAGCTCGGGTTTCCACTTTAGTGGCCCAGCACTTCTCTGTGCCTATTGTAAAATCAAGAGGTAATACAGTCAGTGTAGTTTGCAATAGCTGCTGGGGTGTAACACCAAAGCAGAAACTTTCTTCTTTAATGTTGAAGAGGAACTGGTAGGAGAGCTGAGACAGGAGGAGATTGTTCTAAAAACATGAGGTGCATGTATGACGTGACAAGTCTGCTTTCAGTGTTTCAAGCTCTTTTGTAGCAGCAGTGGAAATGGTCAACAGGAATTTTTCTGAGCTGCTTTCAGGTAAGTGGAGATAAGATGCTCCACCAGGAGAGGAAAGAACTGGCCCTTTGCTGTGCCAGCAGCAGGTGGATGTGGCTAGTTGTGTGCTGCAAAACAAGCAGTATTATTTCCTAGTTTTAAAACTCAAGGACTGACAACATGTAGCCTGGTACTCCTTACATCTTCCACTGTTATTTTGCTGCCTGAGAAAACGGCCATTTAGAGCGGAGGTTGCTCTGAGGTCCCATGGGAAAGACATTACCAGCAAATCACAAGTTGGAGACCACCTGTGTTGCCTTTGTTGCTTCTCATTACTCTAGTCACAGTGTGAAGTGATTGACCATTTAATTGAGATGACTTATTTACTACTCACCAAATCTCTGTGAATTCCAAGGAATGATCAACAAAAAAATCAGACTTAACATCAGTGGAAGTGGACTGGTTTTTGTCTGTTTAAGTGAACTGACTGTTGGAAAGAAAGGATTCTTGTCAAGGATTCCCCTTTTGTTTATTTTTCTGCTGACTCCAGTACTGTAATGCGAGTTCTCGTGCTTTGTGTTTCACAGAGAAATCCACACGCCAGCAATTACCAGAGATGGTACTTTTCCCAAATGTTTAGCCGTAATCTTTTCCTTTATTGTCTTACTTGGTTTGGAAGAAGTATTTCCCATCAGGATCATTATGGGTTTAACAGCTCACATTTATCTAAATGACTCAAAGTGTAACCCCCCCATGAACAAGCAGAATGATTTATAGTCATTGAATCATAAATGGTTGAGGTTGGAAGAGACTATTAAAGATTATGTATTCTGACCCCTTCCCAAAGCCCTGTCCCACCCAAACTTGAACTTTTCCAGGGATGGGGCCTCCACAGCTGCTTTGGGCAACCTGTGGCAGTTTCTCAGCATCCTCACTTCTGTTCTTATGCTTTAGATGGTGTGGAAAATCCTATCTGTGGTGACTGTTACTGTCTGCATTTCTTAACCTCAGTGTTAAAAAATAAGCTCTGGCCCATGTCTGACTTGTTTTAATTGCTGCTTTTTACTCCAGTGGGAAACTATAGGGTGGGTGATGGAATTGCATAATGTGACCTTGATAGTCTGTTTATTTCTTATACATAATGTAGGGGTTTGCCACAGTTAGAAGATTACATGAAACACTGCAAGAGTCAATTGTTATTTCCTTAGCAACAAAATCAGATTTTTGTATTATCTGCTAGAAATGTAAAAAATAATAAATTTGGAGAATTATACAACCAAGAAATTCTAGTGATTTCCTTTTTTCCTTGTTTTGATGGATTTCTACTTGAAAATTTTCAGGTCTGCTTCTCCAAGGCATGGTTTCACAATTATGAACAGACTGAGCATGGAAAATCGAACAGAGCCCATTACTAAAGACCTTGATTTCCAGCTCCAGGACCCTTTTCTACTGTACAGAAATGCCAGATGTAAGTGTGTGACATGTTGGGTTTAATACTGAAAAAAACCCTAGCTTTTCTTCCAAGTCTGGGGTTTTTTTGAGGCAGTCCAAGTGCTTAGACCTGTGCTGCACCTGTCAAGGGCTGAAACTGGCTGGTTAACAGCTGAAATTGAAGGGTTGCAATTTGCTTTTTGATCTGCTGAAAGAGAAGAATTGTTCAGTGCTTCCTAAAATGTCATTCCACTGAAGAAAGTATTAGAATGTGCTTAACAATAATTTCTTCATTTAACTGGCAAAGAGTGGACATTTATGGTCTTGTGGATGTGGTGAGTTTAGAGGGTCAGACAGAGAGAGTGTGTGTGTTCTGAATATATCCCAATCAGTGTTGGGAAGTCTCAGAGTAATATTTGTAATGTTGGTTTTCTACGTAAAAATAGACAATACATCCAATTCCAGGCCTGTCTTCCCCTCCAGCTCTGAAATGCTGTCCTTAGAGCACGTTGGAAGGCAGGTTGCTTTTTAACAATTAGGAGTAACTCTTGACAACATAACGTTTAGTCTAATTTAAACGCTGATGAAAGGCACAGTTATTACTTTGAGCTTTGTGTTTGTCTTCCATGACTGTCTTTACACAGGAATTAGCAAGTGTCAGGCAAACCCAGGAGTAAGTGGGAGAGATGAGAAAGCTTCTTTGTGCATGCAGTTATGCTTACAGTGTGTGACAGTGTGCAATTGCATGAGGTGGAGCAGTTGTGAATGCACAGTTTGTATCTGTGCTTGGAAGCAGAGCTATAAAAATGTATGGTCTGTGCCTTGTCCTTACTGCATAAAAGCAGATTGCACAAATGTTTTATGTGAACTGTGGTGCAGAAGGGTTCCCTCTGGATGAAGTGTAGTCAAAAGCAATCTGTGGCATGTAAAGCAGCCCAATTTGATAATCTGCTGGACCTTTTTACTTCATAAAGTAATTTGGGGTTGGGAAATATATCAAGAGGGAGTTCTCTTGTACACATGCACTGTGTGATAAAGACAATAGAGGGATAGCATTTTAAATAGCCTAAATAAAACTGCTGGTTTTGAGAGTATTTTCTAGGTTGACAAAGAATTGGAATTCACAAAGAAACTGAAAAGAATTATCCAGGCTAACCTAGACTAGACCAGACATTAGGATTTTAAGCACCATGAGACCTATTTATCCCATCTGTCTTTGAAGGGTCTTTCTTATGTAAGTGTAATCTTCTTTAATCTCATTTTGAAATTCCATTAGGAGTTCCTGTGTGTATATGCTAATACCTACATTTTGAAACCTGATATATTCATTTTTCATTTTTGTTGAGACAATTGGTGTAAAGAGCAATTAGAAATTGTCATAACGCTGTGATGACATGAAATAAGTCAGTCTTCAGTCTGATTATTACATGTAAAATGTGATTTGTTAGGGGGGTTTTATTGAGAGAAAAATCGTGGGTTTGGGGAGTATAAGCTGTTTTTCCTGAGAGATGCCAGTCTTTTCAGATTTGCAGGGTCACGAGTATAAGCACCACTGACCTGCTTTCTTACTTTCACTTTTCTGTTTCTGGCCCCCATCCCACCCAGGGGAGGGAGGAAGTGGCTCTGTGGGGCTGAGCTGCTGTCTGGGGAGAGCCTTCAACACCTGCACTGACAATTTGCCACTGGCAACTTGAAACTAGAAACTACCTTTTCTTTTGGTTTAAAATCTCCCAGCCATGAGATCTGGCAGGTTTTTTTTCCCTTGAATGCAATCATGAAAAAAGAAACTGAGATTCCCAGCCCCTAAAAGCTCTGGGGTTTAGCACCTCGTGTTGTAATTTTGTTTTTATCTCCTGCTTCCAGATACTAGCAAGGTAATAGCTGTTAGTGTGGCAGTAATACTTAACAGAAACAAGTTATCTTTTTCTAATGTTTTGTGTGACTTGGTGACTTCTTGCACTACTTTTCATGCTTGTCCTAGGCTGTGAGGGATCTAGGTTGGTGTTACGCTCTGGGATGTGCTCTCGGTCTCTGTACGGGTGTTAGGTGGTGAGTTGGACTAGATGATCCTTGTGGGTCCCTTCCAACTCATAATATTCTGTGTGTGTCTGTGTGTCTTCCTATTAGGTCTAACAAAACTAACAGTTTCCTCTATTTTTCCTGTTGATACAGTGGCTTTTCCATATAACAGGACTTACTTCGGATTTTGTCACAACATAAGTTTCAGAAAAATATAAAATCAAGGATTTGGAGGAGCAAAGAAGTCCTCCCAGTGTTTTGTTTCTTCCAATATTCTGAATGTTTGCTGAAACCAACTTCATTTCAAGTAGAGCTGAGTATCTGTGGCTGGTTGTACCACACAGTCTAAATTAAATCCTCTTGGCAACAAAAGGTGGTAGTTGTGGACTGGACAAGTCTGCCAACATTTTGTCATGTAATAGCTATCACTTTATAAAGCTTGCTTTCCATCCAATATATGATTACAATAGGAAGATTTTTCCAAAATCATACAAATAACTATAACTTCTAGCAATACTTAAGAAAAAGAGTATTTAATCTTTCTTTCTATGTTGTTTTTTTCATATTCTTTCTATTGTTTCATATGATCCTGGTCATCTTAAGTTGAAATAATGTCTAAACACCACGTTGTTTAGACACTTACAGTTTAATCCCAGGACTTTCCAGGTTGGATTTGGGCTCCATGCCTGTTAATGTTCGCACTGATCCACTACTTCACAGGAAAGTTTAGTTTGGAAAATCTGTTAGGATGGAGCTGGGGTTATTCTTTTCAAAGCCAGGAGGGAAGCTCAAACTACAGCTTTCAATGCCAGCTGAAATCTCTCTCCACTAAAGTTCATGGTTCAAAAAGGCAATTTTCAGCATGACCTTTAAACTTAATGTAGTTAACTGCAGTTTTAGGTGCTTACTTGCTGAAAGCAAGACAGCAGTTATGGGGGTTTTTTTCATCATCTAACAATTTTAAGGGATTTAAAAATTCCAGGGTTCTGTGTTTGAATAATCTTAACTACTATAATCTTGCTACTTTTTTCCTTAGTTTTTGGTGATACATATTCATTGTGAAAACCAATATTTAGGGCCTGCAGCTTAAGCCTTGGAGCTTAATATGAGACAGCTCAGAAGAAATACATAGCAGTAAATTGCTGATTAAATTAACTGAATTTTCTCCCTTTAGCACTGATCAGCTCTATAATTATTACTCCCAAATGTTCCCGAGTGTGTATTGTACAAGCTGTTTATGCCTTTGTGCTGGGTCAGTGAATTACTTCCTGAATTGACTGATTTATCTTTTCATCTCTGGATACTGTGTTTCATGGTCACCAGACACAGAGAATTTGATCAATATTAAGTTGTATATCTCAGACTTAGCTTCACCTTGAGCATTTCAGCTGCCAGAGAAGAACACAAGATCCTACCTTAAAATAGATGCTAATTGTGACAGTGATCCTATACAGGTTAATTGGGTGCTTTTCTGCTATATTGAGTGGAGAAAAATTGTGTGGCAGATCAGCAGATATTCTCCATCTGACAGTTTTCTGGACCTATTGGCATATCAGTTACTTTTCATTTCTGTGCCACATTTGTGGCAAAGCCTTTGACCATCTCATCTCCTAGGCTTGAAACAAAATGAGCCCTTTCTAGTCAGATGTGTCTATTAATCTGAGACTTAGTGGAGGTTCAGTAAGTGGCGCAAAAGCAGACAGGACATGCCTGGTTTTGGCAAACCTACTTAGACACATGTGATACACACACAAGCTCCTACTTGTTTTGGTTGTTCAGGCAGGTTAGCCAGCACATGTTTGTCAGAACCTCAGACGTTTGGCATTGTTTTTCCAAATTTCTGCACTGCAAAGATGCTCAGTAGTAGGGAGAGAGAAGTTTACCAGCTGTCAAAAGAAGTGTTATGGGGTTCTGTTTGTGGTTTGGAGCGGGTTTTTAATTCCCTTGTAGGTCTAATTATTCTGTATGAAAATGTTTCCAGGTATGTACTTGGGAGCTAATGACTGTAAAATGTTTAAGAAAAGGTAACAGTGTCTATTTTTCTTGAGCTATTTTTTTATTCTTCAATTCTAAATTAGAGCATCCTAGAGCTCTCTTAAATAGAACACCTCTTCTTCTTTTGAGACTAATTGACTGATTTCAGCTCATCCTACTAAGGAAATATATCCTGGTAAAACATTCTAAGTGGATAACAACTGTCCCGCCTCTGTAGGCATTTCTGAAGACCCAGTGGCACTGCAAGTAATATTTCTTTTGAAAAGAACATCTTAGTTTGAAGATTGTTAGAAGTTTACTTAGGAAGGGAAAGTAGGAGACAACAATAAGAGAATCTGAGTGATATTTAAAAATGAATATACTGTATAATGAAAATCTTTTGGATACCACAGTCTATTTTTTTTACCCTGAAATATGCTTATAGTCTATATTACATTATATATTCTGTAATACAGTGTCTTAAATATTTTCTTTCTTTTGAAATGTGTTTGTATTTGAGAGTGAAACCAGCATTTGGTGGTCAGATTAATTTTTGTAAATATTTAGATTTAGCCTTCTGCATATTGACTGGTAAAGTACTACTTGCTTAATTGTTTCTGTTGAGACAAGCAAAATAGACATTTCAGACTTTTGTTTNCAATATCAGTACATGGGATTGTTGTGTCCAAAGTGAAGAACCCGGCACTTAGTCTTATTAAACCTCATACTGTTAGAGCCTGCCCATCTCTCCAGCCTGTCAAGGTCCCTCTGAAGGGCCCTTCTACCCTCCGGCAGTTCAACATTTGCCCCCAGCTTGGTATCAGCTGCAAATTTGCTAATGGTGGACTCAATTCCCTCGTCCATATCATCAATAAAGATGTTAAACAGTGCCAGGCCTAACACTGACCTCTGTGGGACTCCACTAGTGACTGGCTGCCTGAACTGATTGCTGCTGTTTATTCAGTATATGAATGCTTGTGGTTTAACTGAGGTTCTGTCCTTGGAGACATTTTTGTCTCAGAGATGTAAACAAGCACTCTTCCTTCTTCCCACTCCGATTTCTCTCCTTTGATCAGCATTATAAAAATTCATCAGGTATCCAGCAAGACAGAACAACAGCAGAGGTCATGATTACCTTCCCTGTATGTTCGTGACCTTAAAATAAAACTTCAGTTTTGCTGAGAGTCCTGGAATGCTAACACTCTTAAGCATAGGTATTATTTTCCTTTTTTTAATTTTAAAGTAAAATATCCATACTGAAAATAATTCATGTTTTGGTAAGAGTTAAATCTAAACCCAAAAAATGAAAGTTGCAGCATGACCCTTGTCATATTTTATGCATTTTTTTAAACCTGTTTCACAGTTTGTGTATAGTTTGTCATGTCCAATTTTTCTTGAGAAACAAAGCAAGTTTCTCACTGCCTCTATTTATGAAATGCATTGTGATTATTTATTTTTTTCCTGTGGGATGCTCTCTAGCACTCAGTTAATTGACTTCTTTCTACCTCCACTCAGAAATTATGTGTTTGTAGGCTAGTTTACCAAAGCATATATAAAAACATTACTAATTTCCTACTACATGTCCCATATAGTTCCTTCCTTTGTGGTCTATATTCCAACCAACTGATGATTTTAATGTGTTTAGGAAATGGTAAAAATTGCTTCAGAAGGTCAAGAAAAAAATCAACTGCTCCTTAGAAGTGGTATAGATACCAACTTACATTTTTGTAACTAAAACCACAAAATGCATACAATTATATATTAGATTTTTGTTCTTTCTGTCTCAGTTTTTAAGGAGGCCTGAAAATCTCGAATGCTTGCCTGATGAGGTGTACAAATATTATTGTAACCTGATGGCATAACTTAGTGCTGGTTTGCAGTTGGGTAAGGATGGACATGCAGGAGTTCTGGCTCAAGGCAAGGGAGTTTTAAGATCAGAAATAATGATCTTGCTGTCCAGGGTTTATTTGGCTCGCCTGTTCTGGAGTACAGAAGCTTGGGTTTGTAACTAAACTCTGCTGAAATCTATGGAAGAAGTGGATTTCTAATCTTGTGAAAGGGACGTGAATGTTTGTTTTAAAGAATTACGCATATATGCAAATTAATTAAAAGCAAATTACTGGAAGTGCTATAGAATATAGTTTACTGTGGAAACTTGTAGTTGGTCATACTTTCTCCTTTTCATAAATCTCCTTCTTACCAAAGCTGGCCCTCTTTTGAGAGAAACCTGTAATAAATTACCTGCAGGGGTCCCAACCAAACTGAATTATTACTGTGATTCCAGAATTAGTAGGTATTGGTTAATTCTACTTTCAGGTGTTTGGGGGTTTTTCTGTTTATTGTAGAGAATAAATGTTCTGTGATTTAGGTTTTTATGATTCAAATTTTAAAAAAAGGGGGAGAATTGCAATACTGCTTTTTGCTCATTGTTTTTAAAGCAAAATTATTTTTACTAGCAGGTATTTCTAAATTTAGTGTATCCAGTTCTGTGTTATTATTTATTTTTAACTAAATACAATTCTTGTTTTTCAGTGGAATTTGTACATACTAGTTATGAAGGCCTTAAGTTTAAGTTACAAGTCCCTAGTCACTCCGTGCAGTTCAGCACAGATGTTTCTATTTGGACTTTATTAAAAGGATATTTTAGCTGTTCCTTCCTCACCCTTTCTACCATGATGTTTTGTTGCCTGTTACGAAAGTCTTTGAGCAAAGCGAACCGTTAAGAATGGCTTGCATTTGTGCAGTGTCTTTTTCTATGACTGCAGCCATCATTTTGCTCTGGTGACGTGTTTCTGTGGTGTGTTGGAGGTGATTTTAGAAAGCAAGGCACAGCAGTGCCATATCCCTAATGTATGTTTTTAGTTCTGTGCAGTGCTGGAGTCCATTCTGAAAGTCAGAGTAACTAAATGCCATGTGAGAAGCAACAGGCTAAGGGGCCAAGATAACAAAGCTATGTAGGTTTTTGATGGCTGGTAATTATTTTGTGTCCTGGACAAACAGATTGGTAGGGAAAGTACATGGAATAGAATTAAAATCATGTATCAAGCATCCTGCTGTTGTGGGTGAGTTCCTGTGTAGAATGGAAGGAGAGTAACACTGCGTGGGCACAGTCCTTGTTTCCCATTTATGGATGTCAGCCTATAAGCATATTGGCTGCTCTGGAGGTTCGCTGTTGCACATTTACTGCCAGTGCTGGGAATTCCGAACATCTTTGCAAGATAAGATAGGCACATGGTGCAGGAAAGCTCAAGAGTTCAAGTTGGAACCGATAATTGCTTTTTTCAGAAGGGTTATTTTCATGTGACTACCTGTACATCATCTACTTTATACGTGCCTCCTTCTATAGCATAAAATGGTAGAGGTTTCAAGATCAGGGTCAATATGTACATGAATGCCTTCATATTTCTTCTGCAAACAAGAATATTACAGAGCAAGTTGCTTTTCAGAAAAATCTGTTGCATAACTGCTTTTTGAGCTTAATCCCTTTACATGTGCACATACGTATATAGTATTTCCAGTTTTTGTATGGTTTAAACTTCTTAGCACCTTTCTAGAAAAAAATCCCCTTTTCTTTCTTTTTCCTTATAGTTGCATTTTTTTAGCATGTCACAGTAAAAGTGGCAAAACAATGTTCATCAGATATGCAAAATACAATGTATTACTCAGAGAAACCATCCATCTATTTAACTCCACAGATTTGAGAATTACCAGAATGATCTAAATCCTGTGGTAGTGTGACTGCATATTCAGGACTTCACAGTAAATTATCACCAATTATTACTCCAAGTTATTAATGTAGTCTCTTATATTACACAGATCACCCCGTTTCGATAGGAAGGCAATACTCAGTCAAGGCAGGAGGCAGACACCAGGACAGTTTCTGTGCATGCAGCTGGGTTATGTCTTACCTCCAGGTTTGATGTAGAAGCAGTTCAGCTGAGTTTCATGCACCAGCTTCCCCTTGTACTTCGTGTCAGGTTCCCCTGGCTGGTGGCTGGGTAGTGGATGATAGGCTTGCCGAACCAAGGCTTGAAACATTTTAAAATTCCAAGGAGCGCTGAAACAGCTGAACCTAAGTGTATTTTCTATAGATAGTAAAGGTGCATTCGTTTTGGTCAATTGTTTCTTGCTTCAGAGTTATTTTATCTAATAACTTTGTACAGAATTGAAAACCTGAATGCTGCTTTAAATTGCCGACAACTGGATCCTTTAATCCAGAAACTATTTTCTAGCCCTTTGAAACCTGTGGAATATCTCGTGCATTATCCTTCCTTTTCTTGTTCGTCGGTCCTAATCCTTTCCTAGTTCTCTGTGCCTTCTGCTCACTTGGAGCATTCTCCTTCCCCTGTCGTTTTTCAGGAAAACTTGGATTGAGAAGTGAAGATAATGGGCGCCATCCACCCATCAGCTCATCACCTCACTGAGCCATGACAGTCTCTGGTTTCTGTATATCAGCACAGACTTCTCTGATAATATCCTCTTGTGCCTGAAAAAAAAATAGGTTTGTCTAGCAGAGGGAGGTTTGTCTAGCAGAGGGTGGACTTCACTCCTGACATAGCCAGAAAACTTCTCTTGGAATGTAAGCTTGCTCACTCACAGTCTTTGATGTGTGTGTGTGTATATATGTATAAAAATATTTGTAACCTTCTCTCAAAACATGGAAGATAAACATGTGAGCAAGTGTATCCCACAGAGCATATACAAGCTGCTCGATTCTGTCTAACATTGATTTAATACAAGCTCTTGAGTGCCTCATCAGCACTGTCTTCGTCAAAACAAGCCCTAAATCGGCAGTAAACAATACTTTTCAATTACAGGAAGAAAAAAGGAAAGAAACCCTCCCCAAGTGTAAGATAGCATACCCTTTAAAGGACAAGGAATGTGTTATATACAGAAACACGGTGCGAGTGCTCCAGTGGAATTCGGCTCAGGCTGCAAATGCAGTGTTGCTTTTTTGTCTTAACTGGCATAGAGACTAGTAACGGTGCTGGGCTTAATGCCTGCTCTCTGCTCTGCGCTAATGGTTCTGCCTGCAGCCCAGTGGTTGGGTTTGCAATGCAGAGCTCACTTTAACACATAGAGTCTTCGTATCATGACGCATTGCTTAAAATCAGTCTTAAAAAACACCCCATTGGGTTTTGCTGTCTAGCTTCATTATTTTGGACATGCACACACCCCGGTCTTTTGGAGACTGTATCAGTAATTCTTCTGCATAGTAGAGATATTATTTATAATTAATAAAACCAACCTGAGATTCTGTAGCCAGGGGGGAAAAAAAAGTAAGTGATGTAACACATGTGCTTCAAGTCAGAAGTCAACAGTAAAGGGACAAGGATGATTTTTCCTGCAAATCATCTGGTGCTGGTCATTGTCTTAGGAAATGGACTTTCAGTTTGATGAGCCCCACTAATTCTTTTGTCTCTCTCAAACTGCCTTTCTGTAAAATTCCAGTATTGTTTGTTTGATAACATACAGTGCTAAAGCCTCTACATGGGAATGTGTAGCATCTCTCAATTAAGACGTTCGTGGAACTTAATTAGAAAAGGGGAGAAATAACATTGGATTTTTATGTAAGGTATCATATGTCTTCCTGCAGAGCTTTACTGCTTTCTTTTCGTTGTTATATCTTCTTTTTATTCTGGTTTCTCTCACGTGAATAAACAGAAAGCAAAATAGGTGTTCAAAGAGTTAAAAGAGCAAGGAATAGCAGAGATTGAGAAAGCGGAAGGTGATTATAGATATATTTTATTCCTAAAGGATTATGCATGAGCTAGTAAAATACTGGTGACCTCTGAAGCAAAATGAAATATGCATTTTTACTCTTGGTATGAAAATAGTACAGTCACTGTAGTAAAAATAATCCAATGCAAAATTCCACATTTTTTATTAAATATAACTTTAAATTTCAAGTCTGTATTCATGGATTCAAAGTTGCAGGGTACCTCCCAGTGCTGCTGTTGTGGAATGTCTGGCTGCTAATACAAAATGAATTTAATAAAGGAGCAGGGGAGGGTGGTGTTGGATTACACATTTAAAATAAGGAAATGTTTACTGCTGAAATTGCATTTTGTTGATGACTCGATCTTGGGTGTATGTTCTGTTTCTCCCTTTGTACACATGCCCACATGGAATATCTTGTGTGCAAGAATGCAGAACATTTCATAAACTTCTAAGTAATCTGAACACCAACTTCAACAGTTAAAATAAAATTTTGCAAGATATATGAATACATTAAATAATTGCAGTAATGAAAAAAAAAACTAACAAAGTAGTTAAAAGAGGTGGTATTGGCATCTTCATGCAAGAAATTACTGAATTACAATTTCACAAGGAAAGTGTAGGTGAAACATTTCCTTTAGTACTTCCATGATCCGTCAGGTTTCAAGCATGTGAAAATGCAGTGGCCATATATGAATAATGGAGGGTTCAGGGATGCAGTCATCCCCTGAGATTTATCTTGTGAACAGTGTGAACCTACCCAGTAAGCTTATTACTGTTTGTCATTATGAGAGAACAATGAAAAGCCTTTCTGTACCTGTGAAATACAACTACCTGAGAGGAGGTTGCAGCCAGGTGGGTGTGAATCTCTTCTCTCAGGCTGCCAGCACCAGAACTAGAGGACATGGCCTCTTGTTGCACCAGGAGAAGTTTAGGCTGGATGTTAGGAAGAATTTTTTCACAGAGAGAGTGATCTCTCATTGGAATGGTCTGCCCAGGCTTGGATGGATGGAGTGTGGTGCCCATGGTTCCACGCTTGTGGGCCTGATCCCTGGGTGGGCGTTTGCTTGGGAGTTGGACTAGATGATCCTGTGGGTCCCTTCCAACTCAGAGTAACCTGCGAAATTGTATTATAGGTATCACTAAAAATTGGATGTACTTAAAAATTTCCAGCTGAAGCTCCACAAACAAGCAGATGTTACTGAAGGCAATGTAACAGCTGACTGCCAGAGAAGCAATGGCTACAGAGTAGCTTTTGTGAGAGCTCTTTAAGGTTTTGAATATAACACATTAACAGGCTGTGGCAAAGCGATAAAAGGAAATACGTAAGATACGCGGTAAATATGAAGTTAGCATTTAAAATCTCAGTAGGAGTAGTTGACTTTACTCTTGCCTCTTTCTGTGTCACTTTTTTCATTTGTTTTATAACCACTTCAGGAATACAAAAATACAAAAGTAAGAGGTTTTCTAATTATCTTAACGCATTTCCTGGGTGTTTCTTGTTACTTCAACCTTGCTATTTCGCGCTTTGAACTTCACTCCCTCACTCCTTCACAGGTTTTCTTTGGATTTCCCCTTCCCCCCACCCCTCCCCACAGGGAGCACAGCGTAGCCCTCCTGGCACCTGCCTAGGCCCACACCACTCCCACCCCCATGACACCCCAGTGCCAGTGGGACGGGCTGCATTTACTTATGTACTTTTATTGACATTTTACGGGAGGGTTTCAGAACTGAACTCCGGCAATATTCGCAGTATTACTGTATACAAGTAACTTCGACTTCTGTTGTTACAGGCTAAAAATTTAGTTCAGATCTGCAAATGTATTTCCATTACTTAGGATCTGAAAGTATGCAGTGAAGAAATAAGAGATGAGATCACAACAGTCAAAATTAGAAACATCATCTATAGCTAAGATTGCTTAATTTGCTCATGAAGCCCTTTCTGAAGTTGTTCATTATTTTGTGGGAGTCAAACAATTTGGAGTGACAGCTCATCAGACTGATTATAGTAAAAACTCAGGTTTCAGAAAAAAATTACATGCTGTTGAACACTTACTTGAGGTTAAAATAGTCTTCCTTCATTTTTTTTCCCCTCACTTCTATTATAAGGGAAAAATGGCATCAGAGTTCGGAAAATAACTTGACCTTGAAGTTGACTATAGCTCTGGAATTGGAGGTATACTTGGACCTTTGGTAGGTACCTCTGAGATGCACTATTTGGAAACATATTCTTAGATTGAACTAAATTATAAGTGAAACTCAACCTGTTTGAATCCTGATGCGTCCTCTACCAACCGTGTATGTCACATACAATAGAGCAGGCTGTATCCTCATGGGACTAGAGCCCAGATGCTCCTCAAGAAACATCCAGAAGCTGCTGCTTGTCTTAACATAGTGAAAGGCAGGATGGAAATAGGGGCTGGAAACTGAGATGCTGAAGGCATCTCACCTGCCTATTCTTTCAAGTAAAACCAACTGGTTTTCTTGTCTCCAGATTGGAAAAACTGAGAGTGTCCCTGCCTCTCATGCGAGAGACTCAGGGTTCGATTCCCGCCAGGGAGGCAGTGGTGCCGTTTAAGAGTTGGACTTGATGATCCTTGTGGGTCCCTTCCAACTCAGAATATCTATTCTGTGATTCTGTGACTGAGTTCTCGTCACTTTTCACTTCTAGGTATCATGTGATGTGCACAGAATTAAGAAGGGACTGTGGTTTCTGATTTAACCTCTTCCACTTGTGATAGTCTGATGTTAGTGTAAGCTTTTGTGCTGATAGAGAATATGGATCCATATTTAGCCTTGATTTGTGTTGGGCGTTTTTATGCTATGTTCAGATGATTCCTGTAGATCAGGGCCTGGCGTCATTTCAGTGGGTTGAAGACATATTTTATTGTTTGATTTAAGAAGTATACAGCTAATAAAAGTAACAGTTTCAGATCTTGAGGAGTTAAGGTTTTCTCCCACAAAGCCTTTCTCTGATGGGGTTTTATTTCACAGGAAGGATGCTTTTGTTGTCTCAGGATATTTGGATGTAGTTTTTAGCTTTGCTGCAGACTTCACCACTGTCTAAAGTCAGTGTCTAGCTATCTTTTCTCTGTATCAAAACCAGAACAGGACTTTTGCCCACCATTTGTTTATCTTAATACCTCTTCACTTAGCTTTTATGCTCCTTGAGTGAAACTCGCTAGTTGTTTCCATTACAAAAGGCTCCAGCCTGATGGGGACATTTCGGAAGTCTATTGTGAAATAGTAATGAGAACCACTTGTTATTTAAGAGCAGCTTATAACTAAGAACAATAAAAGATTTATTAAAAACAACTTGTTATTTAAGAAGTTGGTATCCTGGCTTCTACAGACTTCCTGCCTTAATTTCAATGTCACACACCATCGTGATTTAAAAATTACTTGAAAGTGATGATGCAATGGCAGGAGGTGTGACTGGAAAACCAGTGGTGTGGGGAAAAAAATAAATACACTAAGCCAGATGGATCATAACATAGATGCTATTCCTGTGCCACGACTAAAAAATTCTTGTAGCATCAACAGAATTGATTTTTAAAGGAAATCTTAGAAATACAGTTTGCATTTGAGGTCTTTTCCAAAAAAAGTAAAGAACTTGCTGATGGACTCTTATATTTGCTAAGCTTTATGGAAATAAATGGATCAGTGGAGTTCAATTTTTCCTACAGTACTAACAGAACTTGAGTTTTGAGGCTATTTTAGGGGATGTTCCAGTGTGCTAATTTTGTTTGTCTGCTGCAGAGTTGATTTTTTTACCATAAAGAATTTCTGATAGATGTTAATGAAAAATCTGCCTGAAGTCAAGCAACCATAGTAGAGGCCCAGACATCATTTAGTAAATAATTCACTGTCTCTGTGTTCTTCCTTTTCTTGCCTCATGAAAGCAGAAATATTTGCTGCCTTTATCTGGAAACCTTCAAATTAGTCACCCAACTTTCATGACTGGTAGAAGAGGGCAGGGACATTTCAGGTTCCATTTCTTCTGTTGATTATTAAGACATAGTTCCAGGTACAATTAGACAGATGATGGTGAGAAACTTATTCTTGACTTCAGTAGTGTTGTAAATCATTGCCCAGTCTCAACCTATTTGCTTTAGGTGGGAAGGGATTTTGAGGGTCTCTTTTATTGTCTTGGCATTTTTGTTGTTCCATATATTCTGTTGTTGGGGGTTTTTTAAGAAAATGGCTTGAACAGTTCTCTCCTCACTTGAATTTCACTGGTCAAGCTGAAAAACAGCTTTTTCCCTCTCCATGTGCAGTCCTTGCTTTGCATTAAACATGTCTTTGAGTGGGCTTCATTTCCCTTTAATAAGTGGGTTGGTTGGTTCCCCCCTGCTTGTTCGTATATAATATACATATTAAACATTTGAAATACGTAATGGAAATACCAAGTCATCCTTTCCCCTCTTGTTATTAGTGGTTCCCCAGGTAAGTGGATTAGGAGCTTTATTAATGTTTAAATGAAACAACAAATGTCTGATGATTCAATAGGCTGGGTCTTTTCAGAGCTTTTTAGGAATTTATGTTAAACTCATATCAAAACAGACATTTTTGTTGCTTGAAAAACTCTTACCTACTTCAGTTTATTGGTATTTTTGTGCCTGAGAAATCAGAAAAATTTGGTTCCCTTTAAAAACTTCCTGAAGTAACAGATGTATCTAAAGCTATATTTCTATTATTTAGAAGGAAGTAAATTTTATTATTTATATTTTGCAGCTTTGCACAATGCAGAGGAGCAGGAGACCTAAAAATTCCAGTCCTGTTGATGAGCCACATTACTCTCAATATGGTATAATAGGATAAAATTTAATTTTTTTCTAGTGTTTTGGTTTAAGTACCCAAATTCCTAAGCAAAATGTTACCTTTGAGAGAACGTAGTGCCTCTCAAAGACTTGTAAACTAGGAAATACCAAAATTAAGGTTACTTTGCAATCTCTCCGTTTCTGGAATTTTGAATTATGTGATCATTTTGTTTTGCAATAAGGGCTTTGTTTGAGTTATGAAATAATCAGAATAGTGTTCACATAAAGATTGGCCACTCATTGTTCTGATTTTTTTTCTCCTTACTGATAGGCAGGTCCCTTGCTTTGTTACATACCCCTGAAGTTCTGCACTGGGGACAGAATTATTTCTTGTTGTTTTCTGCAGTAATATTTCCTATAATATCTGGTAACTTGTGAACAAACTGAGCTGTTTTACCTCGATTGCATTAGAAATAATATTCTCCCCGTTTTACCAGTTGGGATCCTAGGACAGCAGAGTTAACATCAGAAACCATTTAAATGAGGAGTGCCTGACTTTCATTATGCGAGCCAAATTTTTCCAGTATGTTAATTATTCATGTGTTCAAAACCATGTCTTACAGAAGTAAGTGAGTAGCTGGTGTTTGTGCAGGTCATGCTCTCAAACCTCACACCCAGACCCAGGACCTTGAATCAGCACACACAGTCAGTGCAGCCACTTCAGATGACATTTCACAGCTTGTGTATCGCTGTATTCCATGTCTGAGGCACCGGCAGAGATGGGATTCAGCTTGCCAAGACAGCAAGCAGCTGCCTCAGCTGCAGATTTTTTTTAATTTCCTTTTCTTTGTTGCAGTCCTCTCTTGCAGGATGTAGAGCTTCAACAGGCCAGTCTCTTGTACCTCCTGAGCCTGAGCAAAGGAGAAGGAACATCATATTTATTGAGATTGAAAACATCATGGAGGAAAGGAACACATATTGCACTAGAAAAGGACAGAATTAACATGGCATGCTTTAGTTCATGTTTTAAGTGAAGAACTCATAGAATAAAAATTATTATTGTGGTTATAAAGCACTTTGGTTCTTTTTTCAGTAGATGCTGCAAATTGGGGGCTGCAGTATTTTAAAAAGTGTTTGGAAAAGAAATGCAAGCATTGATAGTTTGCTGAAGAGTCAGATGTTACATTAATGGTGTCTGGCTGCCTTGTAAGATGTGTGTACAGCAACTGCCTTTTAATATAGCCAAGTGTGGGTTTTCGTATTCAGAAGTAAGAGTCTAGACCACATGAACGTTTAGGAATTTATTTATTTTTAATACCAGCAAGTCTAAGACAGTTTCTGGATATAGGGGAACCTCTAGTCAGTAGTTATTTCTTATTTATTTCATTATTAAGACTTTATTTATTATTATTTCTTATTAATAATTTTTTATTATTTATTAATTTTTACCAAGCTTAAATACATTATGCAATCTGTGGAGGAACAGCTTAAAAATCATGTGTTCCTGGTACACTGAAACAAAAACTTTGGTAATGGAAATGTGCATCCAGAAGACAAAATACTAATAGCTGGAAAAATTAGGAATAAACCAAATAATCCCAGGCAGTGCCTTCCTTTTTAATAGAATACTTAACAGAAATTATTGAAGTTGATACAAAATGCTGCATTATAACTGAATAAATGTTTCAAATACTTAGAAGTTAGAAATCCTGGTAGATAGCAGCTGTCAGCTTCTGCTTATATAAATAGTATCAAGTGCTCTGGTGTTTGTGAGGACAGGAGGAATCTGTAGCCAAAAAATGAAAATTGTAAGGCAGAAGCTGGAGAATTGGCTCTGAAGTCATGCTTTAAAACTTAAATAGTGTACTTCCTGAAATTCAATCACTGAGGTAGTGAAGGAGCTTCACAGATATTGTTAAAATTTTTCAGTTTTGGTTTATTAGCAGTCTGTCACTTTCAAATTTTAAAAATTCTGAAGACTGATATCCTTTAATATTTAATAATTTCAATTACATTATTGAAGTAATTTATTTAGCTTCCCATTCAATATTAATTGGATCTTCTTGATTTTATAGCTGTATTATATCCTTCCAGTTTCGTGTAATCTTGTTAACAACACTGTAACTTTGGTGCTTTTATTTTCTTTTAATGCCATCAATTGACTTTGATTTTTTTTCCCCTATTTTTTACAATACTGTCTTCTTGGATAACTTTATGGTTGAAGCTTGGCCTAATAGTTCCTCAGTATTTTCCCTTCTGTGCAGCAGTAGAAAAATCTGCTGTGTGCCTCAGCTGTATCGCGATTCATTATCAATGTGAACATTTTAGTGAAATTTCGACTATACAGATGATATTTAGATCAGGAATTGTGTTTTGTCATACAGTCTGATGGGGACTCTGATTAATCTCTTTGGATTTAATCCTGATGAGATATGCACTGTTTTCCTGCTGGTAGAAAGCTTGCAGTGAGATTGGTACTGCATATGTGCCAGGTTCCTGGCTTCACAGTTACAGTTTGTAATCATCTTGGGCTCTTTTTCTGGTCTTTTTCTGGTGGGGTTTTATGTGTTGTCACAGACTTAAGAAACTCTTTTTTTTGCCATTTTGTGTTCAGCATTAGTCAAGGTGGAGGCCATTAATGCACATTCTTACTACTACTATTTACAGAGTTTTTTTCCTTAAATGCAGATTATAGGAGAATATCCCACTGTAGTGTGAATTTACACCATGCTTACTCCAGGTAACAGAGATTTCCTTAAGATTTTGCCTTCTTATTGGCACCTCATTCTTGCCTGCATGGAAGAGCTCGGAGTACGTTGTGCTGCCACAAATGGAGCAGCTGAGTGACTATTTTCAGTGTATTTCTGAAGTGTTCGTCTGTTCTGGGCAGATGGGAGAAATGTGGAAGGAAGAATAGTAGGATTTTCCAGTTCAGAAAGATTTCACTACTGACTGAGTGAGCCGTAAACTCAGAGGATGATAGGCTTTGGTCTTAGCTTGGCTTCTGCTGTGCTTCCTCATCTGGGTTGAAAGTACCAGTTAATCAAGGTGAGAAAGTAAATGTGGGTGAGTTTGAAGCTCAGCTGATACGAGGCTGAGACTGGATCTGCAATATCCTGACTTACAGCTGTAGTTAAGATGTGATGTATTGTTGGGTGGTGGGACAGATCCAGTGTCCTTATTCTGTGATCTGAAGTGGGGGTTGTTTTTGTTAGAATGGTTATTTGTAGTTCTGTAAAATCTGAAATGCTTCTTTATACTGATTATCAGATACTAATTTACGTTTGTTTGTCACTAAGTTGAGGTGAACTAGCTTGATTCTGCTGCTGATTGCCATCTTTCAACTTTTAATGTCCAGAAGCACCACAGCATTTCCAAGGAACTGTCAGCTTTCAGATTGACTCAATATCGTTAGTTTATGACATGTTTGATCAGTTAGCCAAAAGGTGAAGCTCTTCAACTGTATCACATATTGATGATGCCAACATAAAAACATTTGAGAAGGTGGAGCAGATGGCCAAAATTTCATCATCACTCTTATGCACGAGATTCTTTTATACCGAAGAATCTTAATTAAAACAAATTTGACTTGTCTGGGTCTCTCAGCCTGCTTGCTGTGCTGTTCACAGGTTCACACAGGTTATTCTGAGTTGGAAGGGAGTTACATTGAAGGATGTAGGGTTGCTTGTGATTTGGACAAGTTTTCAAATGTGTTTCATCAGAAGAATAGAGTGTGTAGTTTTGTGTAACTGTTTGGTGTTGTGGAACCTTGTGAGTTGTTCACACACTTTTCTACAGGTTCACAGTTTATTACTGGATGCCTGTTGGAATATGCTAGAATAGTAATATTTTAAATGCCTATTTTATTATTTATGTAAACCCCTGAGATTATTTGTGTAGTTCAGTTCTTAGGTTGCACATCTGTAGTACCACGGGCTCATGTTACGTTTCTTACCTTTTTTAGATAAATAATAGAAATCATCACACTTTTCAATAATCATAAAGAGGACAGTAGATGTTTGTAAAGTCAATTTTTGTATGTCTATATGATATCTGTTGGTTTGTAGGATATTTTAGGCCTTTCACCAATGTGCTGCATTAAACAGTTTGAACCATTTTTGGTTCTATAGAAGATAACACACAGCTGAAAAATGTAGGAGGAATGGATAAAAGTATTACACTTGTGTTTTGTGAGCCACTGTGTACATTCATTTTCTTTCAAAATACTGACAAAACCAATGTACACTTCCTGTGCCATGGGTTTGGTTCTGTGGAATTGAAAGAGTTACTGCTTTTGGATTCTGCTGATACAAGGAAATACTGCATCTTCAGAGTCACACACAGAATCACACAGAAAATTATGAGTTGGAAGGGACCCACAAGGATCATCTAGTCCAACTCACCGTCTAATACCCGTACAGCGACCAAGAGCACATCCCAGAGTATAATAACAACCTAGATGCCTCACAGTCTAGCAGGCCACTCTGAGCCGGAGGGGGCCCAGGGTCATCCAGCCCTCACCCCCCAGCTAGACCAGCTAGACCATGTCACTAAGCTCCTCGTCCAGTCTTCTCTTAAACACTTCCAGGGACGGCGACTCCACCACCTCCCTGGGCACACCATTCCACTGAGAGATCACTCTCTCTGTGAAAAACCTGTTCCTAACATCCAGTCTAAACCTCCCCTGGCACAGCTTAATGCCATGTCCTCTTGTTCTGGTGTCATAAGCCTGAGAGAAGAGATTCACACTCACCCGACTGCAACCTCTCTTCACGTAGTTGTAAACAGCAAGGAGGTCATGGAGAGGGAAAGGTCAGTGTTAAGCCTTTGTGCTTTTGCCTTCTCACAGCAAATGCCTGGGGTTAAAGCTGGGACAGTGACCCCTGGGAAATGTGGACAGATTTTTTTGAGACAGTGTTGTAGATTTATTCCCAGGCTGTTTTAACAGAGCTGTATAGCATGGGTGTGAGTGGGAACAAGCTCCCTGTTTGGCATGATTATGCTACCTGCACTAACCACAATCCCACCATGGTTCTTATTCTCATGATAGTTTCATAAGCAGTGTGTATGCTTGAAAATCTTGAACTACGTACTAGTATGTAAATTCAAAGCTGTTATTGCTGGAGATACTTCAGTGAAGGTCTAAACTTATACACAGGTTCCTAATCTTGGGGTTGGCCACTTCTTTGGTGGTGAAAATACAGGCAGTATCATAGGAAATCTACAGGGAGGCAAAGGGATGTTCATCCATAGACCTGAACACTGTTCAAAACTAAACAGATTTTCCTACTAAAATATGAAATACAGAAATGTACATATGAATACAGAAATACAACACTCCCTGCAGTATGCCAGTCACTGGAGTCCAATGGATATGATATGACAACTGAAAAAAATGTCAGAGAAAAAGACTTTAAAGAAAAAAACTCCACCAGTTTAGTGTTTTCAAGAAAAAGAATCAAATACTTTCACTTTTACTGAATATTTAAGAGCTTGTAATTTACATGCTTAGAGATGTATTTTTTATCTTTATTATTTTGTAGGATCTCAGATGTCTTTGTGTGTTTAAGGATGGGGAAAACATAAGACAGAAATAAATTCTAAAATTCCTTTACAGGTCACTTTTAAATATCTGCCAGGTAGAATTGCTGTTTAAGAAGATGCTCATAGTTTGTGTTTGATGTGCATTTACAGTGTCCATATATGGGATTTGGTTTTATGATAAGGAAGAATGCCAAAGAATTGCAGAGCTCATGAAAAAGTAAGTGTTGGGTAAACAAGACTTTTTTTCCCTTTTTTTATGTATGTATTTCTTTACATATACACGCATTATATTTCTTGGATGATCATACCTTTCCACTGTAAACCTGTATTTATAAACTTTGTTGCAAGTGTCAAGCCTGCATTTTGTATAATCAGAAATAAGTCACTGTATACTTTTGCCTAATTTGTAGTGCAGCTTTACAGATACATCAGAGTGTAACAGTTTGATATGATTTGTTTCCTGATAACTCAGAGGTCTGTTTGGGGGGTGAATGTATTTTTCACTTTGGGGATATTTTTTTAATGTTGTTGTTACCTGCTTTTTCTTATATCAAGGTAAGTGCAGACTATCATGAAGGTATCTTGTACTGATATAATTTCTGCAGGTTTTGTCCTGTTTGTACATCGTGGCTAAATTCTTGCTTCCTCATTTCTTAGTGCTGTGTACAAAATTCACTTTGGTTTCGGAATATGAAACAAGACATCATTTAGCTTTGAATTCATTACTTTCATGCACAGAAAAGTCTTATTTTATACGTGTCACACAATCTTTAATTCTGCAGTGAAGTCGAGTTGAAGATTTCACACAGAACTGTATCCTCAGCTGTATTTTGACCCTAAGAATGTCATGGGTAGGAGTGAGAGCGGAAGAAACTTTGAGCCCTGTCCATCCTGGACACAGGAAGATTCTTCTGCTCTACTCTGACTGGCCTAAGGATGGGCTTGTTTGCAATGACCTTTTTCTTACGACTGTGTTCTACAGACTTTCATGTTTTCTTGGAGGAGGAAGGAGCTGAAGTCTTACAGATTTTATCAACATGTGCAACCTGAATTTTCTAGTGCTATAATGTGGAGGATATAGCAAAGGGAACAGATAGGAGCAGGCAGTGATTGGAGATTTGTTGCCTGTGGTATATAGGGTTGGACATATTGTGTCATGAACCTTGCAAGCAATAGGAGAAGGGATGATGTATCCCACAATGTTGTCACACCAAGAAAAGCCATGGGAAGCAGATACGGTCAAGCTTTGACAGCATTAGGTATTGACAAAGCACAGTGCAAAGACCTGTGGATCTCTCCCTTTCAGGTCATCTGTCTCAACCTTACCACTTCTGTAGGCAGAAGGTTGCTGAGGGAGTGACATGANCTCGAGCCATTCCTCCCCCAGCCGGTAGCGGTGCATGGGGTTGTTATGGCCGAAGTGAAGAACCCGGCACTTAGTTATGTTAAATCTCATACTGTTAGAGCATGCCCATCTCTCCAGTCAGTGCTGCAATTGTTTTTAAATAAGTACTCAATGCTTTTTAAATTAAATCCATTTTCCAATGAAGTCTAGTCCCTACAATGTTTGAAGATGTGTTAAGAACTGCCATTTATTAGTAGGGTTAAGGGAAAGCTCCTGCCTGCAGTAGGGCAGGAGGGGAAGGGGGAAGAAACACAACGTGTACATATTTTGTACCATGAACATGGACATTGCACAACGTTCACAGGTTATTCCGAGTTGGAAGGGACCCACAGGATTAAGTCCAACTCCCAAGTGAACACCCAGCCAGGGACTGAACCCACAATCCTGGAGCCATGGGCACCATGCTCCATCCCTCCGAGCCTCCCATCACCTAGAGCATGTCACTGAGTTCCTCATCCAGTCTTTTCTTGAACACCTCCAGGGATGGCAACTCCAGCACCTCCCTGGGCAGACCATTCCACTGAGAGATCACTCTCTCTGTGAAAAACCTCTTCCTAACATCCAGTCTAAACCTCCCCTGGCACAGCTTAATGCCATGTCCTCTTGTTCTGGTGTCATAAGCCTGAGAGAAGAGATTCACACCCACCCAACTGCAACCTCTCTTCACGTAGTTGTAAACAGCAAGGAGGTCATGGAGAGGGAAAGGTCAGTGTTAAGCCTTTGGGCTTTTGCCTTCTCACAGCAAATGCCTGGGGTTAAAGCTGGGACAGTGACCCCTGGGAAATGTGGACAGATTTTTTTGAGACAGTGTTGTAGATTTATTCCCAGGCTGTTTTAACAGAGCTGTATAGCATGGGTGTGAGTGGGAACAAGCTCCCTGTTTGGCATGATTATGCTACCTGCACTAACCACAATCCCACCATGGTTCTTATTCTCATGATAGTTTCATAAGCAGTGTGTATGCTTGAAAATCTTGAACTACGTACTAGTATGTAAATTCAAAGCTGTTATTGCTGGAGATACTTCAGTGAAGGTCTAAACTTATACACAGGTTCCTAATCTTGGGGTTGGCCACTTCTTTGGTGGCAAAAATACAGGCAGTATCATAGGAAATCTACAGGGAGGCAAAGGGATGTTCATCCATAGACCTGAACACTGTTGAAAACTAAACAGATTTTCCTACTAAAATATGAAATACAGAAATGTACATATGAATACAGAAATACAACACTCCCTGCAGTATGCCAGTCACTGGAGTCCAATGGATATGATATGACAACTGAAAAAAATGTCAGAGAAAAAGACTTTAAAGAAAAAAACTCCACCAGTTTAGTGTTTTCAAGAAAAAGAATCAAATACTTTCACTTTTACTGAATATTTAAGAGCTTGTAATTTACATGCTTAGAGATGTATTTTTTATCTTTATTATTTTGTAGGATCTCAGATGTCTTTGTGTGTTTAAGGATGGGGAAAACATAAGACAGAAATAAATTCTAAAATTCCTTTACAGGTCACTTTTAAATATCTGCCAGGTAGAATTGCTGTTTAAGAAGATGCTCATAGTTTGTGTTTGATGTGCATTTACAGTGTCCATATATGGGATTTGGTTTTATGATAAGGAAGAATGCCAAAGAATTGCAGAGCTCATGAAAAAGTAAGTGTTGGGTAAACAAGACTTTTTTTCCCTTTTTTTATGTATGTATTTCTTTACATATACACGCATTATATTTCTTGGATGATCATACCTTTCCACTGTAAACCTGTATTTATAAACTTTGTTGCAAGTGTCAAGCCTGCATTTTGTATAATCAGAAATAAGTCACTGTATACTTTTGCCTAATTTGTAGTGCAGCTTTACAGATACATCAGAGTGTAACAGTTTGATATGATTTGTTTCCTGATAACTCAGAGGTCTGTGTGGGGGTGAATGTATTTTTCACTTTGGGGATATTTTTTTAATGTTGTTGTTACCTGCTTTTTCTTATATCAAGGTAAGTGCAGACTATCATGGAGGTATCTTGTACTGATATAATTTCTGCAGGTTTTGTCCTGTTTGTACATCGTGGCTAAATTCTTGCTTCCTCATTTCTTAGTGCTGTGTACAAAATTCACTTTGGTTTCGGAATATGAAACAAGACATCATTTAGCTTTGAATTCATTACTTTCATGCACAGAAAAGTCTTATTTTATACGTGTCACACAATCTTTAATTCTGCAGTGAAGTCGAGTTGAAGATTTCACACAGAACTGTATCCTCAGCTGTATTTTGACCCTAAGAATGTCATGGGTAGGAGTGAGAGCGGAAGAAACTTTGAGCCCTGTCCATCCTGGACACAGGAAGATTCTTCTGCTCTACTCTGACTGGCCTAAGGATGGGCTTGTTTGCAATGACCTTTTTCTTACGACTGTGTTCTACAGACTTTCATGTTTTCTTGGAGGAGGAAGGAGCTGAAGTCTTACAGATTTTATCAACATGTGCAACCTGAATTTTCTAGTGCTATAATGTGGAGGATATAGCAAAGGGAACAGATAGGAGCAGGCAGTGATTGGAGATTTGTTGCCTGTGGTATATAGGGTTGGACATATTGTGTCATGAACCTTGCAAGCAATAGGAGAAGGGATGATGTATCCCACAATGTTGTCACACCAAGAAAAGCCATGGGAAGCAGATACGGTCAAGCTTTGACAGCATTAGGTATTGACAAAGCACAGTGCAAAGACCTGTGGATCTCTCCCTTTCAGGTCATCTGTCTCAACCTTACCACTTCTGTAGGCAGAAGGTTGCTGAGGGAGTGACATGAAGATTGATTGCCNTATTGTGTCATGAACCTTGCAAGCAATAGGAGAAGGGATGATGTATCCCACAATGTTGTCACACCAAGAAAAGCCATGGGAAGCAGATACGGTCAAGCTTTGACAGCATTAGGTATTGACAAAGCACAGTGCAAAGACCTGTGGATCTCTCCCTTTCAGGTCATCTGTCTCAACCTTACCACTTCTGTAGGCAGAAGGTTGCTGAGGGAGTGACATGAAGATTGATTGCCAAAGTTGCCAAGTGCCCAAAAGCCCATTTATGTGCCCTGCAGTACGAGTCCATACCAGACTCATCTTCACACATCCTGATTCATAGCAAAGTGCTGTAACTGCCACTATTTTCCAGATAGGATTTGTGATAAAATGCTGGATGAGAAGGTAGTCATATTACCTTTATATATCATTTTTAAAGTAATACCTCCTGCTTTTCATTTTGCAGTGACAAAACATTGTGAAACACAGACTGTGACAACGGTGGGGTTTCGTTTAGTGAGGTTTGTTGGTTTTGCTGTGTATCCTACAGCTCTAAAATGAGTCAGTTGTGACCCAAGAAATAATTGATGGGGATGAATTTCCAGAAATAAGCAATGAGCCCTAGGAAACCCAGGTTTTTGACAGCTTATTTGAGTTAACTAGCTCAAGTTTCAGTTGATGGTGATTAGGTGCTCTCAAACTGGTAATTTACTACAATAAAACCTAGTTTTCAGAGGAGGCATGCAAATACAAACCATGTGTAGTGGTTTATAATAGTAGCATTTTATATAGATAAAAAATACCCTGTTGCTCAGCCAATTGGCTGCGTGTTTTAATTCTCAGCATTCTACAATAATAATAAAACAGCTGGGGCAGGAAATTGGTCATTTGCTAGTAGTTAATGCCTGATTTGTGTGTGTTTGCCATCCTCCACCACCAGCAGAACTGAATAACACTATAATTCCTGCTCCTTCTGGGTATAGAAATTGTGACTCAGTTACGGGAATTTTCTGCTGTGGTCTAGTGTATTCAAAATTGGAGAAAATAATTTGTGAGTTAAATTGTGATTTTACATTGCTCTTTTAATAGAGGGTTTTTATACGTGTTTTAATGTAGAAAAACAAAAATATTTGAGTTTTGATTAAATATTGTGATTAAACCTTTTATGTTTGATCTTTTTGTCTTGTATATTCTCCTCTCCCCTCCAACTTCCAGCCTAACTCAGCAGGAACAAGTCAAAGCACAGCAGGGCACCGGAACAGGAGTGTCCCAGCTGATAATGAATTCTGCTAATAACAAAGAAGTGGATATCTTACGGATGCTTACCAAGGCCAAAGACGAGTATACCAGGGTGAGACCTGCTGTTTATAGATAGAGGACATTTCTGTTTGGCAGTGTCGTGATGCCAGTGTGCTCATGCTTTGCATGATGGAACAGAAATGGTTTGATTGGGGTTTTTCTCCGTTTTGAATAGTTTTACTCAGAAGTGTAACTGCTTTTGGACAGTTTGCTCTCTCATTATGTGCAGAAGAAATGTTTTGAGAGAATTTGCTAAAGAGTCAAAGGAAACAAATGCTGTAAATAAAAACTTCATGCACATCACGTGTATGATTCAGTATTTGTTGAATGATAGAGGGCAAGAACAAGTATAAATTGATCCTTAGAGCTCCTTGTGCTTACCTAGGAGTTGTGCCCTCTCTCTGGGTTTCAGTGGTTTGTGCAAATGATGTCTTGCAGAGGAGACCTTTGACAGTGAAGTTGCTGCTTTTAATTGTGGTTGTTAGCTACTTTCAGACACTAATGGAAGGAAATGAAAAGGTTGAAATGTAGTATGATTCCAACCCATATGCTGCTTTGGTCTTTTGAGGCTTCTAAATAAAGAAGTAACTAATGGACTAATAATGTTCTCTATTATTGAGCAATCAAAAACATTTTACTTTGGGGAATAAAAATCTAATAATTTTAACTGTTCATATATAAGCTGGAAATTGTTACAGAGCCTGCAGGTTCCTGCTGTTGTTTCCTGTATTGCTTATATACTGTCATGCAATAAAAAGCCCATAAGTGTTCTGAGTCTAGAAATATATCTCTTTAAATTTCTTATGTTTATTTTTTTCTGAAATGTAGCTCCTAATAAAATCCTCAGGAAGATAATAGCAAATTATGTGAGTTATTGTGAAATGTAGCCCTTTTTGTTGTGGTATAGGGTTTTTTTGAGGCTGTTTCCATTAAATAACCTGAAAATACCATGAATGGAAAACTGGAAAAATATTAGAATGTCTTCAGACTCTATGAAAAGGAGGTAATAAATGTAAAAGAAATTACCTTTCATTTCTACAGTAGCACACAGAAAATCAAGACAATTCTCTTGTTTAAGTAATAGCTTTTAGGACTTTTCCCCTTGCAGATAAGATCTTTTGAAAATTGGCTTCTTACTTCATCTTTAATCTTTCTGCATTTGAGGGACTGCCAGGGAAATAAAAAATAACTTCTTTTTCATGTGGAACATGAGTGCTAGGAATGTCTGTCCTCTTAAGGACAGGATACTTGTGATTTCTTGTATTATTGGCAATATAAATTTCTAAAGAGTGTGATGAGTAAAGGCCGTTTTTATATTTCATGTCAATATGTTTTGGAGCAGTTGTGCTTTTTGGCTACTTTAGGACATCTGTTTTCTTGACAGTGTATATATGTGCTGAATGTTGATGTGCTGAAATCAGTTATGAAATATGTACATCATGCTCTTCCTTTTTTTTTTTTTTTATGCCTTAGCTTTTGATTTGTTAACTGTGTGAATGACTTGATGGTAGGATGCAGAAGGTCTGGCTTTCCTGAGTGCACTGCCATACTCAGCCTGGAGGATGCAGAGTCTGCACTGCTTAAACACTCTAAAGTGGTTCCATGCATCTCACTTAAGCAGAGCTTTGACTGGAAGGCCTTGCTGGTACTGCTTTTCTTTGAGTCACTTCTTCTGCTGAGTGCCTTGCACACCTTCATGTGGTGATCGTTAATACCATTTTGTGGTTGCTTTACATCACCTGGGTGGAAATCCCCAGTTTTCAAGGGATTTTTAGCTCTGCGCTCAAGCTTTGACAATTTTGAAGCCCACTTCATCACTTTGAGTGCAGACACCTGTCTACAAAGTTCTTCTAAGTTCCATCTAATCGTGGCCGATGTTCTTTCCTTGCATCAGAACTTCTGGCATCTCCTTGTACTTGGCAGATCTTTGCAGTCCATGTGTCTCAAAGTCAGGTTTTTGCTACGGAGCATGAGATTGGGGATGTGTGAAATCTCACAACACAGAGCAGTTGTTTGCCTCACATCTGTGTCAATATCAAACTGAGCAAAACATTCTTCGTGATTGTCTTGCCCTTTTAATTCACATTGACCACGTGTATCTAGTTTTGATCCAATGTTGCTGAGCCTTTTTTTTTACTTAATCCTAGGGCTTTTTGTTTTCTTATGAGTCTTTTATAGGAGCATAGGTTTGAACAAGACAAAATCAAATGTTGTAGCTGATGAGTTCTCTTCTGCTTCTGTCACTACAGGGCATGTGACATTTCTTTCATGCTGCATTTTGCTGTTTGTTGATGATGGCATCTCATACCTTCTTTACCTTTCTACATGACAGTTGCTGAAAATGTCATGCTGGTGCTCCTGACTTATTCGTCATCAAGGCCATGCTCCTTCCTGCCAAAATGGCCTTATATGCTGAGCTCTGATAGATACAGATTCTTTTGAAATCATCACATTTTTTTTCTTTTGAAAATGCTTCTTTGTGTTTGATACCAGCCCAGTAGTCATGTTATCAAATCACAGAAATTATACCAAGTCAAGTCAATGTCATTCTCTATAGGCCTTTGTGTACACTAATGTTAATTTTACTGAGGAATTTGGTCTGAAAAATGCTAATATAGTAGTAACTCTGTTAAATTCTACTGCTTCTCATGCCTTTTTTATATGCTGAATTCTGTGATCATTGCAGACTGTGACAGTGGAATCTAAGGTCCTTATGGTTTCTGAAGAATTCAGCCTATTAAAATGCCCTGAATAAGTAAGGATATTATTTAAATTCTGCAGAACTCAATGTGAAATATTCAGGAGTACGTTATCCATAGTGTTAAAGAAAAAGCTTATATGAAATTTGCCCAGAATGTTATACTGAAAAAATAGCAATTAGAGGGAAGTATGTTGAAGAAAAAGCAGCATCATAAGAAAGAGAACAGTTTGGGAGAAAAAAGCTGTTTAATTTTACTGAAATACAGTTTTGGTCTATATAGTATCCTGTAGGATCTGTCCAGTCTGCAAAACAAATGATCATCCCTTATTTTAATAGAGATCCAGTAGGGACTTCATAATACCTGTTCTGATCCTCCCCCACCTAGTGAGTCTTCATGGCTCCAGACTGTCTCAGCAGTCTTTTGTCCTCAGGAATCCCAGGGCCCTATGTTTCCAAGAAGGCATTCAGGACCTCCTAGAGCTCCTTAACTCTCCACTTATCTGGTTTATTGCTGCAGGAGCTGTCAGAAATGGATTAAATTATCGGTTTGGTATATATGCGAGTGGGAATTATTTTCTCACCTAGCACATTTACATCCTAAGAAATTTGTCTCAGAAAGTTCTGGAAAGGAGACTGGCACTTTCACAATCACACAGCAGTGGCTCTGTTGCGTGTCTACATAGGATGAATATTACTGTTGGATAGACTTAACTTTTTGTTAGATAATTCTTTTAAAAATCTGTCCAGTTTTTGGTTTCAGTTGCATCAAGTGACAATGACTGCTAGTACACCATTTCCTTTTCTACCAACAGTAGCATTCCATGTATATCCAATGCTTTTTTTGTTTCATTGACTATATTCTTACATTTTACGATGTAAATAGGAGTATCTTATTCACCTGTTAATTTTCTGTTTACTATCTCACTCATGCAGCATTTCCTGGGTGGGGGGTTCTGAATTAAATCATGCCCTTTTCATATGAGTCATTACATGTCCCTGATAACTTTTTGTATTTGTCTCTGGCCATCTTTTTACAAATCTTGTTATTAATACTGTCATATTTAATAAAACATACTGATTCTACAAATTGATTAAATCTTTAATTATTTTTTGTGCAGATATCTGCATCCTCCAAGTTTCCACAATGTGAAGATTTACGTAAAAAACTTTGAGTCATAATTCCACTTTTTCACAAAAGCATTTTAGATGGTCTTTATGGGGATGTTCTTTCATAGATCTAAACTACTTCCTTCTAGCTGCCTATCAATGCAGGAAAAGCATCTGTGCCGCTTGATTTCTAAAGTGCTTTCAAAAATTATTTTATATTCTGCAAAAGCAGAAGGTCAAAAAAAGTACTGAAATTTAAATTAGAAGGAAGTCTCACAATAAGCAAATCTTAGAATCAAGTGTTCTTTTACATATGCTTTGTGCTTTTAGAAAATCAGGTTGCAGTTGTTATAGTTCTTCCAATAGCACAATACTTCATGGTCAGTGCTGCAGTTAGTTTTGGGGGGTTTTTTATTGAAAAACTGGTTATGTCTGTATTTTGCTGTAGTTGAGAACTATAGGGAAAAGATACTGTCACACATAATAAAATTGCTTCTTTTCTGTTGCAGTGTAAGACCTGCTCAGAGCCAAAACAAATAACCAGTTCTTCTGCAATCTATAACAATCCTAACCTCATCAAACCGATTCCAGTGAAGCCCAGCGAAAATCAGCATCAACGAATCTCCCAGCAAAGCAAGGTAACACCTTGTGTGTTCTCTGACTACTGCTGTAATCCAGTAACCGTGTAGGAATATTTATTTGAGTCACATTGTCAGGGCACAAATTGGAGGTGGAACCACTGTTAGGAATGATTTAATACACACCTAATCTATTCTGTAAAAGCTCCTGAACCTCCACCACATGATGTCAAGCATGTGAATTACAGACATACTGTCCTGATGCAACGAAGAAATACTAGTCTTGCAAATGTTAGATGTTTCTTTTATCACAAGCTGATCTTGTGCTGGACCACAGTTTTTGTGGGGTTTTTTAGGTGAAATCATTTAATCCAAATAAAATCTCTTGGTATACGTATCTTCAAGCTGAATCACACTGTAAAATCCTAAAAACTGAATTCAGCTGTGATTAGCAGATGCACAAGAAGCAGCCCTACTTCATACATGGGCAGATTGCTGTCTCTTCCTACTATTGCACTGATGGCTGAAAAAGAAGATGCTTTTTCATGATATTTAAAGCAAAGCCACTGCTGTTTCTCCAATTCAGTGATTTTTCTCCCACATTAGCAACTTGGCAACAGTCTTCTTGCCCTTCATATGTGGCAAAACTATTAAAAATCCTCTTGGGGAAAAAGAGCATAGCGGTTTTCTCAGCTTTTCCTTGAATACTGCTGGCTAAATATTGTCACCACTTAATGTAACCGATGCACAAGGAAACTATGTTTACCCTTTTCCTTTGTCCCCTCACAGAATGTGGATCCTGAGCCACAGCACTTGTCTTTGAATGCACTGTTTGGAAAGCAAGAAAAGCCAAACGTCTCCGAATCGCTTAATAAGAAGCATGAGGAGAACCTCCCTGTTAGGCAGGGTGTGGTACGTTCACTGTCCTACGAAGAGCCCAGCAGGCAATCGCCCCCTCCAGAGAAGCAGCTTTGCCCTGCCATCCAGAAGCTTATGGTGCGTGGGACAGACCTTCACCCCCTTGCTGAGTTTCCTGAGAGCCAGCTCTGTGAAAATGGCAATATCCACCCTGGGGGTGAGACTTTCACAGGACTCTTCCAACCTGTGACTTCTCGTGGTATTGCGACGTCTCATGTAGTTCAGGACACTGCTGGCACTCAGAGGTTATTGCAGAAATTACAGAGTCAGTCAGGGTCAGTGACAAAAATGGAGCCCAGTACAACAGGACCTGTGAACTCGACAGCTTCCATGTTTAGCAGGACTCCTGCTGCTGTTGGAGCAACGGCAGCAACAGTAAATACTAATGTGAGCCAGTCACCTTTGGTGTATTTCAACGGGTCCCTACCAGGCCAGACCTTAGATGCTCAGACACTTAGTAAAGAACAATCCAAACTTCCCACACAACCACTTTGTCTCTCTGGCAATCAAGCAGCCAATTCTGGGGTGATTTCACCTCAAGAGCTATTGGAAAAACTCCAGATAGTGCAGCAAGAACAGCAGTTGCACATCTCCAGCAGACCAACATTGGCAGCTAAGTTTCCTGTTCTTACTCAGAACACCAATACACTGAAACCACTGGATTCTTGGATAGAAAAGGCACCGAGTACAGAAAACCAGAGAGCTTTCCTTCAGGTAAATGGGGAACTTCAACACTATAAATAAATAAAAATCTAGCAGCCTTTTAAACTTTGTAATTTGTTAGGTTAGTCTTTACTTCATCTTGGCCAATATATTCTCTTTACTGTCTTACCTCATGTTGCATGTCAACCATATTCCAGGTGGTATTTTAACAACATCAAGAAAGTTCTAATTTACCAACATGTGATACTGAGAATTGGGAAGGCTACTTCTCCTGCATGTCAATGATAACCAGAAATACTACAGTGTTGTATTTTTCCAGAGGCCCTTTGAAAAGTCACCTAGTTTTCAGTTCTCATACTTATTCTCAGGCTGTTGTGTGTAACTGCTGGTTAATGAGTTCAATATTTTGGGTTTAATCATTATTTTCTGCAAAATTAATCATAACTTTTCTATGTTGATATGTGGTTGCTAAAGATGCTTAAAAGGCCCCTTGTTTTCTAACAGCAGCTTTTTGAAGTATTTGTATATTGATGAATTAGTTATCTTGTACCACACCTGCTACTTCTAGCTATTTCTTTTTATTTTCTATGTATTATTTCAAAAAAAAGGTCTTGTTCCTGAATGCCTTCAAAAAACCAAATCCCCATAATTCTGGTGATTCTGATCCTAAAAGGTTGGTGTCCTAAAAAAATTCAGGAGATGTCAAGCGACTGTATCTGTCTCATGAATACATTTTTCTGTTCTCCAGAAAAGCAGCAGGTGCAATTACAAAATGTCCCATCCTGGAGACAGCTACTGTCTTCAATAAGTGCATTTTCTGTAGGATATTTTACCCTAGAATATCTTTACATGTACTGTTTGGGGATGCATCTAAGCCCTTTTCAACTTCCTTTATTGCGGACAGGTTTTCCACGAGGCTTGTGGAACTTGCCTGCTTTAAATGTAAGAAATTGCCTGATTCACTGGTACGTGCACTGGTAGCATGAGGACATAAGACATTCCTACTTTAAAGGTACTGAGGCGAGTGCCAGGCTGTCCATTGTAAGTCAGTATGCATAAATTAAAAAAGGAGATATGCCGATGTATTTTTCAAATGAGAAATCCCTATAGATGCTGCTATGGCAAATGACTTTAATTTTGTATATCTGGAAAAGAAAATGATGCCAGCATTAGGTGAGCATAGAAAGGCAATTACTGAGCTCTGACATAATGCAATTACTACAACAATTTTACTGCTTGAGTACAGATAGAATGCGAGCTTCTGAGAACAGAAAAATCTCCTCGGGACCAAGTCTCATTCCCTGTGATTATTGCTGCAAGTTTGCCTTAAAAAAAAAAAAAAAGAAGCATCAACTGAGGCTCTTGCTCTCCCTTTGCACGGCCGTGAGCAGACCAAGGAGGTTGAGGCTGTCTGGGAGTGGCTTCACAGCTGACACAGCCACAGCTGCAACCCAAACAGCGTTAGATGCGGCTCGTTTAGTATTGCTTTGGAGATGTACTGCATAGACTAGAACGATAATGAAAGTATGACAAGTTATTGTTTAGGACGCCTGAAGTATGGAAGGAATGGCCTCTTTCACATGCAGCAGATTGCCAAAAAAGCGAAAGTGTGGAGGCTAAAAATGAAGGGACGAGTCTGTGTTCCTCTGAAAGCCATGAATTAGCCAGATGAAATATGCCAACTCGTGAAAAAAACCTGAAAGACAAAAAACAACTTTTAAAACCAAAGTTAATCTTCTATAATATCATCCTTGCAGTAGACCAGAGGCTTTAAGTGCTGCTGTGCCTGCAGAGTAGATATTTGAGTGAAATTGAATTGACACAAATACATCTGCACATGCTCATGCAAAATTGATCAAAGCAAATGCTGCAAAAGGTTTGTTCTCTGTAATTATTTGTCTTTTGGTATTATCTCTTCTACTACAGTTAAGCCTAGAGAAAAAGCAAATTCTAAAAAGTCTGACAGGAATAGAGAGGTATCTGGACAGCATCTGCTGTTGGAAAAGTCATACTAAGGGAACACCCTTAAATCCATCAGCAGCACAAAGAAAATAAAAGCAATACTCTTTTCCACAATTGACACATTACAAGTCCAAGTTTAAATTGGCTTCTGCTGCATCTCCATATGGTATAAGAACTGTGATCTCCCACATGGAAAAAAAGAGACCAGTTACCAAAAAAAAAAAAAAAGAAAAAAAAGAGAAAAAAAAAGAAGAAAAAAGCAGAAGCCGAAGAATAATACTTGGAAGCGTTCAGTCTGGTCTGGTGCCAGCCGTGTTCTGTGAAATATTCCTTGTGCAGACAGTGAATAACATGTGCTTGAGATACAATAAAAAAGCATTAATCTGCACTGGGCTTTTAAGGATATGTTTAGTGTTAGGCATATGTTATCCTGATTATAGATCCGTGCATGCTTGCTGCTTAATTAGAATTACGGTTTCTAAAGTGCTGACAATAACGCAGACGCAAATTTATCTTTCCTTCAGAAAACCACTTATCTTGCAGCTCATTTTTCTCATTTCTTGCAGCATTTTTCCATCAAGAATGTGTTTTGTACATAGTGTTACATCTTCTAAGCATATGCGTGGTACCTTGAATCTTTGGTGTGAGCATTGCATCACTGCCTCTCCTGTTGTCCTGGCTGCGGTTTCAGCATGAGATTGTAAACACATACAGGAGGAATTTAAATAGGTGCATTAAACTTGTTTCAGTAAGTAATTTAAGATTCTGTAGCTAAACATCAACTAAAATATTCTAAATTAAATCTGAGAGACAAAGCGGTGTTAGCATTGTAGCCAGCTCTATTGTAATTAACTATCTTTATAAAGTTCCCAAACCATTCTTAGATTAAATGTCCTCTGTTTTAAGTAATGCAACTAAAAACCATTTGAGGCTGACAGCACCCACTGGGTGGGGATGTACCAGAGAAGCACTTGCTGCACATGGGATTCTGCTCATGCAGGAACAACAGAAGGTATCACTTGGCATTACAAGAGATCAGAGCATTTCTTAGTTCATGGTGTTATGTGAATTTGCCAGCTACCATGTCATCTATCTGTCAGCAGCCACACAGAATATCAAACTGATATCTTAGGGAGCATTTGGGTTTCAGAGAAAGAATACTGTATTCTGCATCCATTGGTTTGCACATTGTTCTTAATTTCTGCACAACTGACAGTAGACTCCTACTCAGTTATTAGTGACTCAGAGATTTGACCTGATCAAGCTGGAGATAATTTAGTAGAGGCTGGATGAACAAGCAATGCCGATTATGTTCTGTGGAAAGAACTTGATCAACAGAACTTGGGAAGGGCTGTTACGCAGGGGACTGGGGGTTCGATTCCCACCAGGGAGGCAGTGGAGCCATTTAAGAGTTGGACTCGATGATCCTTGTGGATCCCTTCCAACTCGGAATATTCTGTGATTCTGTGACTTGTGAGAAGTTACTCAAAGGTAAAAGATTGGTCTGAAGGCCCTCAGAGTATTTTCTGTGCTTTCTGCAACAACATGGTGTTGTAGAAACAGCACCAGTAATGCCAACATCAGCATCCCCTTCGCTGATGGGTGTCGTTTGTCCCAGTGACTCAAGGTGTTCTGAACTGAATCTGAAATGAAAATTCGCCTTTATGCTTAGGAAAAAAAACCTCTAACCCACATCGTTTATGTAAAAGTTCTTAAATGGCAGAAGATTTGAGCATCAGCTGTTAGCAAAAAATACATTTTAATGTTGTGTACAGTGAAATGCTATGCACTGAAAGAAAAATAAATGTATTTTCTATTCTTCTAACACAAATCTTTGAAGTAGATGTAGCTGTTGGGTACGAATTGTCACCAGTAGATGGCAATATTGCTCATTCCATGGAGTTCCAAAATGCTTGGCAAGTCCTACCAAAACCTGTTTATAGCCAGGGAGGACAAATAATTCATCATATGTCTTCTAAACCACAACATGTGTATGTATTTGACGGGAGAAATTTTATATTACTAAGAGCACAGTTTGTCATAGGTTTTGTTTATTTGCCTTGGACACTAGAGAAAAAAGTCTTCTGATTTTAAAGGATGTGTTATCTAGGTCTGACATAAACTATCCCACTGACATTGCTCAATCTACAGCAGACTCTCTCCTCCAGCTGCTTCCAACCTTCCCTTTGCAGGAGGTTTCTGCCCTCACGGAGCAGTTTGTATATCCATTCTTTAAATCACATTACGAAGAGTCATCTTGTTTAAGCAAACCCTGCCAGTTTTGGTTGAGGTAAATTAAAGAGAAGTTACTTCAGCAGCGTGGATGAGTAGAGCAGAAGCACTGTGATAAATGTCTGGGGGTGGTTGGCCTTCCACAGACCAACAGAACATCTTCCACGGAACATCTGTGCGTGGTCTGAAGGTCTTACTCCACCGAGGGATGTCAATTTGCATTCACATTGGCTTTCTTCTAAAATAAATGTTGTTTTTCAAACCTACGAAGAGTTTGTAATACCTCTGCTCATTCAGAAGCTTGTAACCCAGACCTGATGATCAGTGTTTTGATTACACCCTGTGGGGTTAGAAAAAAGCAGTAGGTCAAGGGTTTTGAAGTATGCAGTGTGCTGTATTTGAGAAACAGAAAAAATATTTACCTAACTGGGTAAATATTGAAAAAACTAGGAAAGAATTTTGCACTGGGTGCATATGGCATCCTCTCTACTGTCTGTGAGTCTTTACTGACCCTTAATCTTTTTGCTTCCTCAGATTTTCTGTAAAACAGCATGAGATCTCAGTCTTCCTCTCTTTTCATTTCTTTTTCTGTTTTGGTCTCACTAATGTTGTTCTGAAACGTCTTGGGTAAAACCATCATAACTAACAGTAAGACAAGCTACAAAAATAGGAATGTTCTTTAATATTAAATTACGTGGGTTTGCATATCCAGGGGATCAGCCTCAATTCTATTTTCTTAATTTTAATTTTTCTTCAAAATGAAATATAACGCAAGATACAGAGTAAAGTGATTCAGTAGCCTTTCACCTTTATACAATAGCAATAAATCATGCTCCAGTCCAAAAATAATAATAATAATAGGAGCTTTGGTTAGCTTGTATCAATTCCTTTGTATTTTCTGTTCTTTGTGTAGAAGATTGGATACTTGAAGAGCAAGAAGGTGGCTGTTTAAGATGAAGATTTATTACTAGAATTACCTGAAGAGAGGCCTAATATCTGCAAACTGAATGAATTCACTTTCTGTTGTGTATTACATCTGATAGTATTTGCTAATCCTGCATGTTTTATGGTTCCAAGAGGCATTGTGAAATTTAAAAGTAAAAGTTATTTGACACGTCTTTGGCAGGTTGGCATGGTTAGGATGTTGAGGGAACCTGCAGATTCTGCAGCACAGAGGCTTTCATTCTCCCTGAGGGCCATTTTGATTTTGCCGGTTCTGTTGGTTAGGAGTTGGTTCTGTTTCTGACAGTGCCCGCAGCTCACTGTGGCTTTTGCATAAATCCCTCAATTTTTTTCCCTTCTCCTTATGTATAATGAGAAGACAAAATACATATGTGTATATATATTTATAAAGTAATTTGTAAGTTTTAATTGGAAAATACTTTCTAATATTTTGGTGCAAAGATTAGTCTTTAATAGTGATATTTATATGTAAGTATGTTATCAAAGATTAAACTTACTGACTTACTGTCCCTATGTAGAAGACTTTATAGCTGCATTCTCCAAGTGCTGATATTTAATACTAGTCTGATTTCTAGAGTAAAATCCTCTTGTCCCAGGATCATGTGCCTATCCTACAGATTTAATCACACTTGAATCCATTGCTGCAATCTCAAATTTGATGGAAGACCTTTTAATCTGAAAACAGATCCTATAGGTGATCTTAAGCCAGAGTTTGACATCACTGTGTTGATCTCCAGCAGTCTCTGTGCCTGTTGCCAATCTTTCTGCAGTTTTCATCATTGTCATTTGCGTTTAACTGATGACTCTGTTTTTGTATGGATAGGTAATCTCACCTCAACACATTCCTGCCACTGTGACTCCCACTTTGTTGATGTCCCCAATGGTATTCACTCAGTCCACACCTGCCCCACCAAAAGCCAATGAAAGTGGGCGGTTGGCAGCGGCAAACTCAGACCCTGCTGCCTGCTCAGCCAGTCTTCTCCTGCCTCTGCAAACCCCAGAGCCAGCTGTGGCCAACAGTACCTCCATGACAAAGATGCAGCTCCAGGAAACGCTTCTACATCTGATCCAGGTAAAGCACTAAGAATTCCCCCACTTTGCTTAAAATCCTGATGCCCATTTTTATATAAGCACCCTATAGTCTGGTTGTATGAATCTAGAGGCTGAATGAATAATTAAAACGTGTTGGAAGATGGACTACCTGTGCCTTCCTGTTAACAGGGCACCAAGGCATAGGCTGAGGATGTGAGAGCCTCTGCTTGCACAGTGCTGGCTTAACTGCATTTTGATTAATGCATCTGATTTGGGGTTCAGGAAAGATAATAAATTTGATGGGAAAGAACAAAATGACTGAAAGCTGTGTAAGGTCAGCCTGTGAGCCAGAGAGACATCTATTGTATTTTTAGCTAAGGATAAATAATGAGTGATTATCCTAGCTGCCAAATATCTCAGAGATGTGTGTAAGCAGTAAGAGGAATTCAGACGGGAAATTAAAATTGCAGGATGAGTATGAACAACATTAAAATATGGGTTAGATAACATGAACATGTACTAGTTCAGTTTAGCATTTGAACTAGAGAAGTACATTGAATACAATCCCTTCTGCTGCAGTTTTTCAGTTTTATTTGTGCCAGAGCATTAACAACATTATGATACTGCTCTGGGGTGATGCATAATTATGAAAACTTTTTTTTCCTTAATTTGTCATATGATCTGAAAATCTGAAGAGTAGAAGTTGAATTGACATTACATAACTAAAGACCTGGCTACCAAACTCAAGGAACAGACACACAGCTTTAAAGGTCCACTTTGTAGGCCAAAACTATGTGCCTGTATGACTTTGAAATAAAATAAAATGTTGTAGTTATTCAAAAAGCTATTTAAATTATAAATCCAGAACGAAAATAGTATCTTTAACAAATTAGAGGCTTTTCTCATTTTCCCCTGTATTTTCATTTTGGGATTAAAAAACCAAATCACATTATCCTTTCTTTACATAGTTTGAGTATCTGGGTTGTATATATCAAGTTAAAAAGGAAATTAGTAAAGGATTTAGACAGAGAGTTTTACCCTCTGTAACTCTATACGTTTAAAATATATATTTAACTCTGCTGGTTTGGGTGGTAGTTAGGAGTTACCTGGAAATTACTTACTGCCAGTTTGTTAGCTGTTATTTTCTATTATGTAAAACTACAATCTTGGATGCTTCAAATTTTCCTTAAATATTATCTTGATTGTAATTATTCTCAGATGTTTGTGAGCTACTTACTCTTTCTTAGCGTGAGTTGACTCATTCTTGCAGAATGTTCAGAAGGAAAATTTAAGCATCAGAGCAAAAGGAGCACCCTCCATTAGGAGTGTTAAGCCTAAAAGAGCTAATAAACAAGATACAAGGGTTTGCCCAGGTAGGATTTAGTACAGGATCAAGACCCAGGGTGTTTCACTGTTCCTTTAGACATGCTTGGAATTATGACTAAACTGATGGAGGACATCCTACATCAGTGAGAGTAAAGAGAAGAAGTTACAGGGTTGTGTTGTCACTGGGTTATCATGAAAGGATAAATCCACGAGTCTAAAAAATCTGCTTTCTGTATACTCATTACTACTTACTGAGATAGTCATGTCCAGGTCTTCTAAGGCTGCTAGCCAGGCTTGGAAATAATGTGTATCTGTGGTAAAGGAAACAACCTTCCTATTGCTCACGCTTTAAATAGGGTAAGACTGGAAAGTATCTGTTCCATAAAATGGAATAACCTTCCAATCTCTTTACTCCAAGTCTGTCTAACGATTGCTTGTTTTGTTTTTCAGAATGATGACAACTTCTTAAATATTATTTATGAGGCATATCTCTTCAGTGTGAGAAAGGCGGTGATGAAAAAGTCTGTGTGAAAGATGATTTTTTTAATTCAATTTCCATTGCTTCCTGAACTCCAGGGAAAAAGATTTCGACATTTTCAAGTATGTTTACGTTTGAAGAAATGAATGGTCTTAGGCGTATTTCATACACATAGATTTTTGCTTGTTGGCAAACATGCTGTACTGAGGAAAAAAGCGAGCAGAAGTGGATTGTGCCTTTAGCAAGAGGAAGTGTCACAATACTGAAGACTTAATCACAAAATATCTTAAATTATTTTTCTTCTCTTGGTCCACACTTACTAGTATTGGATTCCATGCATAAGGACTCCGTTCTCAGGATCCAGTTTCCTTTTTTACTTGCAGTGTGTTTATTTGTTGACTGGATATTTGTCCTGGATTTTCCCTGAGCCGTCCTGTGCAGCTGTCCCGGTGAATGTGCCCATCCCTGACCACATGGTGGCAATGTTGGATTATTTTTAGGAACATGAAAATCCAGGTGAAATCTTGGAACTGAAAGTCTCAGGAAGACTCATCATCGTACTCAGTTGTCTGCAACGCAATTTAGATGAGAATGTCATGACTTTCCGCAAAATTTTTGTAGAAAAATCTTTTTCTATTTTGACAAGAATATTTTTAGCTAGATGTAGAAACAGGATTCTGCAGATGTTTTGAGGAATTGTGGGGGGTAGATTTGTGAATGTACTTGCTATCACATAGCTCTAGGGTGGCACTGGATTAATTTTTCTATCATTTGAGGTCCAATCTGCATTATTATAAGCAATGTGAAAATTTGTTAAGGGGAAGGCTACCTGTTGTAAAAGACCTATTAATTTTTCTTAGTGTGTTCGTGGAGCACAGTGATTTCATTGATCCATTTCTTAAGAAAATGGGTAAACCCTACTATGTGCTGATTTCATTTTATTGTACCATGGATTATGTATGTTTAGGATTGTTGGGTCCCTTGTTTGTATGACTTTAAAATGTTTTTACACTCGGCAGAAGACACATGAGGTCTTAAATTAATTAGAATAAATGATTGAAAAAAAAAATTTGTATATTTTTAACTAGAATCTGCTGTTGAAGTGCCAGTTTACTACAGTTTAAGAACACACAGTTGTTGAAGAGGCATTTCTTTTGGGGGCATAGAGAACCTAAACTGTAATCCATAAACGTTTCTACAATCTTCTTTACTATGGGCATTGATGTAGGCACAATTCATTAGCCTCACGTGTGAAAGTTCTTCAGTGTATTGGGCTGCAGGTTTCAATTATTATACAGTAATACCTCGAATATCATGGGGGTTCTCAGACCTTCACACAAAATATGAAAACCACGAAATAGGATTTATACACATATAAATGTGGTCTGACCACTCCCTCAGCCCCGGCCTGACACCCTCCAGTCCTGGGGCAGGGGCACTCCGAGCACCTCACCTGCCTCCACTGGCCATGGTGGAAGCACAGGGCCGCATTCCCACTCTGCCCCGCATCACCATGCTGGGATGGGTGGAAGCATCGCCAGAGATGTATCCTAGGAGAAAACCTGTGAAGGATTGAGGATGCGAAATTTGAAGCAGGAAATAGCGAGGTATTACTGTAGTGTAATGGTTCAAACAGTTGCTTCTGTCCCCATAGTCATGCAAGGATGGGAGGAATTCACTCACATTTCTCAGGGAAGTCTTTAAATCAATAGTAAAAAAAATCCAAGAGCTACTTTTTTATTCATACAATCAAATAACTTTCCCTGTATAAGGTAACTGGTAGAAAGCAAGTCATACTCTAGTTCCATTTTATTACTAAATTCCTTACAATTTTTGCAGATTCTGTGGAATGAACATGTTGAGCAGATACCAGGAAAAGCAAACTTTAAAGGTAGCAAGTCCTAATTCTAATCCTGTAGCCTTCATATTTTATGTAGCTATTATAATTCATTATAATTTATTCTTCTATGTTAATTAGTATTATTTCTGAATGAACTGGTGTCGAAGAAACTGCAGTCTACACAAAGGAGTTTGAAACTAAATACAGTAATCCCTTGACTATTACAGGGAATTGGTTCCAGAAAGAAGTAGCAAAGGAGCAGTAAATATGGTAAAGCCGAGCCATGGGTTAGATTTAATTTTTTAATATAACCACTATGCCATTATCAAACTCTGAGGAAGGGAGGTGTTAAACCAACTAAACAAAAGGCAGAATTCCTTAACAAGGGTGTGGGTGGAGGACTCCTTTTGTCTTTTTGCTGGAAAGCTGATGGCTCTTGATGGCCATTTGGCCCCCGACGGCTCTGAGGGGGCAGGAGTGTGCTCTTTGGGGTTTTTTGTTTTTCTTTTCTCTTTGTTACCGTTGTGTTACTGTTTGTTCTTTTTTTGTTGTTGCTTTATATATACAGTGAGCACCTGGGTTTCACAGGTCCACAGGTCCAGGTTGGTGCTGCAAAGTCCACGATTCGCAAAGCCCTACCTGTCTCCTCAACCCCCTCAGGGACAGGATGCCACCGTGGCTGGGCTGGGTCAGGCTGCGCCACTCAAGGCTCCTTTTCCGGCTCCCTCCCTCACCACTGTAGGATGGGATGGGACAGGATTGGACTGCGACTGGGCTGGGCCGCGCCACTAGCAGCTCCCTTTCTGGCTACCGGGGGACGGCACAGGATGGAACTGGGGTGGGACCGGGACGGGACTGCGCTGCACAAACACACATGTTTACATTAAACACATCCCAGATGGGACCAGGATGGCACACCACTGCAGCCAGACCACACAGCTCCCAGCTCCCTCCCCTTGCCACCCACCTTAGCTCCTGGGCGGTGCTTATTTCCATATTCATGAGCTCATTTGCATATTCATGAGTTGTCTGCCTTTCACAGCATTTTCTGTGCATGCGCACACCCCCGCTTTTCGCTGAAAAATGAACGAAGTATTGAATTCACAGACAGCTGGACTGCAGATAAGAGGGGGTCTTCTCTCTATATATACATAAATAATTATTGCTTCCTTTTTCTACATTTTTTGACCGAAAGCCCCTTTGATTCGAAAGGAATAGTAAAGTAGATAAAGAGGTTTTTTCCCTTTCCATTCCAGGAGGGTTCCCGACTTCCCTGGAAGGTATTTTTCTAACCTAAGACAAGCAGGTAAAGCCGAGGCAGAAAACCAGCAATGTATTGAAGCTGCCAATGATGAGCCACAAAGTAGCAAGGGGTTACTGTACATGCATAATTGGTGTGGGTGATGGATTATCTGAAAGTGCAATTTGCAAGTGATGGGGACACATAGTAAAGACCTCATTTGACACATACAGCTTCTGTAATTTATGGGTAAAAATAATCCTTAAGCATCTCAAGCTGTGCTTGTGATAGGTTTTCTAGTCAGGGTGGAAACATTTTTATTTATAAAAAGGCAAGCAGAGATTTTAAAAACCTCTTTATTTACTGCTTTTCAGAGCAATTTACAAGAATTAAAGACATATATTTAAAACATCCATTAACTCAATGCTTGTGACAGTGGTAGCATTGGCATTACGCTTGACAAGATGAGGTTTATCTGGAAGCAGACAAGGATTGAGCTAATTCAGTTTCTTTTCACTGGCCACTTCGCTGGTTACATCTACACCAAGTAACACTGACAGAGCTGGATTTATCTCACTGTATTGTACTGTAAAGGATTTCTGGGATTGTTCAGGAGGTATAAAGTTGCCTTTTGTGGAGTGAAGAAAACAAGGATAATGCAAAGTAAGGAAGGTGCTCTTTTAGTTCACTGTCTTGCTTACCAAGAACAAGAGGGGTAAGAAGATAGAACAAGGTCAGAAAGAAACTCTGAATTTTATGATAATGAGCAGAAGAGAAAGACTAGTGAGAGAATTCTCTTGAGAAATGATGCTAAACTTGTTTAGGTTTCCATCTCAGATGGTAGGATCTGCTTCTTCAGATGCATTTGGGAATTGGAGACTGATCTTGGAGTCATACTGGAGTGTAAAATAGCCATGCCTCTTTCTTTCTTTTTTCTACTGCAAGCTGAAGTATCTGTCTCAGAAAAAAGCTTTTTCCAGAAATATAGTCAGTGCCTTCCAGTACTGGGGAAACCCAGACGATTATCACTTAATACTGAAAATTTACTCTCTGCCTTTTAGCGTTGTAATTTTTTAGCAGCGTTGTATCAGCTGGGACTCCCTCTATGCAGCCGGATCTGTGCATGACTCCAAAAAGCTTACTTTGGGTTTGATAGATCATCTCTGAATACAGTGGTTGTGACCACTTGGGTACCTCTATTTTATTTTATTTTCGAAGACACTGTTAGAACTGGAAGCTCTTAGCAGAAAATCAGAAAGTATGTAAGGATCACATTAACTGTTTTAAATGATTCCACAGTATGCATATGTAAGATTTTTATTTTCTATGTATTTCTTAAGATACTTCTTGCTCTGGGTTGTTTGTTGAGGGGGGGTGATGTTTTGTTTTTTGGTGTATTTTCAGAAGAAATAAATAACTTGTAAATTGGGGCTTAGCAAGAATTCCAAAAGTTGCAGCATTAATCCCAGTCTCGGCTTTGAATTGATATTAGTTCTCCATGTAGTTCTATTTAACCACTATCTACTTCCACAGAAAATTCCACACTTACTAAACTAGAGATCAAGGAGTAGAAACTGGAATTTTGAGCCATAATTTCTGTCAATGTTTATCATGGAATTGTGTAATATTCAGTGAAGGCATCGAAATATTTTCTTGCAGAAAATTCAAATCCTTAATTTGATTTTTATTCATTAGCTGTCTGTTGCTCCTCTGTTTACTCCTTGGTGTAGCTGCAAGGGGGATAATTAAAATTGTACAGTAATATAAAATTTTCCAGGAGCAGGATGCAGCTGAACAGGCACAATGCTTCATCTCCTCTGAAAGCCTATTTAGAATGTGTTGAGCTTTGAATTTCAGTCATAAAAGCAGTGGGTATTAGAGATATCTTAGTCCCTTTAGGACATTAAAATCATAGTTCAATATTTTAGCAAACTTGGAGATCTTTGCTGAGGAAAAGGCAAAATTAAAAGATATTTTTCAGTAAGGATTTGAGGCTCTAATCTAAAGAAGTGTTATGAGAAGGCAGCGTTATCCACAGGGATCCCTGACACCCAGAAAGGCAAAATTCTCGTCCTGGATAGGAATACTGCACTAAAAATGTAATCCTCAGATAACCTATAGTAAACTTTTCTACTAACTCTGAGGACTTTTAAGACAGTCTTCCAAGTCCTTGCCTTTTCCAAACTGTTGCAAATATCTCTAACAAGCTTGTTCTGGCCTTTAGATAGAAATCTGTGCACAGCTGAGTTGGGAATATAGGGGGAGGGAGCTTGGCATATACTAGCAGCAGAGTGGAAAATGGGGTTCTGCAAGACACTGAAGAAACAAAAGTTGCAGCCCATCCCAGCCACCCATTTCTAGCTGCTCATCCCTGCTCCTTTTTCCTTAATTTTTTTCCTTTTTTTATTTTAAGATGGCTGCAGGGTGAAATGCATTGCAGCAGCATTACTCCAGGTTAAGACTCACTCCATGCTAAGGTTGGTTTTAATGTACATGAGCCCAGTGGGCAGCAGCCCAGGCACCTGTATCAGTGTATGGATGGGATGTGCAGCCCTGGGGCTAAGCAGGTGGGATGTGAGGGAGAGGAAAGGAGATGTGAGATGTGGTACTGCATTAAACTGACTTGAAGCTTTTGTGAAACAGATGTAAAGGCCTTTGCCTCTTCACTGACATTAAGACTTTGAAGGAGGCAAATGAGCAAAATGTGGCTCTGTTGTATCCCTTACCTTGACTCTTTGTGGAAATCCTTGGGAGCGTTGGAGATATCCTCACAAAGGGTAACTACTGATCGTGAGCCTGATCTCACTGCAGACCCAGCAGAAAGACAGGATCCTTTTGAGGGCAAGTCTCAGTACAAACCTAATTTAGCTTGGGAGATTAGAGTGTCTGGGCTAAAGTTAGCCTGTGCAAACACCTTCCCTCCCACCACCATCTTCTACTGGGCCAGTACTGGCATAAAAGTCAGACCCCCTACCTTCCCTCATAATATAGCAGATGTTGGGGTGAATATTACATTCATAATTATTTTTTTTTAATTTAACGGAGATGCTACCATCAAAACAGAACAGACCGTCCAGATACAAATCTTCCCGGCATGGAAGTAAATGTGAAATGCAGGAACCAGATTGCTTTTGTATGAGTAGCTGAAAAGGCACTGAAATAAGCAGGAAATAAGTTCTGGAAAGCAAAGAGAACTAAGAAAAAAAAGACTTTTAGTTCATTTCAAAGAATAGCTATTGGACTGCGTGTTCAATAGAGCAATGCTTTACTTTATACCTGTTGTCAAAAGAATTTGAGTTGCAAGTAATCTCTAAGCTTCTTCCATTTAATAAGTGAGCAACAACATAAAAACTTCTAAAGAATGAATTTAGAATAAACATCTGGTGTACACAATGGGAACTCACGGCCCATTTTTTGAGAGCAGCAGCTTCAGTCAAGCGTGTAATAGAAAAAAAGCCAAGCCACATTTGGAGCATATATTAATTAAAAGTGCTTTTGATTGTATTTGGACCCAAATTCTACAAAAGCAAGGTGAGCTCTAAGTTCGGAACAATGTGTCTGCATGAAGGCAGAAGGAAAAACGCTCCAACATGTGGTGACTAAACAGAAGTCATGAAATAGAAAGTACGACATCTCACTGTGATGGCAGTCCTACAGCTGCTGCCGTGTGTATGGAGGGATGATCGTTAGATCCTAGACACTACATAAATAATGCATTTCTTGCCCAAGTACTGCCACCCTGTTCCATGGGCTTGAGGCAGAGCTGCTGTGCACTACCTTGACCTGTGCTACTAGACATCCTTGTTACACTGTGTGTCTGCAGGTACAGCCACTCGTGCTGGATTTCTTCACCAATACCTGAAATACGTTGTGTGCAGGCTCTTGGCAGCCCTCCCAGAGCGAGGCTACTCAGGCTGGAAATAAAACGTCTGTTTTCCTTCGTTTCTACTCCTTGTTAGCAGTCTGGCTCACTAACAGCTGCCTTCTTTCTGCTTACAGCAGTAGCCCCAGACCTACCACTTCGTAAAGTGCTTGCCTTTCATATTCATCTAAGAACCGCAGTGGAGGGGGAGGGGATGTTAAATCTGAGGCTTCCCCCTTGGATTCTTATCTGGAATGTCTTGTCGCTTCTGGCTTCTCCCATGAATGCAGTCAACTGTGGCCAAGAGTTTGAATTAGAGGAGCTGTCAAGCTGTAATATCATAACACAATTCAAGAATCTTACACGTAATGCTTGAAGTTTGGCAACAGAGATATTGTTCTGATCTCTTTTAGATATATTTTTGCAAGTAGGATCAACCGCTTGTCTCTGCCTTCTCACTCTCTTGTGATACGCCTTTCCCTTCCCCTGTTTGTACCTCTGAAGGCCCCAACCTAGAGCTGCTGAGCAATCTGTGTCCTCCTTCTTTCCCCTGCCATAATTCCTATAATCACCACGTCCAGTTCCTCCAAAGCAGCTGTAAGGAGATGTTGTAACCCTTGTCTGTCCCGTGAGCAAGCACAAGCCATTACCGTGGGCAACTTTCAACTTAAGAGGCAAAAGCAGAGACTGATGCTCAGTCATGCCTCACTGGGGCTTCACTCCTTTCCCCATCGCTTGATTTTTGTTTGCCGCCAACTGAGACAGCCCTCTACCCAGCCCAAACTGCTCTGTTTTCCAGATGCAGCACTTCATAAAGGATCAGCATGTTGTGTAGGCAGCAAAAACTGAAAAAAGCCAGGAACAGATAGAGCCAGCAGCAGCAGCCTAGCAACCCAAAATTAGTCTTGACAAATGCAGGATTTGTAATATCATATTTTTTCCCTTTGCAGGTGCTGTATCACCCAGCAGGACTCCCTTCCCCTTTCCCTTCCTCTGCAGCATCCTGATGGCTGGCACATGACAGCCTGGTGTGCCCTGTGCCTGTTACATGCCAGGCAAATGAACAGAGCCAGCAGGAACAATCCTGACAGTGAGAATACTTTCATATGCAGCTTCTGTATTGACCAAAAAAAGAAATTACTATTGCTCCAAAATGTACTTGCTCCAGCTGTGTAAGAAAGATGACACAAGAGAGGCCAGTTTCCCAGTTCACCATAATGGTGCAAGTTTCCCATTATCCTTCCTGCCCCATTAACATCTGTTCTTCCCTCGACTCTTTGCTCAGTCTCTGATGTAATTTGCGACATGCTGCTGAAAAATCTGCTGTTGTGCTTCCTCCTTAGAATTATCTTTCTCTTGCCAGATGATTCCAGCATTTTAATGGTCATCTTAAAGGTTTTTTGATTGCCCAGAGGTGAGCAATTGCTACTGGCATGTTAGAAAAGTCTGGAATTAACAGGGGGAGGGGGAAAGGAAAAACCTCCTGTGTGTTAGCCACTTCCCCACAAATGTGAGTTTGCCAGAATAGGGTGGACAGTTGAGCTGTTGCGATCTGTTTCTGCACTTGCCACACCAGTCTCCATGCCCCAGAGAAAGCTCACAGCCCAGCACAGTACTGCTCAGCAATGCCAAACACCACTGTGGATGATAAAACATCTTCCTGACTCCTGACCACAGGCTCTTTTCACCTTGTCCCCACAAAGGCCCTGCCCAGAGACTGAGCTCACTGTGTGCTCTCAAGGATATCACCTGCATTTGTTTCTATATGTTCTTGACCCTGAACTGCCATATGCCCAACACGCGATTTTCTAGAGCTAATAACAATTTCCTACTTGCTTAATATGTGCAGCAGTGTACTAAATCCAGCTAATCTGTGTCCTCTCTGCCACAAAGCAGGACAAGGGCTCCATTGCTTTTCTAGCCTGTCAGATTTCCTAGCCCTCCTAGCAATCAATCCTAAAGAGTTCTAGTTACATTAATCTTCTTTGCTTCCACCTTATTTCATACTAGATGTGTTATGTTTTCTTTTTAGTCTTTTAGCCCAAGTATGACCAAGCAGCAAGTGAAATTTGAAAGCCTGCTGGACTCCTCCCAGCATTTTGGGAGGTCTGTGAAAGCAGAAGGCTCCTCTTTTTCCTCATCACCCTCAACAGGTGTTCATGTCAGTGAGATGAGAAAGAACATCAGCCTGACCCTTTGCTGCTGGAGACCATCCTTGGAGGGAAGGCTTTGGAAATGAACAACCTCTTCAGTTGCTGTTTCTGGGTAGATGAGGAAAAGGCAGCTCTTGGTTGATATGAACACAGGTATGGGGAAGAAATATCAGAAGAGCTCTGGAAAACCTCTAGAAGAAAATTAGAAGCTTATGCCACTTCAAAGATGGGACAAAGCTGATCAGTAACTGAAGACTGTGACAATAGGCACAGTTTGAAGGTGTCCCACCAAAGGACTTGTGAAATGCCAGGCACAGTTAGTTTACTCCTCCAGGTGGGATGAGGAGCGCTGTGTCTCTGGCCTTGTGTACTTCCCCAGCAACCACAGAAAGAGACACCCAGTGTCAGGAATTCGCCTCCTAAATCATCTGGAGCTTGCAAGGTGAAGGTGCATATTGAGGAAGGGGAATTTGCTGGAGCAGTAGAGCAAGTAGAGTGTCCTGGAGGAGGTGACTGACCCTATACCTGGGTGACAGAGAATAGATGACCTTAAGGCTGCTGTAAAACCCAGCTGTTGTGGTTGTTCATGGTTTCCTTCTAACACTGGGGTCTACATGGGTAGCTGACACCCAGATCCAAGGTCAGCATTTCTTCAACTCTTGGCCAGTCAAATTCTTGCAGCGTGCTTCGAAAATGGACAAAGACATTGAGATTCCATGGCTGTTGTAAGTGTTCAGAAGTACTCCACCAGGTACACCAGGTAAGCAGAGTAGATCTAGGTTTAAACTGCAGTTATAAAAGGGAATCTCTCCAAACTAAAAATGCCAGTTAACTCCAGCATCACTTGAACAAATTAAGCTAAGGTCAGAGCTGCAGCAAGCAACCATCACTAATGAGATTTCAGCTACGCTCTGCCTACTTTATGCATGTCAGATTTCCTGTGAAGCAATCCCTCAGGACACAACTGTTTGGCTTCTGTCTGAAACTTCAGGAGCCTCTGGCTCAGAAAGATGTTAACTTCAGCCTCAATGCTGCACTAGCCAGAAGGCAGGAGTTGGAGTGCTGCTTTAGCAAAGAGCAGATGATTTTAGACAGAAATCACAACTTGGAATATCATTTTTTTCTTACAATATAAAACTTATTTAATTAAAATTTTGCATTCAGGTTATATACGTATTTATTAAATATTTATCTGTATCTCTGGTAATCCTAAATTCCACTTTTTGTCATGGACAAACCCAACCCAAACAAATGGTTTGCTGAGCTATCCCTGTCTCTACTGCCTGTCCCACGTGCTGCCCAGATGTTGACAACAGCAGGAGGAAGCAGAAGAAGCAACACCGCTGAAACAAATTCTTTCAGACACATACTTCGCACAATGTTACACGTTCTAGCGGGAAGAGTGAGATTATTCTCAAAACATATGTGCCCAAACCAGACTAGATCCTCAGGATTCACTCTCCTGGGCTACTGATGTTCTGCTTAGCCAGCACCCATGTTGGGAGGAGACAGCTGTAACCTGTAAAGACCTCACCCACCGCAGGGGGCTACTATCATGTCTCTGTCATCCCCTCCCAGTGGGGATTAAAACACCTTGTGAAGCAAAGATAACACAGGTATCCCCTAAAAACGCCAGGAGTGAAAGGATTTAGGAAAATTTATTTCCAAAGGCAAAAACACTAAGAACATCAAACCTAACAGTGTTAAAACTACTTGAGAAAAAGACATGGCTCTGTTCTCCAGGCTTTTATTGTCACTCCAGCCTCCACCCTGCTGCAGGGGCCTTCTGAAAAGTCTGCAACCTTATCTCTTTCCCATGGTAGGGAGCCAATCCGTGTGAAATGCAGGAGGAGAAAAACACAAACGCATTCCCGGGAAAGATCTCTCCTGTGGGAGAATTCTCCTGAGTGAACATGCCTTAAACTCCTTGAAAATAGGTCTTCCAAATTCATCTACCCCTCCCAACATCAAGAAAAACTGCCGGCAAGATATGCACCGGTTTGCTTCCTCAGCTCATTCGTGCTCCTTGAAGGAAATCAAAGAAGGCATTTAATGATCCTTCTGGGCACAATGTGATTTGTATCTTCATCCTTTCAGGGCAGGCTCACAGAGCAAAACACCCTGGGGTGGAGGGGAAATCTGTTTGAAAGCCACTCACGGAGGGAGATGCTGTCAGATGTTGAAGGGAGGAAGAATGAGCGTGTGTTATGGAAGTTGGCAGGTGACCGCGCTAATTACAGACTCGGAGGCAATTTAGGGTGATGGGAAATGACTTGAATTGTAACCAGAGGTTAAAAGAGTTTAAAAGGAGACGGTGCCGGCGCTGCCGTGCTTGGACGGGTGAGCACCATGCCCTGTCAGCCCATTTTGCAGCTGGAGGTCAGGGAAGCACCTTTCACACTCAGCAAGGAGTAATTTCAGAGCAAAACACAAGCTGCTGCAGAGGGGATGTGGAAAGCCTTGTGGAGCCTTCCCCCACCTCTTCTTCAAAACTGTCAGGTTATTTTTAATAACAATTGATGGTTGCCTAAAATCGCAAAACATGTTTTGATTAATATTCATGAAAGACTGGACTGGGTTTTTTCTACACCTACATCGATGTGTGGTAAAATCCACATCCAAAGCCCAGCTTTTATCTTTAATCATACTGAAACTGATCACTTCTGATTTTTGTGGGGCAAAAAGTCGTCCTGTTTTCAAAGGAGAAAAGCATGAAATGCTATAATTTGTGACCTAGAATTTTGACAAAGCTGCTCCCTTCTCTAAAATCCAAAGGAACAGGGAAAAACAATACTTCTAAGATTTTTAATTGAGTTCTGAATATTCCAGAAATTTTGATAGGCATTTCTACAACAGCTCTTGCCTGAACACTCAGTATCAGCAAAAAAACAAATAAAATCCACAGAAAACCTTTGAAAGATTTAAAAAAAAAAAAAAAAAGGTCTTTCTGCCTAGACAGTGCCCTTTATTTATGCTCTGTCAGCGTGCAGCAGCTTCCCCAGGGATCAGGCAAGACTGCTGTACATGCCATGCAAATCCACAGACACAGAGCCCGTGGCTCACAGACACTGCGCTGGGGATAGTCAGCTCATCTGTATTGATGCCATTCCTCATGACAGGCAGATGTTTAATGCCTGGATCACTACAGAGAGGTCTGCAGAATGCTGCAGCCCAGCTCCACTGGCTCCCCAATCCACTTTGATTGCCAAGGAACAGGTAAAACCGCCCCGTGGGCTCAGTCCTACCCCGTGTAAACTGACAGTGTGATCCAAATAAATCAGGGGAGGGAAAGGAAGTGGATCGATCTGCTGCTTTGCCCCTGTAGATCACTTGCCAAGCAAGAAGAGGGTCCTCGGCCCTGGAGGCTCTGCTGTCTCCCTCTACAAGAGCTCAGAGAATTAGAGAGCAGTGTGTACATATTTCCAAAACACCCTACAGCCATTACCTAATAAATCTTTATCAGCAAATCCTTATCAGCAAATCGAACTACAAAGGCAGGTAACTCATCTCTGCACCCCCACACCTGCTGACCCTGACAGGAGAACTCTTGGGAGAGGGAACCTCTTTTTTTTCTAGCCCATCCAGGCTGAAGAAACCCTAATTTTTCCCAAATACTTCTGTTCTGATAACCTTGCAAAATCCTGACTTGTTATTAACACACTGAGTGGAGAGAAGGAGGTATCTGTAGTGTGTTCCCTGAATAGGGTCATTGCATCACACATTTAATACGAAGGATTTAGCAACATAGATGATGTTTCTAGATGTACACAGAGTATAAATATATGTATTCAGCACATGTACACATGTATGTTTGCAGCACAGAGATTAGTAGAATAAATGGTATAATTTATTTAGTTACTAGATGCACCGCAGTCCTGGGGCTCCCCCACAAAGCAAACCCTCCTGTGAAAAATCTATTCTGGCGCATTGAGTTTACCACAAAAGGCTTTAAACTCTTTTAAAATGGGGTCTCCCTTCCTCCTAATCAGATTCCTTCAGGTGGACTTGAAACTGAGAAGATTAACACTTTGGTATTGGAGAGATAAGGGCAAAGTTGACTTTTACTTTGCTTTTGTGGCAGCACCCAGGAAAGCTGCATTCTGCTTACAGTTCTCACCAAACAGAACATCAGTTTTCACTTACTTTTGTTTTTTAAATTCATTCTCCTTTTTCCTGTCATGGCTTCAGAGGAGGTGGGAAGATGCTTCAGTGCTCTTTGTTTCCAGTGCATTCTGCTCTCTCTTGGTGTCTCCCTCTGTGCCCTGAATTTCCTGCTGCTCCGAATGCAGTGTCTGATGAGGGTTTAAAATGCTACTAGCAAAAACAAATGGGAAAAAAAATCACTTATTTTATCTTGGAGTACTTAAACAAGTCTAAATTTAGAGTGGAGCTGTGGAAAAAAATAAAAAGGGAAAAAAGGCAAAGTAACGAGCCGAAGGCATTAACATGACACCTGTGTTGCTGCTTCTATAAACTACAGAGAGAGCGTGTGGCTTGCAGGTGAATGGATCTGCAGGCAGATTTTTACAGAGCACACGGGTGGAATGTGGGGTCTAGAAGGACACATATGGTCCAAGTCATCCTGCTGATGCCCAACGATGCTCTGCAGGCCAGACATTCACCCATTATTCACTGCCTCTGAGGCAACATGAAATGAAGTCAGTGGTGTAATACCTGCCTAAGTGCCAGTTGGAGTACCTGTCTATTCCCCTGCACAACCCCCTCTGTATTACACTGAGGAGTGGCTCTTACAGATATTCTAGTGAGGTATCAGGTATGCAGATGTCAGGGGCATTCCCATGGTAAATAGGCTTTTGTATGCCTTGTTTGCGTATTCTCCTTGTGACCACAGGCACTCATCCGTCTGCTCTTCAGTGGCAGAAGTACCCTGCCATGCACAGGTGCAGACTGTGTCAAGCATTTCCATCCCGCATCTGGCAGGTGTTAAAAGCAGCTGATTTAATCCAAAACATACTTCGGAGTGAGGAAGGTATTTTCCTACCAGGGCTGCAGTGAGGAAGGGGCATTCAAAGAGGCTGTGCTCACCTAGCACCACACCGTGTTGAAGACCTATCAAGTCTCACCGTCCCAAAAGTTCCAGATCCCAGGTGCCGCCCGTCAGTCCTAGACCAGACAGCATCTCTCTGTTTCATTGTGGCTTCCCAGAGGCCAACTGGGTCCTGATATGACCAAACAGGGTAGGAGGGCAGCACTCAGCTGCCGGGACACTTCCCCAGCCCAGGTCCTGCCTGCAGCATCAGCACTCGTTCAGAAGCACCTCCTTCTCCATCTCCTGTCGACTATCAAATCCACAGCTCTGCAAGCTCAGCCTGTGACTGCTAACTCCCCACGGCACTGAAGCATGGTCAGAAGAGATTTGCATGATCAACCAGTACAGCCACGACTAAAAGTGCTCTTCTATCATTGCTTCTGGCAAAGGGCCCCCTCCTCCTGGCTGCTGCCAGGACAGGCAGATTGGATTCTTTTGTATTGGCAAAATGCTGCACACTTACTTTCCAAAACACCTGGAGGAATCGTTGAACCTACTCAGACAAGCCAGAGACATCGTCCTCATAGCTCTCCAACGGGACAAAAGCTCAAACACTGGTGAAACACTTTCATAACCAGAATGTTTTTGTACTCAGATACTCATCTAAGAAGTCCTATCCAGAGAGAATGAGAGGCATAAGATTATGATCTCAAATGCATCTTTGGTGAACAAGATATTCCCATCATGCCTTGTTTTAAGTTATTCAAAATCAAAGTAAATTATTCTTACTAAGTGATTATGTCCCAGATGTTTTAAGTTCATGATCACGATGGAGTGAAGACTTGCTTTGCGGTATGTGATGTTGGCAGGCACATGGCAAGAAAAACAGATCAGTTCTGATCTCTTGCAACTTCTTCCCCAGTCTTGATTTGTTGGTACAAAAAGAACCCTGATGAGTTCCATGTGACCCCTGAGACACTGCTCCAGGGCACCTAGAAAATAGGAGGGAGCACTCTTGCCTTAGTGCATGGGCCAACTGGTTACTGTGGATGCCATGGGGAAGAAGTGTCTCTGGTGACCAGTTTCCACCCAATAAACCCCCTGGAACCAAAAGCAGTATCACAAGCTTGGTGCCTGAGGAGGTTGAGACATTGCCCCATCTGTTTTTCATCTCCATGAAGCTGCATGTTCTTCTCTTTGCTGTGTTCAAGGTTGTTGCCACATCCTCTGTTCCAGCTGTCTTTCTAACAGACACTAGGCTGCTACAAAATGTGCCTTATTGACCAGTACTGCATGGAGAGAGGTTGCCCTAAGAGGTTGTGCTGTGCCTGGCACACCTTTCTAATCAGCTTTCTTGGAGGTATTTAAAAAACGTGTAGATGTGCTTAGTGGCTGAGCTGGCAGTGTAGGGTAATGGTGGGACTGTCTGATCTCGAAGATCTTTTCCAACCCTAACGATTCTACGGTTCTATTCTATGATGCCGTGACACTCAGTGTTGAATTCTCATTTCTTCATTTTGCCCCGTTCTCCTTGTATGTATCCCACTTTAAGACTATACTTCTTAACCAGTGTTTTGATGATACTTGTTCAAAATTTGCTGGTCTTAATGTTTGCCAGTACCTTCTCGCAACATGATAATGCAAACTGAACTTGAGCTCTAGACAAACCAGAAATCAACAGAGCTGGTAAATCCTCCTTGTGCCTGTGAATACAGCACAAAATCACGCTGGCTTTTTTTTAATTGCCTCGTGATTTTGCAAATGTAGCTCTAAATTGCTGCACATGCTCACCTCATAACTTTTGCAGCCTAAATTCTCACTCCTTGTTATGTATTTGCTTATATTCTTTCGCACAGGATTTGTTCTCTTTATCCCCAGTCAGACCCTGCCGTTGTTTATCTCCTTCCCGTCTTCCAACTGTGCTCAAACACTGTGGTGGCTGAGCTCTGCAGAAGTAACTGGATGCAAACTAATCCTATTAAGGGCCCTCCAGGCACCTGGGGTTTTCAGTTTCGGTGCTATTTTCATTTAATCTTCAAATCTTACTTCCTTGCAATTTTAGATCATTAAGGGGTTAAGTAAGATATATCCAGTAAATGAGATAAATCTAAATAAAGGGATTTAGATCAGCATGTTGCTGTGTCTCATTGGCTTTTCTATCAATGTTTCAGGGGGCTCTAAACAGACCCAGACAAGGGCTCTTGCCAGAACCCGTCTGAATTAAACTGGGTCCCAGCTGCAAGTATCACACAGTGGCTGGGAAGGTTAGTGAAACGATCCTGCAAAAACCACTCACACTATTTATATATGGCTCCTTGCAAAGTGGAGAGAAAATGCTATCTAAAATGTTGATGCTCCTGTCTTCACATATCATTTCAGACTTTTTTCATAATGTGAATTTTTATCATCTCTTCCTTGAAGTATCCAATCAGGGAAGCCTGCCAGCCTGGATGCTACCCTTTATTTTTAATCCTGGTAAACATAGACAAATGAAACCTTGCTTGTAAGTTTTCCTAGCTCCTCCAAGAGCTCTTTTCATGCTGCAGAGAAAGGGCAAAGGAGCAGAAGCCCAGTCCTGCTGTCCCCAGTCCCAGCAGCATGAGGCTGGAGTCAGGGGAAGGCCAAAGAGCTCGCTCTGTCCCCACGGGTGACACACTTGTCTGCAGTGAGCATTTCTGGGAGAAATAGATTTCTCTGTACTACCCTCACCTCCAGATTCTTCTGGGTCCATCCGGGTCTGTATGGACTCCTTTGCAGGGCAAGAGCCCCCACAGAACATTCTGGCCATTTGAGAAGTACATTACTAAAATTCAGATCTGCTCTGCCTGTTGCCTTCCTAAGCTGACTCTGGCAGCTGCCTTACACCCACATGGCATGCTGAAGGCACTGTCTCTAGAGTGTTTCTGTGTGTCGAAATTGATTTTTTGGAGATTTTAAGGTCAGAAGCAACAATTTCAACCTTCCTGTGTAACCCTTTGCACAGATGTAAGAACATCATCTTGAAATTTCTGCCCTTCAGGCCTGTAACTTCTGGCTGAAGAAGATCATAGCTTTCAATAAGATATTTAGTCCAGAACAAAAATTGTAATAAAGTATGAAAACATCCTCTCCTGAGGTGAGTTATTCCTGTAATTACTTAATTGCTGACCACAGGCTTTCAGCCTCTTTATCATACAGTTTAACTGCTATTCCAGGTTTCACAGTTTTATACCCTTCTTTCTATTTCCTCTGTCACTTCTGTTACCTCATTTGAAGTGCATCTGAGCAGTGCTGGCATGAAGTCAAGGTCTTTCCTTCTTCCCACCCTACCCCAAGGAGTGGACTGGGAGTGCACAAGAAGCTGTGAAGGGACACAGCCAGGATTGCTGACCCCAGTGGACTTTGCATACCATGTGACATCTTGCTCAGCATATAGAGCTGGGGGAAGAAGCAGGAAAAGGGAGACATTTGGAGTTACAGTGTTTGTTTTCCCAAACCAATGTTACATATGATAGACCCCAGCTTTCCTGGAGGTGGCCCAACACCTGCCTGCTCATGGGAAGTGGTGAATGAATTAAATTTTTTTTCTGCTTTGCTTCTGTGCACAACTTTTTCTCTACTTACTGACCTGTTTTTATGTCAACCCTCAAATGAGCGGCTGTGGATAAACCAAAGCAGGCACCATGTCTATAGTATGTGCCTTAGATTTATTTCAGTGCTTTGACAGTCAGCTTCCCCCTCCACATTCTCACGAGAAACCTAACAATATAGCATGGATTTGTACTTTATATTAAACAAGCCATATGTAAAAGTGCAAAAGATGATTGGAAGATACTCTGACAAAGGGGTTAATTCATAGCAGTAGAGTCAAGCTGTTCAACAAGTTGCTGTAGTAATTCATGATCTTTCTACTGCCATATCTCTAGCTATTTATAAATCATACTTTTCATGATGATAATGAGCTTTGATACTGGGTCCCCCATCCAAGCATGAAGTTGCTGCTTCCTGCTATTCATCAGGTTCAGCCATCGAGCTCCTTTGCTTCATTAGTCTCTGGACACAGATGAGGGGCTGGCAGTCTCAACTGAATGTTGCCCAAACAGAAAGGTCTGACTATTAATAAATAATCATTCACATTAGGAGGTGATCAGTTAAAACTGGCAGAGTCCTTTATTTCACACTGCTTTTGCTTTCCACTTCTCATTTTCCCTCCTCTCCCCTTGCCAGGGTGAGATTCCCAGACACAGCTTGGAGGGCAGTTGCCTTGACAATTGCCTCGGACCTGCACTGGATGCTGCCAAGGCAGCAGATCTTTCTGGCCTCATCTGTCCTGTGCAAAACTCAGCACCAAGCAGGGGCTGGCACAAACCTGCTGGTACCTGCAGGACCCCAACATTGCCCCCACACTTCTGGCACCAACCCCAGGTACCCACTGGGGAGGAGACAGTGCTGGGGCAACCTGCCAAAGGGCCCTGCCAGCATCATGCAGCGTCAGACAGAGATCAAAGCTCAGACAGAGGTTTTCGGGATATGGATGAGACCCCTTTAAAGCAGGCATGGCCTGACCTCCGGCTAGAGAAGCCGAGACCCATCTTCAGGAATCAGAGTAATCCTGGGTGATTTTATCCCACTCCACTTTCCTAAATCTGTGGCTGCTGCTTGGCGAGGAGATTAAGGGGTTGACAGGGGATTACGTATCCACTGCGGCTCCCGGCGCGGAGCTCCCTCCTGGCGCGGCTGCTTCCCGGGGCACAGAGACGCACCGCACCTGTGGATACCCCCCGACCACAGGTCCCGGCAGGTTTTTGGCTGCCAGCCCTGCGCTGGAGACCCCTGACGGCGCCCGGCAGCAGGAGCGAGGTTCCCGTGGCAGAGGCAGCCGGGGTGACCCCGGGGCTCGCCCCCGCAGCAGCAGGGCCCCCAGCCCGGCAGCATGGCTGGGGCCGCCCGGGAGCCCCCCCAGGGCAGCAGGAAGAGCGGGGAACTCCCGCACCCCGCCGGCCGGTCCCCTCGCTGCTGAGGGTTGGTGCGTGGAGGATGGGGCCCTGGGCCGTCCCGTGGATGATGCTCTGGGTCTTCTGCCTCCTACCCCCTGCCAGGGCCCAGACGAAGATCCCGCTGGAAACGTAAGTGTTTCCCTCCCTCTGGCGTGGAGTGGGCAATGCCGTGGGGATGGGCAGGCGGGTGGGAGTGTCTCCCTGCGGGTGCCGGCTCCAGCGGAGGGGCACGTTGAGGCAGAGGATGGCGTTTCCTTAGGATGGTAGTGATGGCTCCTGGAAGAGGACACAGGCACGGGAGCCATAAATTCAGCTCCCTGGTCTAGTGTAGGATAGAATACCTCTTTTCCCCATTCTTCAAGCATAGCAGTGATACTCACCTGCTTTAGTTAAGCACTTTGACATCTATTAATGCTCTACTTAATGCACTGGGCGGCAGAAGGTAAAATAGTTTAAAGATGCATTCGTAAAAGCCTCCTGCTGCTTCTGCAACTTGTGAAGGTCCAACCATGGAGGCAGACGCAAGTGGCCCCAGTTTGGCAGCTCCCCAGTTTACTGAGTGGTTTCAGTAGATACTGCTGGTGTTCAGTAAGCTAGAAACATGAAGGGATGTACAGCACTGGGCAGGATCTGGCTGTGGGAGGATTTGTGAAACATGAAGTGTTTGAGTGAAGATGGATCTCTTTGTCACATGCCACATCCAGATACTGTAGAAAAAGATTTGCAGCTATGAAACTCTGATCTTTTGCATTGGTCTGGAACACTGATGGCTGAAAAGAGCCTCTGTGCACACAAATGCAGCTTGGGTAATAAACACATACATATTTGTTCATGTATGTGGTTGTCAGGCAATGTTAACGACAGAAGGCTAAATAGAGGAAAGAGACGGTGCCACTTCTTGCTCGTTTGTGCTCCACCTGACTACAAAGGACCCAATACCCCCTCCCAGAGCTCTAGAGCAAAGGAATGAAAAGCTGAGCTACAATGCAAAGCATACACAGCTATGTTTTGTGCATGCAGGGAATCTTGATGCACTTTTTTGGATGTGGGTTTGCAGGGCACCCACACCCAAATGTGTGTGTTCGTGTGACAAATGGCTCAACAGTCGCTGCCAGAAAGCTCCCCATCAGTAATGCATCCCACCAGGAGCCTAACAACTCTCAGCAACCCCAGTTTATAAGACTTCACCTTGTGAAGCTGATTTAGACAAGTTAAATCCTTTAAGGATTAAAAATGTCAGCACTGCAATTGGAAAAAAGTTGTTGTGGGACAGCTTCTTGGGTGCTGGGATAGGTCTGTCAGCACAGAACAGTGGGCTGGTTTGGAGAGGAGACAACACTGCCATCCAGTTTCAGAAGGAGATACGTCCAATAAATCGATAAGTCAGCACAAGCCCTTTCATGAGGTTCAAAAATTGTCAGTAAGACCCTAACAGATGTGCCCACCAGTACAGCTCATGGGACCAAGGTTGTGCTTACATTGAACAGGAGGGTCTCAGGAAACTTGGCTACCGATTTTATTATTGGCTGTGCTATCAAGCCCTTCCTCAGCAAAGTGCTTCTGATTTGGATTTCACAAAAAGGACACGGAGGTTACACAGCATAAAATCCAGCTTCTCATAACTTCAAACCACGGAAATTGACTTTCCATGCCCAGGATAAATACTGCATGGAGATACCTTTTGGCATTGAAACCTGTGGCATTAAAAAAACAGCCTGTCTGTTCTGCTGTTTTTGCCACTGAATACAACTGCAGAGATTATAGGCAGGCAATCTCTGAACAAATCCTTTTCTGATGTGTTTGGTTATAATGCGATAACCCTTTACTACTGAGAAAAAGATTTATATCACTTTGCACAATTTGAAACTTATTTATGTGCAAGAATGAAAAATAACAGTAGAAAAAGAGCTTGTTTCCTCTAGTACTAAACCCAGACCAATGGCTGAATGAATCCTTTGTGTTTCAAATCCACTCATGAATTTAACTGAAACACACAAGTCACCCTTTTCAAATGAAATTTCAGTAGAGAAACACATTGGCCATGGGTCCAAAGGCAGAAAATCAGCAGAAAATGGTCCTGTTCCATAGGTTACACAGGGACATTCTGGGGACACAAAAAGAGTCTTTTAAACACCAGCTGGGTTCAATCACATTTAAATGACACAAGGCTAAGTCGACCTGTGCTGCTCCCCAGATCACTTGTGGCTTTGCTGCATCCTGCTTGGCTCATTGCTGACTTAGTCCCACCTTTGCAAAGCTTGCTCAGCTTTGATTCCAGCAGTGCAAAATCTGCTCAATCAGTTACCCGCAATGCTTCTGAGGTTCACTTTCAGCACAGAAATTGCCTTTTCTTTCCCCTGGACACAGCTAGGCGTGCCAGCTGGCCACAGCATGGGTAGGAGAACTTGCAGCTCTGAGAATGGTGAGGATTTGGGCCTGGCTTCTTCTTGGACTAATTGAAACATTGGGAAACGCTGGTGGGAGAGGTAAAGGTCAACCTGGTACGGCCTCTTTAGGCTGCCCCGTTGTCTTTATATATCTGCTCCTGAGTTGATTGACCCAGAAGCCTTAGATGAAATTTCTCTGCAACCTGATGAACGTTAGGCTGACTTTTTCCTCTCACTTGTTTATGAAAAAAGTTAAGGAAACCTATTTAAGGCTGCCCTTAATTCCTCAGTACTCTAAGGTTGCTCATTTCTCTGAAAAATAATTGTCTTTTAAATATATAAATGCCAGTATATTTCTGCCTCTTCACTTTCCTCTTTTTCAACTTCTGTGAAATGCCACCAGATATTTTTAACTACCCAATCTTCAGACATGTAGCAGAGGAATTCTAGACCTTTGTGTCCTTTAATTCCTCCATGACCCCTAACTTTCCAACCAGCCCTTTAGTGCTGCCAGACTCTGGCCCTGTCTCTGGTCCCCCTGCCTATGTATGTCCTTCCTCTTCTGCTTCAAGACCAGCAGAAATATCAGCCCTTCAGCAAGAGTAGTGGTTCAGAAGTGGCTGGAAGAGCCTCCCAGGCTAAGGGTCCATCTGATACATAATACAGCCATGTAGAAATCCAAAAATTACCAAACCCAAACCTTTCTGAGTTCTGCTGTTACTAGAATTTTCAAGAACTTTCAAGAAAATGCTCAACTGCACACACTAAGCAGAAATTAACACCACAGACTATTCCACCCTGCTGGGTGAAAAATGATGAGGGCTGGAAGGAGCTAGGGAAACAGACTTGGCCACAGACATGACACAGAACAGAAAGACTAGGAGGAACTGCACCTTTTTTCTTTCTTTTGGGAGGCAAGTGTGGTAAAAATAAACATCCATACTAAAATTATTATCCCAAGCATCATGTTTAAGTTCTCTCTACAGTAAAAGGTGAGAAGACTGGAGAATATTAGTTAACGAGATGACACAGCTGCTTCAGGGTAGGTTTAGGCTGGATGTTAGGAAAACCTTTTTCACAGGGAGAGTGATTTCCCATTGGAATGGACTGCCCAGGTAGGTGGCTGAGTCACCATCCCTGGATATTTTAAAGAAGAGATTGAATGAGGTACTTAGTCCCATGATTTAGATGATGAAATGGTGTTAGGTAATAGGTTGGACTCGATGATCTCAATGGTCTTTTCCAACCTTGTTAATTCTCTGATTCTGTGATTCTGTAATATCAGCACAAAACATCTTGTACATTAAAGTTATAAAACCAGAAGCACCAGATGGGCATCAAGTTAAATGTTGATCCAGAGATACTCATATCTAAGGCAATGTGTTAGTCACTACTGCAAGAAGCAAGAAAGCATCCCACAGGATCCTTGTTTCTGATTTCCTCTTTTATTCTAGGCTTGCTGGAATAACTCTGATATGGCCCATAAATATTGGTCTCCTAGAAAATACTTGTATTCTCTGAGGATGAAATCATGAGATAAAAGCTCTGTCTCTCAAAATAACATGCATAATGCAAAAAAGATTTTACTTCAGGTGGCACTAGTTCACACTCAGTGGTTAAATATAAATGTCTCATTGCCAATTAAGGAGCAATTTAAAAAGGCACCCACTCTCTCATGCTTTCTTTATAGGCAGTGGAGAGAGGGGCAGCTTAGACCTGAAGTTCTGTGTGTGTGTTCCACATCATTGCCTATAGCTCTCTATGTGTCCCTGTTTGCAAGAGGGAGTCTACATAGGCTTCCCCAACCTGAAGTTAGCTCTTGTGATTATTCTATCATTGATATGCTGGCTCTACTCCAGAGTTCATCTCTATATTGGTATAGTATTTGTGGTGCAGTGCACTGGGAAATCAGGCCCTGAGGTTAAAGTCTGATTGGAACTCAAAGGAATCTGCTGGAAGCCATAGGTAAGATTCTGCACACTGTAAATAGGTGGTGTATTGTGGTAAGTGGACAAGGCTAAGCATTTCTCTTAAGTGAATCCTTGTTGAAGTAACTGCATGTAGGTGTAACTGCTTAATGTGGATCATGTAACAGATTCTGATCAAGTGCTCTGTCAATTATGAAAGCCATCTATTTTAATTTGGATGGCTCGGTGTTCAGGCTGCTCTTCAACATCTGTATGTTCTCCATGTGGTACTGCTATCATAAATTATTCATAGGATGGAACAAATGTGAGTAGTGTCTCACAATGATGAGGTGCTTAATCTACTGTGACATTATCAAGCAGTAGTATCACCACTGAGAACGTTGAATTTATCAGCTCCAGTCTCTGGCCTACACTGCTGCAGGAACTGAATCTGTGGGGGGAATCTTGACAACTTTTTCCAAGTCTGACACTTATTTCTTTTTAGCAGTCTTGACATTAGGTCTCTACCCAGGCTCTGTCAGTGAAGACAAATAGGTGTCTGCAGAAAACTATTTATTTCACTTTGCTAGCAATAGAAGGAAATCAGGTGATATCTAGGACCAGATTTGTGCCTCTAAAGTTAGGTAAGACAAATTGAATTCAAAACAGTGACTGAGACCAGCAGAATTCCGTGTTTCTCCTTGCAGACCAATGTCCTGGGCAGAATGTCCAAGAGTCGTGCTTGTCTCTTGCCTTACTGCTTGTCTGTCTACTAGTCTGTGAAAAAACATTGTCATTGTTATTATAGTAGCTTGTAGAAATACAGCAGGGTTAATGCTTTGGAGAATGGAGTTTTCCCTGTCTGAAGAAGTAAGCAGTTCTGTAGACTATAATTTATTAACATTGATTTTTCTTTTTTTCTTTTTAGGGTGAAATCCTGGGCAGATGCCTTTGGTGGGGAGCTGTACTCCATTGTGACTAAGTATTCAGGCTCTCTTCTGTTGCAGAAGGTAGGCAAAAATCTGTAAGAGTTCCCTTTGCTTTACATTGTCTCCCTGTATAGCCTTCCCAGATTTGCCCCTGGTGCGGACGAAAGAAAGACACGAGTCTCCACCTATCTTTCAGATTTATCCATAAGCACAATGATGCCCTATGCCCATTCTCCATGAACTGGAGGAGAATGCATTTGATGCCTTTCCTGCTTTCATTAGCCATTGCCAAATGCCCCCTAAATTGTCCCATTGTTTATAAATAGTTTTTTACAATTTACAAATACTTTTTAACCGCACCTCTCGAGTTTCCTCTCTGATGATCATTTCATGCCCTCGCATACTGGCTTTTCACGTTTCCTTTCCCAAGTCTACATCAGTCCCTCTGCTACTCATCACTGCCTATTGTTACCCCATCATCCCCTCCTGCAGCTCTTCAGCTGGCACTCTTCATTCAGCTGCTCACCAATTCTTTGAATTTTGCCCTCAAAACTGTGCTTTATACAGGGCCCCTGAGGCAGGTGCACTGGAAGCCATGATATTCCAGAGGCTCTGCTTGACTTCATCACCAAATAGTGTTGCACGAACCCCTCTACCAGCATTAATGGGGGTAGCTCCAGGGTCTTTAAACAAATGGACCTATTTGGAGCTGTAGAGAAGCTGAATGGCTGCTCCTCTTTCAGATTGAATGGATCAGCACTTTTCAAGTGCTGCTCTGGGGGACCGGTGATTGCTGACCACATCTAAAGGAATGCCCTCGCTTCTCCATTTCATGTGACCATCCAGTTCTTTATCTTTTTCTCTGATTATTCCCTTCAACACAAGTCATGAGTTGCCTCTTATACCTTCTAGGTGTCTGATTTCTGTCCCCATATTAGTTATATGTAACACAAAGTCATCTCCTACATGCATGTTGTTTCCTGCCCTAACTATTCTTAAGCAATTTAAACAACTCAGGTTTACCTTTTAACCCTCAAATCCCACTTCTCAAGCTCTTCTATTTCCCCTTATTTCCTTGTGAGTAAGAAAGCAAATGGGATAACCAGCCAGCACCCACTTCTTCAGTCCTTCTCTCAGCCTCCATTTCTTTAGTAAGCGGTCGGTAAGGCACCTTCTTACAAATCATCTTTAAGAAGATACCATTCTGGAGGGCTCTCTCTGCATTCCTGGCACCTCCAGTGCTTAAAGTGGATGCAGGCAGATCTTTTGCTGTTTGGCAACATTTTCATGCACCCTGGCAGACCCCAAGTACTTTTATATAGATCATCACATTGACATGGATTGAGGCCAAGTTAGGCATGAGGAGCCAAATACACCAGAGTCTGAAAGTTGGGTGTTTGGATTTACCTGCATTCCAGGTACCCTTCTCTTCTTTGCCTCTTTTTCACATAAAATATTTCTCTGTGTGCATGGGTATACGCAGACCAGCAGAATGGTGGGGAAGATAATGCAAGGGTCCAGGCAATTCTGTTTTCAGTCAATAGGCATTTTGCCTTTAAGGAAACAGACTGAAAGAACAGTACCTTCTGTATTTTTGTTCTTCTCCGTTGTGCCTAATAGGCTTGAAGTAACTAGCCTATTGTTGCTCTGAGCACCCTCATTTTTCAGTTACCAAATGCTTTGCATGTAAACCTTGTCTTTAATACTGTGGCTTTGTGTTTTCTTGGTTTTCTCTGGGGTTTTTGATTGCTTCCTCCAGAAGAACTCCAATATGTTGCGAACCCAAATGGTTGACTTCTCACCAGGTTTTATAATTCCCAGAAACCTGGTGAACTAGTAAACGTCCCTTGAATCCTCATGGGCAGGTTTTTATCCTGGATGAGAGAGCTTTGAGAAAGCCCTGATGTGGCCGTCCCAAGCAGTCAGAACATCAAATTAAACCTCACAGAGGTGGCAAAAGCCGTAATGGCTTTGGCTTGATGGCTGTAGCATTAACTGTATTTTATGCTCTTGACCATTATGCACATTTAAACTTGGCTCAGAGATGATGGATCTGTATTAAAATGTTGGTGGTGGTCTGGGACAGCTGAGAGCGACACAGCTGGAGTAAAGAAGCAATGTGAAACAGTGAGTAGAGCGAGGGCTATAGCATCTCCCAGAGCAAAGGAACAATGTTTGAACCTGTGGCTTATGTCTGCCACAGCCTTACTGCCACAGTTAGCCAAGCGGTGACCATTGGCCCAGGACCACTAATGACAGCCATGCCAGAAGAATACCATGGTGATTCTGTCCTTAAGTGACAGAAACACCCTCATCTTCAGCAGACCCAAAACTTAACTTCTACTGTGTTAACAATTCACTATAGGTGTTTGAGTGTTATCTCCTGCTTCCTTCTGTAGCTGAGGTGCCAATTGCCTTCCCTAGTAGATAGAGCTGAGAAAGGACAGGAGGTGTTGGCTCCAGCCCTGTGATTACTAGAAAGCACAACAAATAACTGCATGGGAAAAAACAGACAAACTCAAGAAGTTCAGTCAAGGGGTTTTCCTGAGTGAAGGTGAAAGTAATGCCTTTCATGCTCTTAATATAGTTCCACTAGCAGTGAGTAATGCAATGCTGTGTACTTCAATAGGCTGAATTTCATGGTGGTGAGAACAAGAAAATATATTTAGTGATATATCTCTGATAAAACTTGGGATACTGAATTCTGGATATTCCACTTTTAAATTACGACCCCCAGAACTCCAGAAGGAGAATCTTCATTAATTCCTTCATTAATTAAGGGACTGATAAGTACTAGATGAATAAGGAAAGATTTTCTGTTAGATCTGAGCTAACTTTTTGGCCTCTTTTGAACATCAGAGCCTTTCAGCCTGTTCTCCCAAGTCTGATTCCTGTTCTGTAAACTATAATGAGCTGATTACCTGAACCCGAGGTCCTACAGGATAATCTTGGCCAGGTAAAAGCACCTGAGATGAATTTAAACCATGGCATCTGGTAACAATATTGAAATCACAAGTACTACTCTGTTGCCCATCGTTGGAAAGTCTTAGAGCAAGTAGTCATTAATAGCAGAAGATTTTACTGGCAGGAATACAGGAACAAAGGAGTTTGCTGGTTCGTTTTTAGGAAAAAACCTTGAAGAAGATCTGAGCTCAGACCTCGTGTATTCTTTCAGTGAACCAAAACTTACAGAAGGTTTTTGTGGTTAGCTTTGTTTTTCAGTCTTCCCAGCTCGGGCTAGACCCCGAGGCTGAGACGTGTAGTGTGAGCAGGCTGCTCATTATTACTTTAACTCTATTAATATCTAGTTGTCAATGTGTAAAAAGCATGTTAAAAAATAACTGAGAGGTGAAAGACCTGTGTTTTTAATTCAAGATGTGACCCAAGGTAACCAATGGCAGGTAATTTTGTAAAGCCGTGCTAATGTGGTTCTCTGCCTTCGTTAGCTTTCCCAGGCGAGATTACCCTCCTCCCCCCGGGGAGGGCCTGATTAAAGCCAAGCCTGGCAGAGATCACTTCCCTCCCGACGAAACCATGACATGGAGCTAAATGGGACAGACACCAGCTGGGATGCGCTCCGGTCTCATCGGCAGCCAGGGACCTCAGTCGGGGGTTGTCGCTGCACATTCCTCTTTCTGCAGCGTGGTTACGATAACCTTACTGCTTAACCCCGCCTCCGCATCCTCCCCCTCCCTCTCCCATCTACCCAGCCACAGCGGAGGGGATGCAGGGCCTGGTGTTTTTAATCCAGTAAAACCCTTGCCGTTAATCATGCCAGACAGAGCGAGCAGCCTCCCTGCCATGCCTGCTGCAGGCTGGATGCGGCTGCTATTTTTGTCTGACCTCCTCAGCCTGCCCCGTCCTCAAGGCGTTTCTTACTCTGCCTGTGCTCAGCTGCCCTCCTGGATGGTCAAGGAGCTTCTTGAACAAATAAAAGCTACACTCATTTGCCCTAAAGACATGCAAAGTCATTTCCGTACCGTTTTCTTCTAATTCAGAAGTGTCAATGAAGCCCCTGGCATCTCTTTATGCTTTTTACCACCCCATTTTTTTCCCAGCACAAGAAGTGCAGCCCTGTCTGAGATTCCTGCTATGGTGCTAGCACAGCATGAAGACAGAGGGGTTTTTTACACACTGCAGAAAAAAAATGATGATGAGGGACCAGGGAATTACAAGTTGTTGCCTTCATTGAGGAAACATTGAGGAAATGAGACTGTCTTCTCTGAAACAAGTTATTCGTGTTGTGTACCTTTGCAGATTTTTTTACTCTTTCTTTCTGGCTATCTCTCTTAGCTGTGAAATTTTTTGAAAAGCAGAAATAAAGGCCATTGTATCCCATTTTGACAGGACAGATTAGGAAGGCAGATTACACTTACATGATTTAGCAGCACTCTCAGTTTTTTTTAATGCTTAGATTGTATGAAACCTGTTCAGAAGAAACTAGTTATCTCTAAAGCTCTCAGATTCAGATCCTCCTCCTTACAGCATCTCTCCCAGTGGAGGCGGCACTAAGTAGCCATGCTTGTAATTCCTAGTTTCTGGCAACTGTCTCTGTAGTGCTCTGCTCCTGGTTGCTCAATAAGTAGCACCATAGCTGTCTATCTTAGCTTTCCTTGGCAGTGTCTCACCTAAGTACTGAGCAGACCCTTCTTGCTTGAGACCTGGCACTGTGGGAGGACAGCACATGCATTAGGCATGGCATCCCTGCCCAGAGCAGGATGGAGGAGGAGGAGATATAATGACATATATAGCATATGATATAATGACAGTATATAGCTCTGTTCCCTTGCACTTCCCTCTGCCTGAAGTAAACTTCAGGTATGTGATGTATGTAATGCTGCTATGGGCGTCATAATCACAGTGCATGTTTTAGGTTTTAAAAAGTTGGCATTCTGCTTCTCTTTATAATTTGTAGGCACTGATAACTTTAAGTACATTGATGTTTTCCACGGCACAAAGCTCGCAATTAGATCCGTTGCTTTTGCTTAGTCAAAATGCTTCAAGTTATGGCCAGTGATCTGCACATACCCAAATTATGGGGTAAAACAGGTGGAAAGGCAAAGATGAGAGAAGGTGATATATCAGAGCGATTCCTTGAACACATCTTTCTTCACCAAAGACAATACCCAGCTAGCAATAATAGATTCACCCTTCTCCTTATGAACCTCCTGCTCAGCAGGATTTTCTTTCTTCCCTTGGGTAGAAGTACAAAGATGTGGAGCCAACTCTGAAGATCAAAGAAGTGGATGGCTTGGAGCTGGTGAAGAAGTTTTCACAGCAGATGGAAAGCATGCTCCGCAGGAAGGTTGAAGCTGTTGAGGTACAGCCACTGTGGCTATGGGAAGGAGGTCCTCTCCTGTCAGCCCCAGAGCAGTCAGCACAGGCCTCCTGCCTGGACCAGGAGTGTGTGGGCACAGACATTGTATGAGGACTTCCCTACCTAGCCAAATGCCTGCTCACACTGCTGGCTGCTCACTCTGAGCTTTAAGCAGACACTGGTGGGAGGATGTGGGCGACCAGACGAGAGAATGCTGGCTTCTCCCTCAGCCCAAAGTAGCAAATAAGATTTAAAAAAATCCAGGAATAAATATGAGGAAATGAACAGGTTTTTTTAGGAGATGAGCTGTTTAAAGAGGAAAAAAAAAATCTCACAAGTGAAAATAAAGTTCATCTTCACATAATGTACTCTAGCTGTAACTTGTTTCAGCTGTGTGTGTGGCTGAAGGGAAGCTCCTGCACCCCCTGAACATGAGCTGCAAGGAAGGTTCTTGGATTTGCAGCTGTGTACATGGGGAAGTGTGGAGGAGGTGGCAAGAGGTCTTTAGTTGCTGCTGTGTGGGAGATCAGAGCGGGTAATCATTATGGCCCCTCTTACTTCCTGCATTCTAAGGATTTATCATGTTCCTGTGTATTTACCTTCTATGACAAGCATATTTCAGTCGTCACAAACCTTGACTGTTTAAGGTGTCTAATGTGGAAAAGTCATCCAGAAACACATCATTTGAACCTCAAAGTGAAATGTGGGCATATTTAGATCCAGAGCTTTGGCCTGTAACATTAAATTTTTAGCCAGACTTTTCCAGTGTTTGGATTGCTTTACTCTTTGTGAATTTTTGCTGAGACTGTTGCTGATTGTGCAACCCTGAAACATGTACATGTTTAGTTGGATTCCTTCCCAGTCTGTACCAACTGAGAATTAGTGTCCTGAAGTACCATACTGGAGAATACTGGCTGATTTTATTGCCTTCCATAAATGGTAAGAGCTTATAAATAGCCACAGCATCACTGAGCCCTTTATGAAATCAAACGATGGTCTTTGTCTTCGTAACAATACCAGACTGAGACTCCCACAAGGGCTTTTCCTTTGACGAGATACTGACATCAAGCTGGGTCTGAAAAGCCTTTCCCATGGCTTTTTGGAAGGGTTCATGGAAAATGAAATTAAATCTTTGTCTGTTGCTTCTCTAAATGGACCTGTTTCTGTTTGTATATGTTCTGTGATGTCTCAAATTGCTCAGGGGTTTAGCAGGGGCTCTGGAGTAAGTAGGTGTGAATATACTTGGCAATAAATACCTAGAAATAATGTACCTTGCAAGCTGTAAAGTCGCAGCACAGAATGACAGCTCAGCAAAAGAGGAGGGAAGTTTATAGCTCCATGGCTCTCTTGTGGTGAAGGAGGTAGTTGTGTCTTTTCATTAACTGTGTGAATGGCTGATAGAGCTGGAAGGGCTTCTGGAGCACTGGCTGCAGCATCCACTCATCTTCCTTTCTGTGTGTTTGCATTAGAGGTTGGTGGAGGCAGCAGAAGATGCAGATCTGAACCATGAGTACAACTCCTCACTGCAGGTAAGTTTATCCTGGTTAGTACCCAAACATGAAACACATCCTCAGAGAGACTAGCCAAAAGACAGGCCTAGCCAGGAACCCAGCCCCTTCAGGTTCCTGGACAGGTTAGGAACCTCCTTGTTTTCAGGACACTCAGCTTGTCTGAAGTTTATTGTGAGTGAGAGAGTCCCTTGGCAGATCCCAAACTTAGTAACACCAAGCAGATTAGTCTCTTTGGCTTTGGGAAGGATTTGAGAAGACAGTAGGTTGTGTGATATTATTAGCATTCTTTTTACCGCATGCCAACATTGTTGTTACATGGTGTGTTAGTGCAAATTAGCTGGAACTTTTCAGGTTACTTGTCTGGAAAATGAGCTAAAAAATGAGTGTGAATGAGCAATGAGGAGGATGCTGTTACAAATACCCGCAGCAAACTGTTAATCCAAATGAACTGAGCTTCTCACCATTTTTCTCAGCAGCTCCCACCGTATTTTCTCCACCAGACACCCACCCACTTGTGAGGACTTCCGTTAGGTGAAAGTTTGGTGCTGTCCAAGCAATTTTGATAATTGGCTTTCTGTTAATAACTGTTTGTTGTAGCCAAGCTATGGGATAATTGCTGGTGAGGGGAACTGGAGTGAAAATTCTCTCCAAGGAAATCCTTTTGTCCACAGTGTAAGCACAGCTAGCTTAGCAGAAGTACAGGCTGCCACTGCAAGTACACATCTTAGTGCTGGGAATTAAAATGTTCATTGAAATCAAACTAGGTACTAATTTAATCTCTCCTACCTTTTTTTTTTTTAAGAATCACATTAGTCGTGGTAGTTGGGTCAACTGCATCCACATTAAGGCCGTGGGGTACATGACTCTGTATTTGCACACAGTTTGCACCCTGTGCGGATGGTGCTTGAACATAAATCCTTGAATAACGTCTGGCTCAGATAAAGTCAGGAAAAACATATTAAAAATATAGGTTATCCAAGAATGAAGAACATCCTAAACGTACTAAAGTAACTGTAGATAATAAATCTCCAGTGACCTTCACTGGGGGGAAATTATATTGTCTTTGAGCACCTTCTGCTTGATCCTTTGCTCTTGATGAGTGCCTGCTACTTGGAGTGACAGAGTGAGGGGATAATCCTGGCTGGATGTACATCAGGAGTTAACTCTAGTAAAGGACAGCTGTAGAGAGGGGGCAAGTAAGGTCAGCACTGGCTTGCCCTGTAGTAAACCTGGGAGCCAGACCCAGTGAGACACTGCACCTCCCCAGCTAATCACTGAAATGCCTCCGAGGGGCTGCAGAAGTCTGCCACTCTGTCCTTTTGTTCTTAAGTGAGACTGCTGCTCCTATGACCATGCTTTCAGTAATTTCTTCTTGTCAAATCTGACAATAACATATTGGCTAGCAATCATCAGTTGGGTAGCTTGACAATTTTCAGTTGGTAATAGCTTGTTTGTTGCTCATCCTATTCGAAGCCCCTGTTCTTCATTTGTCCCTCTTCATGTTTTAAAGAGTGTTTTTTCAGGCACTACTGGTAATAGTCTGTCTTATTCTCTCTTTGTCTTTCTCTTTTCCATTGTCTTCATCAACAGTTTGATTACTACAACTCTCTCCTGATTAATGAGAAAGATGAAAATGACAATTATGTGGAGCTTGGAGATGAATTCATTTTGGAGCCAAATGAGCATTTCAATAACCTGCTGGTGAACACAACATACAGTGATATCCAGCTCCCCACCAATGTCTACAACAAAGGTAATGGCCTCTACTTTCTCACTACTAGTAGGATGGGAATAGAAAAAACACCAATTGACAGAAAAGAAACCAGGACTGGAAAGGTACTGTCCCAAGAGACAGTCATATCTATGCGGTACTCTGTCACTGTGACAGGGCTTAGGTATAATCTGCTCTTGGAAAACCTCTTACGATGGACAGTCCTCCATCTTAGGCAGGCAGTATATTCTCATACATCTCATCTACCCAAATAAGGATGATGAAAACTGATGTGACTTTATGGGCAATTGTTACCCTGTATGAAGGGGTGGATCTTTCAAGGTGTTTAGATGTTAAGGATCTCATTGATTTCAGCTGAGAATTTAGACCCTAAGTACCCTTGTGTCAGGAGGCATTAGCACTTGACAAGGATACTTTTAATTCTCAGTGAGCATATCCATAGGGGACTGGGTGTAAATCACAGTTGCCATAGGGACATGACTGTTCTGGGCTGTTTTCTCAGCAAGTCTTTGTCACCTTGGCAGCTGCAGGAGCCTAGGAGGCACCAAGGCTCACGTGGGCTTTTCTGTGCCCAGACTGAGTCCTCTCCCCCTGCACATTCATTCTACTCCAGCTGCACACCAGAAAAGGATTCATCTCCAGGCTGGACAGCGCACTGCCAAATCTGCAGGCTAAGGCACTAGTTGCAATTGTCCTAAATTTACTGCTCATTTTCACCAACATACAAAGCTACCTGAACCAGCTCCTTCCTTGCCTCCCTATCAGCTCTTCTCCTTGTGTCTGTTTATGGCAAGAAAAAAAAGCACTGTGAGTTTTCTCACAGATAGGGCTCATTTAAATTTTTCAGGGCCGGACAGGGCAGGCACTGGTGACTGTACTCACAACTGCTGTGTTATTTAGAGACAATAAAAGGAGTTCTATTTCTCTTATGATTTTAAATTAGTTCTGTCTGGTCCAACAGCCCCAGACACTAAAATCTTGCTCACAATAGAGCCACCAGCACAGCTGGCTGTGGCTGGACACAGCAGAGCTGCACAACATAAGCTGCTACACTCAGCAGAGGATGGAGAGAGGTGGCCAAATGACAGCTGTAAGAAAGCAGAGGCACTGACCAGCTTGCTTTTATTGCTTGTGCACGTTGACACAAACCAACCAGCTTCTCTGTCTACGGCTACAGGATGAACAGGAGATGGAGGGCTGCTTCCATGCTCAGGGATTGTCTAGAGAGCAGTGTCCAGTAATACTCACTCCCCCTTCTGCAAACAGCAGCAAGCCTGGCTCTCCACAGCTCTTCTGGCTTTCCCCTTCTGTAAGGCTTTGACCTCATCACCAGGGAGTTTTTCCCCTGTTTGGACTGACCAAAACTGCCTTTAGTAAAGTGACTAATTGGGAAGTGGTAGGTCAGAGCCCCATCCCTTTCAACATTAATATAGTTAATCCTACAATGACAAGTTTCTCAGGGTCCCGTTTCTACTGCTGCTGCTCTTTGATCTCCTGAGGAAATGAGTCAACACAGACGTCAAATATATACTGCCTCTTAGGAGCTCTTAAAATCTGCATCTTCCTATTGATTCTAATGAGATGGGGGCAAGGTAAGACAGCCCTGGCTTTGTGAAAGGCAGGCAAAGAGGAAAAAAAAGAATTGTTGAGAAAAAGGAGAAAGAGAAACTGTGTGTAAATCCTAGGGTTCCTCTGTCTTAGGTAATTACACCTAACATAAATTTAAATGCCATTTGTTGAAAGGCTGTAAGTGGTGCATCGGGCAGTTGGCTTAAAACAGTCTCAGGTTTCCTCTCATTCAGAAGCCAAGTCCTATCTGTACAGTGTGCCAGCTGTGCTTGGCACAGTAATGGTTTTCCTGTGTCTCTCAGAGCAACTGCTCAAGGGCAGACAAGGCTGCGAAGAGAAATGGGGTTAATAGTGTATGATCAAGCTGAAATCACCTGTAGTGGCCAGTAGTGACCTGACTTCTGGGATTTACTTGGATGGTGTATCCAATTCCCTGGCCAATGTAAAAGCTTTGGACAAGGCTACATTCCTCCTCAAGTTGCCATTGTTCCTGTTCTTCTGGTCCATCCTCCCTTCTTTTACACAGTTTTTTCCCCCATTTTTATTCTTTCCCCCACAGACCCTGCCATCCTTAATGGAGTTTACATGTCAGAAGCCCTGAATCCTATTTTTGTGGACAACTTTGAAAGGGATCCCACACTGACCTGGCAGTACTTTGGCAGCTCCACTGGATTCTTCAGACTCTATCCAGGTAAAGGAGCAGATTTGTTTTGCACTGAAAGAGAAAATCCACAGTTTTGCAGGACAGAGTCCATGCTATGGAAGAAACCAATCTGGGAAGGCTGGGAGTATCAAAACTCCATGAAGCATAGGGTGCAATGATCAAAATAGTTGGTGTATGGGCTGCTGTCACCTAGGCAGAAGGAACAGTGACCAGCAGGTATAAACTCCTTTTTCACATGTGAACCAGCCCCTCAGGCATGCTGCCCTTGCAGTCCCAGAGGAAGCTGCTGGCAGGAATGTAGCTCAGGTAGGCTGCCCTCCAAAATGCTCACGAAACACCATGGCAGGGCTCCCTGCCTCAACCTCTCCTAGGGTTTTTAGTGGTGGCCGAATCTCTCTCTGTCACTTAGACCACATGTGGTAGATGCAGCTGGCCAGCCTGACTTGTTATCCACTCACCAGCTGTGAGTGGCAATTAAGGTCATGGCACAAAAGGGAGGTCCCCTGCTCAGAGGAACTCATGAGCTACTCTGCAGCTGTAGCTTGGCCTGGTGGCTGCTTTGTCAGATGGCTGCATGCCCTTGTTCTGTGACCTGCCACGTGTTGGGGAAGAGGAAAGCAGAGGTGACTATGAACAGAGCCCTTAGCAGGGAATCTCAGATGCTTCTTTGTTGTAGCTGCTGCTACTTTTTTATAGTTTAAACTACCCTTTGGGAAAATAATATGTTGTTGAGAGCTGCATCAAAGTGGCAAACTGTTCAAAGTACACAACAATTGCTCCTCAATTGCTATGGCTGGTATGTTTTTTCATAAAACTTAATAACTTTTACTGAGAACTGCCAAAGGCCATGCAGTTCTGCTTGTATTTCTGCAGAATGACTGCTGCTACTGCTGGACAGACTTGAGTGTCCTCATAGGGTCACTGGGTCTCAGCAGGGAACAGCAGAAGTGCAGGTGCCTGGGGAGCAGATGCCTCTGTGTGTGTGTGTTGATTGCTGCTTTTGCTGCTCTCTTCAGGAATAAAGTGGTTACCAGATGAGAATGGAGTCATCTCCTTTGACTGCAGAAACCGCGGCTGGTAAGTTGTGAAGAGACTTGGCCAAAGCACCTTCCAGCCTTTCTCCATCCCTCTTTTCCAAGCTGACATCTTGGTGAGTTGGTGATCAATAGTTACTGACCTGCAAGAGATGCAGGGTACATAAATGTAATGGAGCAGGTTAGGAAGCCCTACCACCTGCCAGCCATAACTTTCCTTATGGCATCTAACACGTGCCACATGTAAATTTCACTTTGTGTATCCTTCCTCTCTCCCATCCTCCTCACAATTTTGCAACTTGGAGGCAGGGACATTTAGACTCCAGAAATGTGGCATATTAACTCAGTCCACTCAGTGTGGCTAAAAAAGGCTTTAGCAATTGTCACTCTTGGAGTGCAGCAGACCCAGAACTTTCCGATGCAGGAAGCGAGGCACTGGGGTCAGTGGAAGAGGCAGGTTTGTAGGAAGGGACCTCCTGTATGACTGATCCTGCTGGATAGCTGTGCTCATGTTGCATGTTATGCTGTGGGTAGCACCGTGTGACAGCAGTATGTCCAGCATTCCTTCTCCCTGGATGCTCACCCTGCTTCCCTGTGTTCTTTTTATTCAGGTACATCCAAGCAGCCACATCTCCCAAGGATATTGTCATCATTGTGGATGTCAGTGGAAGCATGAAGGGCCTGCGGATGACCATTGCCAAACACACCATCATCACCATTTTAGATACCCTGGGAGAAAATGACTTTGTCAACATCATTGCAGTATGCCTATCTCAATTCCAGCACTACTTTGTCTTCCTTGTGCCTCATACCAGCTCCTCTTTCCCCTGAGCAAACTGCAGCCATTATAGTGCCATAGTTAGAACCCTTAGCAGCTATGTTGGATGGGGGATTAATACAAGTTACCCTTGGGAAGTCAATTTTGTGTGGTCAGCAGGGTGGTTGCTGATTTATTTCACCTCTCCTCTACAGAGCATGCCAGCTGCATCTATTTGCTTTGTTAGGGATGTGACTGCAACAGATAAAGGGCCATAGAGAGCTAGCAGGGACCTGAGCTATTACATTCACCTAGCTTAGCATGATACTGTGTTTGGGTCCAGTAGCAGTATAATCCTCAGGATAATGTTTCCAGGTTCGAAAATTAACCTTATATGCCTTTTTGTGCATCAGCATCCTTCAAGGCTGCTAGTACAGTTCAGAGTCAAATCTGCACAGGCCTGCATGGAGTTTGGTCTGGTTGCCTTTGTTGCTTGTTCAGGTTCCTTTTTAAGGCCCAGCCAGGAAAAGGATGGACTGCTTACCCACAGAGAACCAGCACCACTGACCACAGAAAGCAAAACTTTTCCATGATCCATGCCAAGACTGGTGCCTGGTTAAAGGCTGCTCACCTTCTAATTTGCAAAGCTAATTCAAGCATCTTCTTTGTCTGCAGGCTCCTTTCTATAAAAGCTTGCAAAGGGACAGACACTGAGATATAATGTATGCTTTTTGTAGCTTCTTATGTTAGATAATTAGCTACTCCGATGGCAACAGCTCTGTCTTTGTATGACTGGACAGATGGAAGAGTGAACAGTGTTGGCAGAAAAATGGAAAGGAATCATTAAGGACTTTGAAATATCATCTGTTCTCCAAAAACAATCCCAGAAAGACCATAAAATATATATGTTCCTTTACTGCATTCGTACTAAGAACCTACTGGCTCAAGCGTATCATAGCCTGACCTAAGCTCCTATAGATCATCTAAGCATCAGTAGCCCCTTATGAATTACTTTTTCTGAACCTTGTAGGAAAGGATACACAAATGTGAGGTAAAACATGTCAGTGTATCAGGCTGGAACCATACACACAGCTAATTATCACAGTTGGGTAGATGTAGGGTAACTTGGTGTGTAATGGTTCAGCTGTGTACCAGAGGCATCAAAATTCACGTTACAAAACTACTCATGAAGTTCAGCTGCTGGCTGGGGACTCACAAAGTCTTGAGAAGTCAAGAGTATATGTAAATAGTGCTAGAAACAAGGCCAGGGGCACAAGCTAATAGAGTGTGCATAAAAACACTACAGTGTGAGGAGGGAAAAAAATCTATGTAGATATGCTCAGATAGAACTCAGCAAAATACCATAACTAGTGCATTATTTAAACAAATAGCAAATTTATCAGAATTATAGTCTGCCATTATCACTATAAACAATTTTAAAGGAAATATGTATAAAATGGCATAATGCTCTATACTGCTTTCTGAACATCCACCTAGGACATGAACCCATTTTGTGAATATTCTCCCATTACAACCCCTTTCTTTCCATTTTCTCTTTGCAGTACAATGATTATGTTCATTTTATTGAACCCTGTTTTAAGGGTATCCTGGTCCAAGCAGACAGAGATAACAGAGAGGTAAGTATCAGGGTCCCATCAATGCAACTCAAGTGGCTCTCTTAATGTAAGTAGTACATGGAATTCAGCTGCTAGGGACAAGGAATAACCATCTCATATCAGTGTCTGAAGTTGGATTTCAGAAACAAGCACCAGTTCAGTGATGTGTGCTGGCTCTGTGGTTCACCTTTGCCTACACAAAGGTTTACCTTTGCTGGCTAATTGAAGAGCATAAATCAGCTGCCCTGTGTCACAGCACACTGGGCACCACCACTGCCAGACCATGGGTGGGCCTAGCCCAGACTGCTGTGCAGAGGGCAAATGGTCTCCACCTTTGAAACCTCACACCCTCAGCTTTCAGAAAGGAGCACAGACCACCCTTTTCTGGTGAATGTGTTCTCAGCCTGATCTGGTCTTTCATCAGGGTGGACTGCCAGCAAGCTTTCCCTGATGAGGGGTTTTGCTGCTGTGACCCAGGAGGCTTCAGCAGCCCCAAGGTGGTCAGCCTACATCCGCCTGCTTCGTCACCCTCTGGGCTGACTGGTATTTTTAGCTCTTCATACTGACTTTTTTCCTTTGTTTTTTTTTCCCTCTCTGTATTAATGCCACAGAGGTATCACACCCCTCAATGTCTCCAACAACCAGATTTGTCTCCAAATTTCTTTCCCAACTTAACCCTGGATCATAATGTGATTCCAGAGGGTGATGTCTTCTGCAGTGTTTTCGAAAGGATCCCCAGACCTTTTGGACGCTATCTTGCAGTATGAGCAATCTCTGAGGTTTTAATTTACAACCAGATCAATGCCTCTGAAGTAGTGAAAAGCACTCAAACGTTTTCTTTTTTCCCCCCATGCTGCTGCTTTTGCATGTATGGCTGTTCTGTACCTGAAGGAATGGATAATGGAAAGTCGTATTTCTGGAGGTCTCGTCCTTTGCGTGATCTTTCAGGGATTGTCAATGGTTCACAGCTCAGAGACTGAGAAATGCATTCTTTCTGTAGCTGTGTAGGCAAAGGTGCAACCTCATTGTGCCCCCAGTGGAGTGGAAACAAGACTTTTCCATCTCCATCAACAGCAGTGCTGCCCTGCCCTGCCTGCAGTAGTGAAGGATTAAGAGTCCAATGGCACAGATTTATCTGGATTACCCTTTCCTTCCCTGCCTGCAACTCACTCCTGTCTTTTTTCCTCTCGCCAGCACTTCAAGCAGCTGGTGGATGAACTGCAGGCAAAAGGAGTGGGGACTGTGAGCAAGGCTTTGACAGAATCCTTCAAAATTCTGCGGGAGGTAAGAGAGAGAGTTGGTATTGACACTCGTGTTGAGCACAAGAGTCCCTGCCCGTTCTTACCTTCCCTTCTACAACCAGTGACTTAGCACATCCCTAGCTGCATTGTGCTTGCAGGAGGGATGTGGTATGAGCTGATCTCATAGACCCCAAATTTGTGACAAGCAGTGTGAAGGGGTGACCCAGCTTTGGAGAGGTGTTGGTTTGTGCATGATGTCTGTGGCCACCAATCCCTGCCCAGGAGGAATGAGGAGCCAGCAAGGCTGTGGCTCCAGGAGTCTTCTTAATGGGCCAAACAACTGTTCTTTGTCCAAGAACCCTTATAGATGGTGGCAATAAAATACAACCGATCAGCTGAGGGCAACAATTCTAGTCATAAGTAATGTTGTTAATGAGCAGTAGATGATGATGCAGACATAAAAGATTTTTCTTGGGATTCAGATTTATTTCAATGTAATTTTGCTGAGTATTAGTGCTTGGGGAAGAAATCACAGGTCCAGGTGAATTAATGATTCTGATTGTACCCTGTGATAAGAAGCATAAATGATTCATGGCATTAGTGAACAATAAGGACTTCAGTAGGCTGGAGGTAAACATACAACTTAACTCTGTTTCTTAAGGAATGGTAACAAAAACAAGGAGTAAGAACTAGCTAAGTACTCCCATCTCCTCATGGCACTATCTATGGTGGTGTTGGCCTAAAGATGCCATTGCCTTTGGTGCTGACAAAAATACATGCACATACAATGTTAGTGGCCATAATGAGGATATAGATGTTAGAGGTACTGTGCCAGAGGTATGGACATCCTGAGAAAGATTCTCCACTCTTACTTATCTTGCAGACTGAAAGTTTAGGTTTGTTTGGCTATGGTAATGCTGTTGCTAATTTGAGCCAGTGCAGACATGATTGTTGAACCCAGGGAGGGTCATAGCTGTGCTGACTTGTCAGTTGTAATAGAAGCATAGTGGGTTTAATAACAACCTGAGAGGAGAGTGATGTAGCCGTGGCATGGCAGTAATAGGCTGGTAGCACTCCAAGGATTAATGTCTCAACATCTTTGCAGGAAGATAGGTACTGAGATGACCAGGGAAGCAGTCATGATATGAACCTAGAACAATTGTGTGCCTAGATGTCTGCTAGATATGCCTATGTGTATCCTTGCACATTACAAAAAAATTAACTTCTTTAATTAATCTTTAAAACAAAAGATGCAGAGCCTGTACTAGCCTGCATTGTATAAATCAGAATATTTAAACAATTTTTCCACCAGAGGAAAAATTATTTCTTAATAGCTAATACAGCACTAGTCATGTAGAGTGACAACAGATTAAAGAAGACCAATGCAGTACAACTGCGGACTTGCTCAACCAGCACAGCTGTGAAAGTCTCGGTGGACAATCATAGAGCATAATGCTAAAGAAGGACTGCTTGCCTCAGCTGAAATAGCAGCAGGTCATTCCAGCCACAGACACCAAAACTGGTCTGGTTCACTAACAACTAATGAGGAGAGCTCGCACCTCCTTCCTGGCAGGTATGTCTTGTCCACTAGACTAGGCAATCCTCAAGCCTCCTGGAGGCAGGGCCCTGCATACTTGGAGACAGGCATGCCCATAGGAAATAGAAGGTACATAATGAAACAGCTGACACAGAAAAAAATGTCCTCCACTGACACAGCTGGACCAAAAATACCTCCAAAGAGAGTGTCCATACAGCCCAATGGACTGACTTAACTCCACTGCAGTAGTAAAGAAGAAAAGCTTTTGTAAGTAAAGAAATGATGTGTTTCTATTTGGCATCAAAAATACAGTCAACAGTGTAAGTAGTCATCTTTTCTCCTGATCCTTGTTGATACTTCCTTGTCTAACGATTATCTCGGATGTCTGATGTCTAATACCTAATCTCAGAACAGGTCTGAGATTGCTCTTGGACAGTGCAGCACTCAGTGGTGATAAAATCTTCTGATGTTATTCACTCACAAGTTGCTTCCCTCATGTTTTTTGCTATCACCTCAGATCTGGAAAGAAGGCACCTGGCTCAGGCATGTAAGTGTCTTGCCTTGAGCACCTGCAGATGAGGAAAGGTGCCATGGTTTTCTGCATCCTGGAAATGGCTCTCCATAAAGCAGTAGTTCAGAAACAGTTTATCTTTGTTGTCAAAGAAAAGTGTGAAACAGAGCTAAACATCTCATCCACCTATCTTTTCTTCCCCAGTAACACTGATTGCAGCTTTCTTCTAGCATGTCATTCCTTGTAGCATGGACCATGACTGTCTCGTTTTCAATGCAATGCAACCTTAGTCCGAGGTCACTGAAGCCATCAGCTGAGAGCCTTGTTCCCAACTGGCTGTGAGGCAGCTGTGCATGCAGCAGGAGTCCTGAAGGATGCCCTGTGTCTTTATTCCAGGATGTCTGTCTGCCTGGTGGCATTCAGATGAGGGGGACATTGTGTCTTTGTGCACACACAGCAGCACCAGAGGCTGCACGTACACAGGCACCCAAGTGTAGAAACATGCCTGTTGTCCTCCTGCAGCCTTCCCTAGACTGTAGGTTCCCTGGTCAGGGCTGATCTAGAGAGTGCCTTGATATCACCACCTGGAGGACCCCAGGCTCTGCAAGTACCACAGCTTTAGGCAAAAGGTTTCCACCTGCCAAGTGCTCATATGGCTTAAGGGCACTCTGAAATCTTCTTTTAGAGATTCTTAGATTTGTGTCAGTAACAGCAGAGGTAAAGGTTTTTCATCTATGTGCCTTGGAACAAGTCTGTGCTGCTGCTGTCATGCAGGAAAGAGAAAGGAGGACTCTGGTGGAATTGACCACTCCCTTACCAGACAAAATTCACATTCTCAGCTTGTAATTGTAGCTGTTCCTCACAGATTGTCCTGTTATTGTTCAAGACAGCATATGCAAGAGAGTGAAAATTGCTATATCACACTGATGAAATCAGCTTTGCTGATTACAAAACCAGTAATAATGTCTATAATGAAAGTGACTGCAGAACTTCACTAGTTAATTCTACGAACAATTGGACTGAGGAAAATAATAGCTCAGCAGAAACCTACTCAATGAGCTATGAGTAGCAAAGTGGGGTTGAAGAAGAGCCCCAGTGTTTCTGCATCTTTTTTTCCTCTGCTATGTTCTGGGGTAGACAGGGCATATTTAAATCCATTATGCAATTTGCAGAATGGTTTCAGGAGAACAGTTATCCAGAGCCTCTGTCTCTGCCATGCTCAATAAACAACTTACATTTTCTAACATAATTTAGCCACACACCAAGTGTTTTCAATAAAATATGTATCCCAGGGAAACGATAGTCTTAAGCACACATTTATGAAGTGTTTCAAAACTACCAGGCGTCCAGTGCTATCTTTTGAGCTCTCTTCTTACTTATCAACAATCCATCTCACTGTTCTCTTCTGTTTCAACAAGCTTGGCACATCTTGTTCTCCCACCCTTTCCCTGCAGGATTTATACCCCTTTGTTCTGGCTGCTGCGCTTCTTGTGGCTGCTTCCAGGCTGCCATCCCTGAAACACCGTCCTCCCAACAGTGTGCAAGTGCTGCAGCTGAGAGCTATCAAGTGCTAAGCAGAGCAGAATAATTGCCTTCCCTGTTTTACACACGGCAGTACAACTACATTTTTTCAGACACTGTCACATTGTTAATTCCTATGCATCTGATCCTTCTCTGCAGTATCCCTCCCCAGGCAGTATCCACACTCCTGTTTGGTGTTTGAGTCACTGACTGTCCTTTCCAATGTACATATGTATGTACACGTATGCATAGGCAAACCCACACCCCTAATCCTAACAGAGACATGTAAGTATGTTCATATATTTGTTATACATTAATCTTTCAGGATTAAATGCTACATTAGATATACCAGATGATCCTTGAGGGACCCCTTCCAACCTAGTATTCTTACGATTCTGTGAAAATCTGTGGCACTTACGTGTCCGTCTTTCTCAGAATCCACTCAGAGTACTTTGAAAACTGATGCTTTTCCTGTTCTGTGGAGGACAAGAAATGTGAAGGTCTGCTTTCAGAGGCCACCTTGGAATGTGGTCTCCTCGTAATATCAAGCTGGTTTAATTGTGCCTGGACTTACTCCTGACCTCAGAAATTACACAAATATTGAAATTAATTGAGTAGGTCTCCAGAACGGAAATAACATGATGAAACTGGTAACAAATTGAATTTCAGTGAGGCATAAAATTCTGAGTAACTTGAGCAAACTGGTGCAATGAAAAGAGTGAACCCATCTCCTGATAGGAACTATCAGAAGTTTCTGGCCTCATGCCTCACTTGTGTGGGGGAAGCATTTTATTTGCATGCTCACAACTGTGTTACTAACTTTTTTAGCAACATGCTAAGTGTTTTTGGGTGATTTACCCATCTAGTTTCTTCCCTTCTTGGAACATGTGTTTTCTGTTGATTCTCCATCCTTTGGGATCTTGTACAGTCCCAGTCAGGTCTCAGCTCATGAGGCAAGTAGTTCAGCTACACCTTCTGCAATTCTTTCCCTTCATGCTGAGCACAGATTATTCAAATGCTTTCAATTCGTTTTTTCTTTAACACTACCACTTTGTAGAGCCTGGCTGTAATTCATTCATTCTTTTTCCTTGTTTCTTATCATTTCAGCAGCTACCCCGCTATTTCAATATTGTCCTTTTGATATGAAGTATGCTGTAAAGCATCTCTGCCTGATCATTTCCCTCTGTTTTTTATCAACTGTCAACATACAGCTTTTGCTCCCTTTTTTACTTCTCTGAAGATTTATAAATCTTTTTTTGATNCTTTCACACTCCTGAGACTTCAGTCAGAGCAGGGAATTATACTGAGAGCTTGATGTGAATGCTATCAAATCATTTGCTACAGCTGCAACCAGTCACAAAAGAACCTAAAAAACAGGGATTACCTCCTTGTTCATTTGTTTTCTAAATTTGTCTTTTTAATCTGTATTTCTATGACACTGATGATCTCATTTTCCCTGTTGAAAATATCATTTACTCCTGTAATTAGGAGATTGCTGGTTCTGATACAGCATCTAATTTCTCAGTATCTCAGTATTACAAAATCTGAAGTAAGCGTCATGAAGAGATGTCTCGAGCAGTTTGCTGAAACGGTAGGTGACATTAATTAAGTCTTAATTTAATAATAATCTAAACAAACATTCTGTATATTGCAACATTTTGGAATAAACTGCTTTAGTAACTACAAGGTTCGCATACCTGTGATCTGAACCTCCTTCTTACAGTGTCTCCTGCACCACAGTAACCCTGTGCCTCCTTAGTGGACCCTCACACTATCTGTTCTCTCTGCTAATCTGCAGCTGATCTCTGTCCTAGAAATAGCTCACTTGAGGCTCTTTGTCGTCTTCCCACCTGATAGTCTGCAGCATATGGCTGTCACCTGCTTTTCTTCCTTCATTTGCACATAAGAGCATCCTGTGCTTGTCCCTGTTTCACACCCTCAGCCTTTGCCCTAAGTCTCCCCGCTGAGCAGGGCACTCATGAGCTCTGACCCTTACTAATTCTAGTCACCAATACGCACAAGTGATGAAACAGGGAGAGGGGGAATACGTGTGGTAATTCAGAAACTGTTGAATCTATGCTTTCTGCACTAGAGTTACAGGTACTTAATGATATTAAGAGTAATGTTGAAGGAAGCAGTACTGATAACACAGATGGTGGTGGAAGGTGACATTATGGCTGTATTTGCACTGAAACTGGTAATTTCATAATAAGAGACAGATGTAATTGTAGGAACGGTGAAATTACTGGGGAAATCTGGATTTGGTGTTGCCTTCCAGGTATTGGTTGGACATAATATTAATCTGCAGCAGAACCACAATTCCATCTGTGTTGGGAAAAACATGTGGCTGTTGTAACATAGCATTACCCAAACAAGAAAGAGTTGTGAAGTGAACCCACTAAGAAGTACAAGTTCACACTCTGTGCTCTTGTTTTCCCATCCAGTGCTTGCTTTCATTTTATGCTATTAACCTTGCCACTTGGATACCTTTGTCTTCATTTATAAGGTATAACTATCCTCTCCAATTTAAAACTTCTACTGTTTGATATAACCTTACTCACCCTTCACTTAGTCTCCTATATATATACTCTCCATCTTGTGCCATTGCCTGTCATTTATCTCTTGTGCCGAGTTCTCATTTCTTTCTCATTCTGTATTTATTTTACTCTGCATCAGTTTCTATATCTTCCTCTGCTATCAGACTTTTCCTTGCTCAGAGCATAGAAGCAGTGAGATGCAGAAAAGGAGAAGCACATACTGACACCAAGCTGAGAGCCTCAGAAAAATGGCTGCTCGTTTTTGTACCTTGGATGTCCTCAGCTACCTCCACTGGTGGCTGTTAACACCTACGCTGGTGCTGCATAAGGCACTTAGTTCCTGGGGGCATGAGAGGCAAATGGCTCTGGATCCAGGAGCAGGAGATAAGCAGCATTCCAAGGCTTGTTCTTCTTTGCTGAAAAAGAGGAGAGTCTTGCCTGTAAGAGCACATCTGTGCAACATCTCTCCGGGTGCCCTTGGGAGCACATCAATGTTTGTGCCAGAGTCCCGGTGTACTTCCCCTCTGCTTTAAATACCACTAATGCACAGATGACAGGTCATCACAGTGTATGGCACATCTGGCACACCCATAACCTTTCTCAGCTCTGGTGGCAGCACATTTCTTTTCTCGTGTGCTCCTGCCTTTCTCTGCTATTCTTTGGCAGATTGATGGATTTACCCTGAAATAATGAGTCTGATTTCCCATTCCTCTCACATTTTCTGCCATAAAAAGTGACAGTTATTGCTGTCAAATCGGAATTGCAGTGTTTATGGTCAATCTATAGTTGTTTTGCATAAATGAATGTGACTGTGCAGGATGTGAAACAGCAGAGAATCACACCCTTCCTCCACAACACTTATTTTCTCCTCATTATTTTACTTCTGTAAAGCCTCCCCTGTCTACGTGTGCTAGACAGGGATTTATAAATAAAATTATTTGCAACATGCAAAAACCGTCCTTATTAAGCAAAGCTCTTTCTGAGTGCAGTGTAAGGTTTGCAAGATGAAATCAGGATCTGGCCCACCATGAATAAAGAGTGTAATTACACATGAGCAGCCTGTGCTGGGATAACTAATGCTCTTCCTCCCTGTCTGTAGTTCAGAGACGCTGGTCAAGGAGGCTTGTGTAACCAAGCCATCATGCTGATCACCGATGGAGCAGTGGAGGATTATGAAGCTGTGTTTGAAAAATACAACTGGCCAGATCGGAAGGTTTGTCTGGGAAGTGATAAATAGAAAGGGAGTGGTGGTAATAGAAGAGCATGAGCCAGGATATCAGGCAGAGCTGAGCCTTCACATCCTCTAGTACCTGAATACCTCTGGGCACCTGGCTGTAAACATAAAACAAAGCAGCCAGGCAGGAGCCTGCTGTGGTGATTTTTGAGGTGGTAGAGTTACAAACGGGTATACATATATGGGTCAGTGAAGGTTTTTTTTCATGCACTTCTAAACAATCAACATATTCTCCTGATAACAAAGACTGAGTTGAGTATTTCAAAACGTTATAATGTTGCAAAGAGTTTTAATCCCATGCAGAATTGTTTATAACTGGTTCCATTTGGGAAGTGTTTGGAAACTACAAATTCTTACGTTGAGCAAGGGAATGGCCCAGAAAACCACCCTAGGTGCTTTCCAGCCCTGTTTACTCTGAGGTCTGTGATTACAGGATGGTACTAGCAGAGCTGCCTGCGAAAGCAGGATGGACCATAGTTCATCCTAAATCCTCCTGATTTGTTTATCTCAGCTCAGATAGCAACAATGCACAAAGAGAGAGAAGAAGCCTAGTGACAGACCAGAGCAGGGGGCTATTTATTTCAGGATTGGCTCTTTTGTTGGTGGTCAAACACAAGCGAAATGGTAAAGCTTTCTCTAAATGATTCATGTGGCCAGCCAGTTCCCCTGGGTAAAAGATTCCTGTGAGCTATAAACCTCTCCACATGTGGTTGTTGAGTGCCTGTAAGGGCTGCTGTCATAAAATCAACTCGAATTTTCACTTCTGCCTTGTTATTCAGATGATGCTGAGTGCTACTTGGCTTACTAGGCTTGTAATTGGAAATTAAGTTCCAGCCCACAAAAGGTGAAACAAATGTTGCAAGAGGCTCCTGTCTGTGTGTGAAAGCAGAGCTATTGCCTTGCACCACAAACAGACATTGCATTCCCACCAGTTTGTAACAGGATGCCAAACCTCAGCAATTTGATAGCACATTACAGCCTAATTCTTCTGTCTTTGCATTCTTGTTCCCAGGTCCGAGTTTTCACTTACCTCATTGGACGGGAGGTCACTTTTGCCCCCCAGGTGAAATGGATTGCCTGCAACAACAAAGGTGTGGTATGGAAATGGTTCCCCAATCTCCATCACACACATGCCATGCCACGGGGCCCTGGGCCCCTCTAAGGGTTACCCACTACAGCTGGGGCCCAGGACCCCCTGCTTGGATGACAACCTAAGGAAAAAGTAGACCCTTCTAGTCCACGTGATGTGTGCCTATGTCCAACTAACACAAGTTCTCTGTGCTGAGACACCACATTTTCCTGTCACAGTGCCAAGGGACACTATGACCAAGGTTCACGCTGGCAGTTGTCCACCTAAGTCCCTGCGCTTATTGTGCCCTAGTTACTGGCTTTTGACAATCTGTCTAGAGCTCTGTCAGAGAGCCTGGTATCTTCTGGCTGAGGTGTAAAACAAACATTAATTTTACACCATTTTTCACATGGTCTGCAGGTTAACCCCTGCATTCTGGCCAAATTCTTTCTGTGTCAGTGGTTTTCACTGGTGTACCACAATAGGGTGTTAATCCCACCTCAGACCCAATATTCTCTCTAACTGGCATTAAATGACATGAATAGAAAAATCCATTCACAGTACTGTGAGTCACCTCTTGGCATTTGGGGCCAATTAAAAATTCAGATTAGCTGCAAGGGTAACGGAAGAAAGGGGGGCAGAAAATCCTACCATGTTTGGGTATGAGCTGGCCTCAGTGTGCCTGGAGACAGCAATGCTTGTTACATCAGTGTCCTCCTTAAACTCAGCAAGGAAGGGAAGACCAAAGCTGCAGGCTGGGTACTTCAACTGTTCACTGGTCTTGAGCAGTGGTTCCAGCAGACCATGAAATGCATGTAGGCATTTGCTACTGAACATCATTCACAGACAAGAATTTCTGACCTGCAGAATGTCTGTGAGGTGGGGATGTTCAAGGCTCAAACATTCATCTATTAGTGCTATGAATTGCACATAATATTTTTAGGGTTTGTTATATTGAAGGAAAGCCCTGGATTACAGATTACATATTCAAATGTGAGATTAGTGACAGAGAATTCGTGATGCTGTTGGTTTACCATAAAATGTAAGAATAGATTCTTCTGAATAACCAGATAGCAAAGATGTGCTCTTTGTACTTAGATTCAAACTTAGCAGACTTGAGCTCTGCAGAAGGCTCCCTGATCTGGAGCCCTCTGTTTCAACACATTGCCTAGCTCTTATGGTCCTTATTTTCAAGTGCACTAAATCTGTTTTCACGTCACAAAACCTATCAAAACGTGAGCCCTTTCACAAGACAGTGTTTTCCTAGTGATAGCAAAGTTTTCCATCTATCTGTAGTCTTAATATAAAATAGTGTGGGGTAAGCAGGTAGCCTAGTGAAATACGGTAATCCCTCGCTACTTCGTGGTTCAGCTACAGCTGCTTCAGTACATCACAGGCTTTTTGTCAGCAAAGACACTGTAGTCTTCCCTCCTTTCTCCACAGCGTTTTCCCATCTGTGCATGAGCAGAGGCCCTCCGCCACGCCAAGGGGTGAGACTAACACACCCTGCGGGGCAGGCGGGTGGCGCATGTCGCTTGCTTGGGGATCTCCCAGAGTTCACTCCCTTATGAGTGTTGGAAAGGTTACATGGTGGGGAACGTTTATTACATGGTGTCCATGGCTTATTACAGCCGGGGCCAGGGCTGTGCTGGGACCCTGTCAGATGGTGGTGCCACTCCTCTGTGCAGAGAGGGGCCGAGGCCCCCTACTTTGTGTGGAGTGGGGCCAGGGCCCACCCCGTCCTTGTGGAGTGGGGCTGGAGCCAATCCTCCATGTGGAGTGGAGCCGGGGCCGCTCACTCTATGGGGCCAGAGCTGCCCCCTCTGTGCAGAGTGGGGCTGGGGCTATCCCTAACGCAGCCCCACTCTGCAGGGAGGGGGTAGCCCCGGCCTGGCTCCACAAGCTTCACGGATTCCCAGGGGCATCTCAGCAGCAGGGAGGGGCAGAAGAGACCCCCTTTACTCTCCTGTCCCATCACAGGGCACAGGGAGGTGCCAGGAACACCTTCATTGCTCCTTCATTGCTTCAGGGGTGGGGTGGGGGGACATGGGTGTGGCTTATTTTCATATTCACCATCCATCACTCTTGGCAGAATTTGACTTCTGCGCCACTGCCGTGGTCCCAACCATCATGAAATTTGAGGGAATGCTGTACTTCATCTACATACGTTTGGCCTTCAGGACCAAAGGCAGCCTGATTAGTGGAAGATTTTGCCTAAGATCCAAAGCAATGTTTTACATTTGCTTTGCATAAATCTGGTTATATCAAGACTCCCATCTCAAGCATTGCTTCAGTATTTTGAGATAACAGAGTCAGTGCTTCAAAACTAGGTTTCCACACAAATATGTGTCCACAGAAGCCTATGGATAATGAGGTATGTCAAGGCCCATTTCGTAAAGTAGATACAGTCTTTGACATCTGTTTTTCTAAGTTTGCCCAGAGACTCATTTAAAAATGTGGAAGATGCATTAGCAGAGTGACTCATACCTCTGTTTCTTGATAAAGGCTACTACACTCAGATCTCCACACTGGCAGATGTCCAGGAGAATGTGATGGAGTACCTGCATGTGCTCAGCCGTCCCATGGTCATCAACCACGACCATGACATTATTTGGACTGAAGCCTACATGGACAGTGCGGTAAGGACCTACAGCACAAGTCTTTAGTTAGGAAACAGTAGAGCCTGTGGGCCAAACTGGCAGAGGTCTTAGGCACACAGCTAGTATGTCAGGTGGATAACTTGTCCCTGCTTCCCATCTAAATACCTTATGTGTATCAGAATCTAAATAAAGTCTTGAAATTTATGTAAAACAAGGAGTTGGTTGATTGATAGAAATTACTGGTATCTGTCTCTGCTGAAACAGATAATATTTCTTTTCTGCTCACTCCTGGAGCTGAGGTGTGTGTGCAGACTCAGATCTGAATCTGCAGTGACCCAGGTGCCCAGGACTAATCACACAGGCACGTCACTTAAGTAGTGCTCCTGTGAGAGCAGGTTATCTTCTAAAGGATGATTCACAGGAAAGATTATTCATGGCTCAGGGTATGGATCACACAGACTGATTTCCTCCAGCCCAGTATAACTGCATATTGATGGCTTCTCAAAGATACAGCAGGAGAGGAAGGCTCCCTTTCATTCCTTGAACCAGCAAGATTTAATGCTACCACAGCAGTCTCATGCCGTATGGAAAAGGATGAATTGCAAAGGGCCACAGTCAGAACTCCCAACATCCCTTGCTTTGTCTCAGGCCTGCACTGGGGGAAGACATTTGGACCGTGAGCAGGTGGTGTGGTCTTGCTAAGGCAGCTTTGTAATTCACAGAAGTGGAGGGAAGGACAAAGGAGTAGGTGACCACTGAAGGAACCTTACAAACAGAATCCATTCCTTAGTCTCCATCTCCATCCCTTTTTACACTGCTGAAATAGAAAGTTTTTCTTTTGGGGCTCTCAGTGCCTTGTGTCTGGGACACAGGTTCTTTTCTTACACTGGATTCTCCTCCACCCCAGAGAAGTGTCTGCATAATTGTGACAGAAACAAACCTGAGGTCTCAGGACTGTTTATATTATCTGAGGGGGAAAATATTCTAAAAACATTAAGAATGTTTCTGTACATAATTCCACTGTGGGACTGAAGTTAATGGCTCTGTCTGCCAGCAGCCACATTAGGTGTCTGCCACTGGTCAGAACACAGTTTTCAGATTTAAGATCCACAGTGAGAAACATGAACTCTTTGAGCCAGAGTAAAACTAGGCTAGTGAGCTTAGCTTTGTAGCAGTAAAAATGGAAGTTTAGGTGGTACTCAGTCAAGACCACGTGAACCCCAAGAAATATCCCAAGGTTGCCAGGCTTCGTTAAATGTTATATTTGGGAGACTTATCTGGAAAGGGACCATTCCCCACTTCAGTGCTTGGCTGGCCATTGAGGCTGCAATCATGGCACCCTAGCTCTGGGAGGGTAACACGGGGATGTCTTATGGTGCCATAGAAGAGCTGTGCTGTACTTGAGTGTGCTAAGCAAAACCTCCAGAAATGCTGCTATTTACCCACCATCAGCAGGCTTGCCACCCCTGACACTGGTGTACATGGTTACACTTCCCAAGGCAGCCACAGGGATTTGTTTGCTGCATGATTTTTACTGCATCTCTTTTCTTGCTTCATGTCTTGGCTTGCCGTTCTCTTCATCTGTCCCAGCCTTTCCCATCTCTGATTCATTCCTCCATTCGTGTATTTATTTATGTGTTCATCCATGTCTCTCACTAGCTGCCACAGTCTGAGGAGGTAATTGCACCCATGTTTTGTTCCTGTGCTGTTTCCCTTGTGCCAGTTGTTGTGTCAGTGCCAGCATTCACAGCCACAGCTGGCCTGTACATCTGGAGTGGGGGGTGGGGGCTGCAGCATTGAAAGAGTCCTCTTACACTGAAAAGATGATGAGAGGAAATGCTGGATGTACTGGAGAGCTGTGCTGTGCTGCTGGTTCAGAGTAGGCGGGGTGTCTGTGTTGTGCAGTAGGTTAGTTCACCTGATCTCTTTTTCCATATGTCCAGTAAGCACTGGAGTTTACTTGCTATGTGTTAATGTGATTGGTGCTGTGAATGGAAGTGTCCACAGAGAATAATCCAGAATAGTAGCTCAAGATACCAGGCTCATCAAGTGGCTGTAGGGATTATTGACTGGCTGGTTTATGGCTCCTAGCACGTATTGTAATGAAGACAGGAGGTCTTTTCTTCCCTTGCTACTTACTTGACCAAATGAGAGATAGAATGGGGAATGCTACTGGCAACAGAGGATTAGATTCTTTTGATAGCTTGGTATATTTGGGAGACTGATTTGCGTGAGTCTTACCTGTTTTACTGCCTTTCATGTGTGTTTTTAGAGCATCTGTCTTCTGTTGAATTGGTAGCACCTGTTACCCCATTAAACATGCATGTCCTGTTTCCCTCATAGAGATAGCTCACTATGTTGTATTTGTTTGGATGATGGTTTTGTCTCTGTTTTTCCTAAACTTAGATGGCTGAGTAACCAGTATATATAAGTAGGCTTTGTGTGTATTTGTGCCTTTTAAATATTTGCCTGTGGCATTTTTTGTTTGTGATATTCACATGTTTGCAATATAGACACCTTTTTTTGTGATTTTGCTCATATTTGTGTTGCTTTTCTCTATTCTGTGCTCCTTGTGTTGGTGGTTTTAACACTTGTTGCATAAGTGCTCATGTCTACACTCCTGAAGTGTGGTGGGTATAAATTGTGCCACCACTTCTACAGGCTTCTGTCTCTTCATTAAAACAACTCTTTAATTTCTTCTACTCAACACATTTCACTGGCTCTCATCCCATCTCCATCACCCCACATGAGCAAGCATCCATCCCACGATCCTTTTGGATACAGAGTATTTAAAATTGCTGCCATCTGTTTTTCGAGAAGTGTGGGAGGCGAGGAGGTGGCTAATTGAAATGAACATCTGGGGTCCTTGGGAATTCCAGTGCCTTCCATTTGGGTTATCTGTGGTATTGAATTTGCTAACACACATCCCATTGTTCTGTGGCAGCTCTTTGCATCTCAGGCTCAAAGTCTGTTGCTCATGACAACAGTGGCTATGCCGGTCTTCAGCAAAAAGAACGAGACGGTGAGTGCAACGTGGGCTTCGCCCTCCTCCCAGTCAGTGGAGGTGACAGGGTGCAGTGGATCTTTGTGGGGTTTTAAAGCAAATCAGCCTCCGAAAGAACATTTGACCATTAGGAACTATGATAGACCGATGGATGGCTGATAATTTATCTGTCAAAATGATAGCCTGTCATTTCCTCTGAATGCTATTTCTTCAAAATATCTCTTAAATATGACATTTCTCCTTGTTTTATCCTTTCCGTTTTCAAACTGCAGCTAGTTCACAGACCCTAAAATTTCCGGCTGGTAGAAATCATTACTTTGTCTAGTCCATGTTTTTTGTTCCAGACCTTTACATTTCACATAGGTGGTCCTTCATGGGCCCAATAACCTAGTTTTGGCAAAAGTGTCATTGAAGAAAGGCATCCAGCCCTAAGATCTCCATTATGGTTTCTCACTCTCCTTTAAAAACTGGCGTCTAAATTCCACTTTGAATTTGTCTGACCTTACCTTCCTGTCATAATGACTTCCTGTAATGAAAGCCTGTACCCTTTGGTGTGTTCTTCTGGAAAGTATCTTCTGCACTGCCGTCAGCTCAAACCTGTCCATCTTGATAGGATAAAAAGGTTGAATTATTTAGATGTATCTGATAAGAGCATTTCCTCTGGGGTTTGAAACCCTTTAGACACTCTTTTCTGTACTATTTCTAGTCTCTCAGCATCCTTTTAAAATGGTGGATGATATATTATGTACAATGGATAAGCTCTTCATCTGAGTCCTACAAACAATTATCTACCTTCAACTCCTGGGGCTGACCTTAGCCAGTATTAGCACAGTGATGCAGTGGGAGTCAGTGTGTCATTTTTTTCATCATGCTCCCCAGATGCTTATTAAACAACCAGTTCCCCAAATCAGGAGGATGGGAATTGCTTTCTCTTAGGTTAACGAATTTGTATTTGGTATTTGATTAAGTTGACCCAAGTTATCAACCGATCGATGTTTCTCATTATTGTCTTGACCTTATTGTTATTGCACATAGTGAATACAGAGGTTTGCCCTCAAAACTTGTTTTCAGTGATCTGATGTTGCTTCAGAATCATAGTGAGTAATACTGACTAGAATTGTGTAGAAATACTCCTCTCCATAAACATTGGAAGAACCTCTTTAGACCTTTTAAAGTATGTTAGTTGGTTTTGAATAAAACCACACAAGCCTAGAGAGGATATGTGAGAGACTAGCAAGGAGACAATGTGTTTTTAGGTAGAAAACTACCCAGGTCTTGCTTCTGAAAATGGATTCTCCTTTGTTTTAAAGCGATCTCATGGCATTCTTCTGGGTGTGGTGGGCTCTGATGTACCACTGAGGGAGTTGTTAAAACTTGCTCCACGGTATAAGGTAAGACTAAGATAATGCAATTCATTTTTTTGCACAGCACAGTCACTAATTATTATTCCATGGGCATGACTTAAAAATCATTTCTCTGCCATAGGAAAAACTATGGCCATAAAGGAAGAGATGCTGGATGTGGTGATGTGTGGTTTCTATAAAGCACATGTGAATTCCCTTCTAGAAGCTCTTAGGCTGCTTCAGGAACCCAAGGACTGGATGATCCAGTAAATTGGCAGAAGGTCTTGGAACATTTCCATCTTGCTGGTCACCAACCTAGACCACTCCGAGATGAGGGATGACAACCTATCTTAGAAGAATTAAAGCTTTATGGCAACAGGTTAGGTAACAGGTTTGGCTACGTTAGGTAATAGGTGATAGGTTGGACTCGATGATCTCTAAGGTCTTTTCCAACCTTACTGATTCTGTGATTCTGTGATTCTGTGATTTATACCCATTTCCCAGTGGACAAGAGTTGCCATGCCAGCTGGCAAAAAATGTACCAGTTTCACTGTCAATATTCTTAGCAGAAAAAGTGAGAGCTGAATGGTTTATGGAGGGCCAACTCTTCTGTCATGCCTAAAGGTTTCTTTCTACAGGTCAGCATGATGACTTTTTGGCAGTACTGTGTACAGAAAGTAGGCTCTCGCTCACTTGTGCTGTACCTAGATAGAGTATTTCCTATCCAGAATTGTTACTCAAAAAGCTTTCCATTAGACATATGTTTCATGTATCCAAGGAAAAATAATGTTCATCCGTCAGAAATGCCCCCAGAGATGTACTATTTAGTTTGATTTCTGCTGTAAAATCCATGCAGTGACCTTTTTTCAATCCGGCTGCACACCAGGAGACAACAAACACATCCAAGGACCACCATGAAATCGGGCAATTTGAGCCATTATTTCAAGTTTTCATTTTCTCTTAAATAATTCTCAGACAACTACTACCAGTTAGGCAGTTGTCCAAAATCCAATTGCTGAAGACTCACAGGACTGAAAGTGCTGTCAGAAGCTTTGAATTTCTGTGCTTCCAGACATGGATTGAAGGGCAAACCATTAGCATGCATCTGTAGAAAATGATCCTTCAGACAACCCTAGAACTAGGAATGTCAGGGTCCATGCACCCAGCAGGCAACAGCTAACTGGTCTGGGCCTGGGAGAACCTTGTCTAGAAGCCTCAATTTTTATCCATTTATTTTATGTTTAAGATTAATACATTTTCTTCTTCCTCTCTCCATGTCACTCAAAGGCCAGGTGTCACAATAACCTTTCTTTTGGCCCAAGGAGGGACACTGTTCTCTTCCCCAGGCAGTGCAAGAGAAGGAAGGAAAATGATTTGAATTTCTTTACATCAGAGTCAGGACACATCTTCCCAGAAGCTCTTCCAACTCCAAACCATTTCTGAAACCTGAGATCCTCAACTTGAATTCCCTGACATATGGATTACAGAAGGACTAGTTCCAGACTTCCAGCCCTCAAGAGCTTTTATATTAATAATTGTGCTCACTCGGATGGGAAATTTCAGCTTTAATAGGCCAAAAAAAAGTTTGCTGATCCAGTGTCTTGATTTCATTCTTGCCATGCTGAGTTGAGCCAAGTGTGCTTTGCAAAAAAGCTGCTTCACATAGAGACAGTCCAAAGTTTTGATCTGGGATGCGTGAAATACAGAATTCATTCCCTGAATGCACAGATGGATTGTAAATGACTTACCTCCTCACTTTCCTCCTGTTATCCCTCCAGGATTGTCTCTATAGGAAAATAAGGTTGCAACATTTTTTTGAAGATAGAAACCTTAGCGATTCTTGTTTTCCTTGAGACACCTCTTGTTTTGGCAAGTGCAAGCTATCTGCAGATTTTTAGCAAGTCTGGGTTTAGCTGGAATTTGTATTATATATGGGCTTGATCTGAGTAATTGCTCTCTCAGAAATCTCTTGCAGATCAGGTCAGCTAGTGTTTGCTCTTGCTAGATTATGCTATTCCTTAAAAAGCATTTATAGACTTCAGGCTTGTACAGTTGGCCTAGGCTAGGTCTGGTCCTGCCAACACTGAAATATAATGCAGAGCTCCTCTGAAGGCCAACTGGGTTTTGAGGTAAGCCAGGAAATCTGTGAGATTCATACTCACGTGTTCATTCACTGTTCTGCACATGTAGTGATGGGCACACAGTCCTGTCACCATTTCTGTACAGTTTACAACATTCCCCTTCATTGCCCATTTTATGTGCAGCTCTGGAGAGCTCAGTCTGCCTCTGTGTGGTAATTGCCCACTACAGCAATGAGACTCAGGAGGGAAACTTTCTGAATGTGTTCACAAACCGACTACCTGCCCATCCCTTTGTGCATCCAAGCATAGTCAGCCTGCTCATAGAGGGCAGCCAGAGATTCAGAGATAAATAGTTCGGGACAGACCCTATTTTCTGCTGGTCAATACCTTTAAAAGGAAAATATTTCTGAATATCAGTGGTGCCAGGGTATTAGTGGCACCCATTACATTAATTATTCTAATGCCTCTTTCTTCAGCTGGGTGTCCATGGATATGCCTTTCTGAACACCAACAACGGCTACATCCTTTCACACCCAGACCTCCGTCCTTTGGTATGTATAGCTGTGACTTCGAGAACCTTTGCTGACTTGAAAACAGTGACTTTCAGGGGTGCTTCTCATGTCTCTTTTTTTTAATTATCATTATTTTTTATTTTTAGCTGTGAAGGCTACCAGGTTCTGATATGCACTCAGGAGCAAGAGAGCCAGGAAATCAATTCTACATAAATAGAAGTATATATGTACACACATGGGTATGAAGAGTAGGATACCCAGCCTCTCTGTCCTCCATAACACTACATGTGAGGGCTATATTTGTGTGCCCTTGCTGTACTCTGGGTGCATATATACCTGTGTCCTCACAAGGACTGAAGAAACCAGGCTGAAGAAACAGGTCCCCTTGCTCAGACATATCTCCTACAAGGAGATTTGGCATGAGTAGCAGCCCAGTAATAGCTACCCAGCAGCTGTAGTTTTGGACATTTTAGGATTCTGAGCCTAGCAGGGTCTGGTACCACTGATCTTAGTAACATGGTAAGTCAGAGACCAGTAAGTTGCAAAGACCTTCTGGGCGCTGAGGGAGTGGACACGGGGACAATGATTCTCCCTCATGGTGCCACTTGGAGCTCTAGACCAGGCATCTGTTTGCAAACACAGAGCTGGTCTCATTACTCAGATACCCAGGCACAGTGATTTTACATTTCATACCCATGCTGGTCAGAGCAGATTCACCTGCACACAACTACAAGCATTAGTGTGGTCACCGGCCAGAGAAAGTGCCATCACAGGGCTTCACAGCAGCTGTCTTCCAGAAGGCAACTTTGCACAGGGAGACCACAGGCACAGGTAGTTACTTCATTCATTATGGATAGAGAAGGGGCACATTGTCTTTCCAGGATAGGGCTAGGCAAAGCGAGGCAAGGGCACTGCTTTATCCTTCCACCTTAACTTGGCCTCTCTTAGGCTGCTTCACACCTTTTCTTTCACCCAGAAAGTTAAATAGCTCTCCTGCATCATTTAGCTCTTGGTGAAAAGTCTACCACCGGTGGAGTCAAAGCCCAACTCCTGTCAGAAAAGATCTCCTACTAGTGTTACGTTAATGGGATTATACTTGGGTGTAGGGGAAAAAAATGGTTTCCTGGAAGCAAGTGTATTGTATTGATCTATTTAGAAGAAGGAGTTCATAGCATTTATCTGCAAGTTTACCTGTGTTCTTGTCTGTCCCTTGCTCCTGGATTAGCCTCTACTGAGTCTTCTAGACCTGTACTGCCTGCAAAAAGAAATATATGACATAGGACCAAGAAGGCACTTGCACAAACACTGCCTTCATAATCAGAGAATAAATGAGACACCCTTACTTTTCAAATTACAAATCAATTCTTAAAGGGTTAATTTATGAAGTTATCTAGCCACTTACTTGGACACTTCCAATTCTTTTTATTTCTTTTCTTTTTTCTTTTTAAATCCAGTATAAAGAAGGAAAGAAACTGAAGCCTAAGCCAAACTACAACAGCGTAGATCTCTCAGAAGTGGAATGGGAAGACCAGGATGAAATAGTGATTATCCAAAAGTGGATTTTTTTTTTTTTTAGCTCCTTCTTTCACTTACTTTGTGTGCCAATATGAAAGGCATGAGGGAGCAGTGGGCACTCCTGGTTCTTCTGTACCTGACTGTCTCTGACTAAGAGAGGCTAGTGGTTTATAAGAAGAAAAAGGATGAAGCTCCTTTACAAAGTGCTTGTCTTCCCTCCCAGTTTGAGTTTACCTTCTCATGGAACAAGAATGGAAAGCTCTGGCAGGAGGAAGGATGCACTTTGGAGGGTGTTCCAAGGAGCCAGTCTGTGTGTACATGGCCCAAGTGCTGCTTAATACAAAGCCAGGATATTGTAGGAGTATGGCAATGTCCTGTGGTGTTACCCATACATGCAGTATGTGAGATACAGATGAAGCCACTCAACTAATGAGACCTGCAGCAAGGAAGAAAGTGCATTCAAAAAGCAACTAAACCTTGCAGTTACTATTACGTAATACTAGTCAAAGGGGACAAGTGACTTAGAAACTTGAGAAAAACAGATTTCCAGAGACCATCTTATTGCACAGGTGTGGAGGCACTGAAAACAATAGCTAACCAGAGAGAAAATATTAGAAAATACCTCTTCTACTGTCTTTTGAGCATAATAGTTAAAAAGTGATAGACAAGAAACAACAAACGCCTTAGCAGCTGCACATTGCCACTTTACATGACTGAGATAAGATGAGAAGGCAGAGAGGGTCCCCTGTGGCTGGTTTTATTTTCCCAGAAATAGGAGAAAAGAGATACTCAAGTTACTAAGATAAGCGCTGAATTCAGAGTAAGATAAAATTAGCTGCAGGACAGATGCTCCTGGATTACAGGGGAGACTGCTAAGATAAACAGATCTGATGCTATCGACATCCACTTAAAACAGGTGGGACAAACAAACAGACCAGCAACAGGATCAAAGCTATTGCCACTAGTGCAGGCCAAGTACAAAGGGAACACCAGAGGGACTTGGGAAGTAGAAGAGTGGTAAACTGGGAAAGGAAAACACCAGAACTGGGTGTGAAACGTGGAAAGCAAGACAAAAATAAGTGGCTTTATGTGTAGCAAGATGCAAGTTGCCAATGGCTTTGTGTAGGTTCACAGATGACTTATAGGAGCTCTACTCAAACTGTAGTTCTCTCTCTCACTGGAGCCACTTTTAGAACTGTTCCTCTTTACCTAGTTTGCTATTAAAAAGAAATCCAAGAAATGTGAGAACTCTGCATTGCTTTCCTATTTATTTGGCCAGCGGGTTCCCGTATGACCAAATAACACTGATACCTGAATGCAACTATGGTGCAAAATGTAAGGTATCTGTCCATAGACAATCACAATAAAACTGTCCAGTGGGAAAAAAAAAAGAATTTATGAAACAGGCATGAAAATACAAAGCCACTTTGCGTTCCTGTACTGCACCTCCCAGAAGCAAGAAAGGTCGCAGTCACTGAGGGTACATTCAGTGACGTGAGCTGTATCCGCAGTGTGACTTCAGCGAGTCTAGAGACTCTCAAGATACACCCACTGCAGCAGAACACTGACAACATTTCAACATTCAGATTTGTAGCTGTGGTATTAGATCACTGACAGACTCAACATGTGTTGCAGTATAATCTCAGCAACACTGATAAGCAGCAAATTCAGACTGGAAAAATATGCCCAAGTACTAATGACGTGTAATGCAGCCAGCTGCTAAAAAGAAATTTAGGGGAGTGAAGATGGCATTGTCTGCAAAATACCAACTGGTGCACAATGGTACTATCTGCAGCCAGGCAACAGCAAGGGCTTGGGCCAGCTTGTAAAGCACCACAAGGATATTCGCAGTGTGAGGGGCAAAAGAGGGTCTGGAGACCTCCTCCATACGAGGAGTGGTTGACATCACTTGCCTTGTTCAGCTCGAAAAAGAGGAGACTGAGGGGCAACCTCATCATGGTCTACAGCTTCCTCACAGAGAGGGAAATGGCAACCAGTGACAGAGGCCCCTTGAGGGAACAGTATGAAGCTGAGTTCAGAGGAGGTTTGGGTTGGATATTAGAAGGTTCTTCACCCAGAGGGTGGTTGGGCACTGGAACAGGCTCCCCAGGGAAGTCATCACAGCACCAAGACTGACAGAGTTCAAGAAGCATTTGGACAATACACTTGGGCACGTGGTGTAACCCTTGGGGTTGTCCTGTACATGACCAGGAGTTGGGCTTGAGAATTCTTGTGTATCCCTTCCAAATCAGGATATTCTAGAATCCTAAATCCAGAACTCATAGCAAATACTCAGGCTGTCAGACCAGAACAGAGAGTATGCCATGGCTCTGGCAGGGGGTCAAACACTCTTATCCAAAAAGGAGTCACTGTTTTCATTTCCAAGATGTGGCCTCGAGAAACAGGAGCTTTACATTCTACATCTGTAAATATCCCACATCAAACAGCCACAATAAACAAAACCAGGAGCTTTACATTCTACATCTGTAAATAACCCACATCAAACAGCCACAATAAACAAAACCAGGAGCTTTACATTCTACATCTGTAAATAACCCACATCAAACAGCCACAATAAACAGAACCCGAGGCCTTGTAAAGCAAATGCAGTTGAGACTGGTTAGCACCTGAATGGAGGCCTGTCTCCAGAAGTAAGGAAACAATTTGTGGGAAGGAGTAAGTTACTTCCCACCTATTTTTTCTATCCAGTCTGAAGGAATAGACTGATATGTTCTGGCTGGACCCAAAGTAAAAGCCTCTGCACTTATGGGAAAGTTTCCTGGCTCTTTCTTGTAAGAGCCTAGGAGTGAAAATTACATTTTACCTTTGGAACCTGGATTGAATAAAATGGTCTTCTCTCTGCCTAGCCTGCTCTCATACAATCTCGCTTTGCTGTGCTAAACAGCTGCTTCCCTGCACTTTAGAAGTGGTGCTGAATACAGCCTGTAATTTTTAAATCAGTCTTAAAAATGTCAAAGCTTTGGATTCAGTCTGGGGGAGTTGGTGAGTTTCTTGGTTGTCTCCTCTTCCAGGCTCTGAAAGCACTGTGCTAATGACTTTCTGGCTGCCAAATGGTGAAGTCTAAAACTTGGACTGGCAATTTAGATTCCAGATCCTTTCTTTATGCTAAAAAGACATATCACCAAGCTTTCATCATAAAACGTTACTATTCTATGTCACTTATCAGCTTGACTTAACAGGGATTCTGACCACTGAGAACAGGTTTTCAGTTTAAAAGAAGAGAGAAAGAGCTGGGGAGGAGGGGAACCTACAGTCACTATTTCTGCCAGCCCCTGTATTTTAATGACAAGTGGCTCTATTAATTCCTGCCCTGCCTTGCAGTGCCTGGAGACACTAATACCAAAATTGTTCACCTCTGCAGCTGAGAACTGCCATGATCAATGGGGAAACAGGCTACCTCTCTATGGATGTGAAGGTCCCTGTGGATAAAGGGGTAAGAAATTAGCCTTCTGTTTAGGCCATACAAGGGAGTGGATGGGAAGTGGATGCTGAACAACCACAAAAGATGTGGGTTTAATGCTTAGCATTATTGAGTGCGAGGATTTTATTGTTTCACCACATACATAATGCATGTGCTAAAAACATATACAAGAGCATCATTAGAAGTGCTCATTATACCTATTAATATTGTGGTTTTAGAAAGGTATTGGAAATGCCTCTCAGCTCCGTACTTTGTCCAGGGAAAGCCAAAAAGCATGTTGTTCATTGTTTATAGGGCTCTGAAATGAAATCAGAAATCTTCAAGACTTTAGAATGGGGAAGACTATGCTGAGCTGACCTAGTCAGAAAGAGGTTTGGAGACTATTTTGCCACTCTCTTTCCCTACCCAAAACTACTCATGAAAACTTTGTCCCTCACTTTGTCAGAATATGGTTTCCTTTATCCAGGTCCAGGACTAAATTTCTATGCAAATATTTGCAGATGTTTTATGAAAAGTCCTAGTGAAATGGAGACTTTTAAACATTCCCTACCAGCTTGAGAGTAGGGCTATACAGCTTCTCCTGGAATCAGTGCAAAATTATCTTTACATTCACTGGTACTTTTTCACTCAGGTTTATTTAACTCTCTTAAAGATTTTGGCTTTCATCATTTCCTGTTAGGAAGTATTCCAGAGTCCTGCAAGTTACACTGCCCAGAAGTCTTCCATATTTCAGGAAATTTTTCCATCTTTCATGGAGAGCATTTTTTTCAGTGGCTGGCTGAACTGCTCCCACGCTAAGCCACAGTCAGTACCAATTCCAACAAATCAACTGCTCACAGCCACTGCTGAAATGGTGCCATTTCATAATGAAGACACCCCTCTGTTTCCTCTGAATGGTTGTACTGATAGATCTTGTCACTAAATTTTCTTTCTCTGTTCTTGATGTTTGTGACTCAGATACCTGTCAATGACTTTGCCTTCCTTCTTCTGGGCATTGCCAACATCTGCATTTGAAATATTTGCACACAGGCAATTCAGCAATTATGTTCTTTCTCTTCGTCTCTTTTATGATTTCTGGAGCACAAGTACCAGGGCTTTGCTGACTTACAGTACTGTTTCCCTCTTGGTGTTTAGGGAGCATCTATTCTTTGCAATAAGATATTTCTGAACAGGGAGCCCCAAATCTCCTTTCTGCTGTCCCTTCAATTTTTTCTCCCTCCCACAGGTGAGCTGGAACTGCTGCCTTCACTTCTGTGTTTCTTATCTATTTTTTTCCAGTTGCCATTTTCCCACGTGAAACCCACTCCTCCTCTTCATCCAGCCTTTCTAATTTTAAGGGTGGTTGAGACTTTTTTCAGAATGCAGAGAAATGTTGTTTTATTTTGTCTTACAGATCCTTGTACATAAGGGCTGCTGAGGCAGAGTCTGTCTGTTCCTCTCATTAGATCTTTTTCCCTTGATGGCCTATTGTTTACTATTTCTTGTGGTTTACAGTGCTGCAGCTGGTTCTCATTCCATATCTTATTTAAGCCTGTTTTAGCTGATTCTTTAGAATAAAATTTCATAAGAAGCTGTTTCAAGTGCTTTATATAAACTCAGATACCTTGCATGTCCTTTATTTCCTTCATTCTTACCTTAGTTATTCTGCAGTCAAGGCTTTCAAGCAAAATCTTTTCTTTGTAAGTCAAGATTGCTTATTTTGCTAACTTAACATCATTGTCTCTGTGCACCCTCAGTGACACTTCTTCTGAGTCATTTAATGGTATCTTTTTAGTTCAATATTTTAGAGACATCTTTCTGCTCCACTACCTGAGAAAGGGGGTGGGGGTGGGGGGAAGGTAAAAAAGGTAGTTTTGGTAAAGAGGCATTACCTGTTTCGTTCTGCAGCTCTCAAAGCCGTATGAAGCACAATAGGAGACTGAAGCTGAGTATGTGATAGTTTTACTGTTACCAGAATGCACACAGAGTGGGAACCAGAAATGAAATTTAGCAATTCCCACTTGTATCCTGATGTAGCTGATGAAGCAGAGCAGCACTGAAACAAAGGAAGTGCTGACAGAGCTTTGAACCAAAGAGAGCAAGGCAGTCAGACTGCAGAGAGGAGGCCTGAGTGAAAGGGATAGAAATTATTCTGCCAGCCACATAAATGTCGATTCCCCAGGTTGATCTCAGGAAGGTACTGAGAGCAGAGTGAGATAGAGAAGGGAAAATAAGAAACAAATACACGAGGGGATTGTTAGAGAGATCTAGTGGCAAAAATGTCTTTCCTTACAACTGGAGTACAAAAGGGTTATGACTGTGAAAGCAAAAGAGCAAGGACATGGGTAGGAGCTGTGGCAAAGCACTGGTAATGGCAATAGCTGGGACTGGATGGCCAGTACAGCAGCAATACCAAACCTGGAAATACAGTTCCCAGTGTTCAGGTGATGGTAGCCAGCCATCCTATCACTGCGCCAATGTGCCCATACTGCCCTCTTCAATGCTGATCCCCGCTACGGAGGCAAAGTCCTGCCTGATCATCCTCGGCCCCACGTGGCTCAAGGGTACCTCTGCTTCTCTTCCTTCCCATGGATAAGTGGTGATACTTTCAGCTGTCTTGGGGCATGCCACCCACTCTCTCCTCCTGCTCAAACAGAGGTTTACTCTCTCTCCTGCAAGGTGCAAGTGCTGAGTGGCTGCATGTGCAGAAGAGGAACAGATCAGGGGAGCAAAGGATGAGCAGAACAAGCCCTGCTAAAGAAAAGGTTCTCAGAGTGGTGGCCAGGTCTTTGCCATGCCTCTCTGCCTCCACCAGCAGATCAGACAGGCAAGAAAAGGTTTACTACCTCTTGTACCAATCCCAGTCACCAAAACACTACCAAGTGATGTTCTTTGCGGGTATAGCAGCAGTTTGGAAGATCTTGCATATCAGGAGGAATAACTTCACGGAAAGGATTGTTACGCATCAGAGTGAGCTGCCCAGGGAGGTGGTGGAGTCACCATCCCTGGACATGTTCAAGAAACAACTGTACATGGCACTTAGTGCTGTGGTCTGGTTGCCAAGGTAATGAATGATCAGTTGGAGTCAGTGATCTTGGAGGTTTTTTCCAGCCTAAATGATTCTGTGTGATCTTGGCACAGCCGAAGACCCTGTTGCTCAGCAGTACAGGGTTGCCGCACATGGAGAGAGAGAGGAGAAAAGGTGTGGAGCCACCTGCCACCTACTCACCCAACAATAACCCCCATTCCCAACCACTGTGAGCACAAGCTCAGAGCACAAAGTGGAGCTGGAGCTCGCTCCCTCTTTGTGCCTTGCTCCACTTCCACTGCTGCATGGCTTCAGCATGTTAGAGCAGGCACGACTTTCCCCAGGGAACACTGAGTTTTCTCTGTTCACTCCCCTGTCTCTCACACACATCCTCTCACCTTGCTTTCAGACTGAGTCTAGGATTTCAAAGACATTAGGGTTCATACACTGGTATAAAGCTTGGATAGAAACTTTCCAAAAACTTTCCTCCTTTGGAAAGGAGTTCCACTGAAATCAACCCTTTCCTACAGGAAAAGGCTAGTCTGGCAAACAGATGAAGCTCTGAAGCAGCTTTCAGTAATCTGAAAAGTCTTCAGTTGAAATGTCAGTCTGAAAAAAGTATTTCCATGTGACTCAAAACAGCTTGGATTTGAATCAGCACTTTTTTCTACATTGAAAATGATTTTTTGGTTTGGTTTGGTTTTTTACTGATGCTTTTTAACAAAATTGGAATATGCTAATGTTTTATCCCAGTTTGGCATGAAAGCAAATGTCAGCATTTCCCACAGGAGTGGGGAGACTTGGCCCCAGCTGCCCACCCACACGGTGTGTATGTTTGCCATCCTGCCTCACCTTCAACCCCACCTCTCCTTCCTACCTGCCCTCCTGCTGGAGATGATGATGATGATGTGCAAAGCTGCCAAGGTTGCTGTGTATGGCAAAAGAGTTTGGAGGGTGTGAGAGGGAGGGAAGCTTCCCCCCACCCCTTCCTGCAGCCAGTGCAGGAGCCCTAGAGCAAAGAAAGGTATAAGTGAAGCCCTTGTTGGATAGATAGAGTGGCTGTCTGGATCCTGAAAGTCACAAGGGGCTGGATAAGCTGAATACAGCACATTCATCCCTGTCTCCAGCCAGCCCGAGCAGGGTATGAAGTGTTGGTAATGATAAACTGATTTTGCTTAGCCCTGGGGATATGTCCCCATCACCTCTATGCTCTTGGTCTGTCAGATGGTCTCTCACTTTCTTATTCATGCTCTTGTTCCAGAAACGAGTACTTTTCCTCACCAATGATTATTTTTTCACGGACATCAGTGGCACACCCTTCAGGTGAGCAAGGACTCGCATGACACCAACACAATGTGTCAGAAGCATGATCAGGGACAGCAGACTGGTGCCTTTTCTTCATGAATTTGGCTACAGTAGAGTAGAGCAGTGTGAATAACTTACTTCTTTGTTCCTGTAGCCATTAAAATGTTGTTTGGTTCCAACTCAAAAGGAACAGTATGATTTATCTGGAGTTCAGGGTCCAAAAGCTCTACCTTAGTTAAAGGATATTGTTTCATTTCAGAGAAATGAGACATCTTCATTTTTCAGTTCCGCTGAACATGGTTTATGTTTTGGTATATGGCTTTGAAAAAAGCCCCAACATTAAAATAAACTGAAAATTGTAAAACATCAAATAACAAATCAAACAAAGGGCATGTGTGTGATTGCTTGTGGGTTGGAAGTTTTTTTCCCCAGCTGAAATGGTTTGAAACTGGTACAAATTTGAGTAATGTTGTCATTGACCTGTACCTGCAATATTGGCAAAAAAAATGGTCCCCAGAAATGCCTCATGGCTCTACAGATAGGCCCTTTTGCCTCTTATGCTGAAATCAGACCTCACTTAGTCCCCTTTTGATGATGTTCTTTTCTTTAATAGCTGTGGAGGGAGTTAATATATTTAAGGGTTGTAACTGCAGGGAATGAAACACCATGTTTAGGAATTACACCTTTCCTTACTCACACTGTTTTCCTTCCTGCCTCCAGCCTGGGTGTTGTGCTATCCAGGGGACATGGAGAGTACATTCTGCTGGGGAACACTTCAGTGGAAGAAGGTAGGTTATTCTGAAAGAATCACACTGTCCTGAGAGACAAGGTAGCTACTCTGAGCTTCACCACTTCGCTTCTGCACAGCCTGTGTGTGTCCATCTGGTACCCAACTGAATACTCCATCTATTATCTGGTTTCAGGTTTGCACGACCTGCTCCAGCCAGACTTGTCTTTAGCAAATGAGTGGTAAGTAGAGGAAATCCTGTCAGTGACATAGGACTTTGTCATGAGATTTGGGCAAAGTTCTCAGCAATTTGGCTTGCATTTACCATCCACTGTGGCCCATAGGAAAAGCAGTGCTTTGCAAGGCTGTAGCTGCAAAGAACTGATTGTCTCCAGGCCATTCAGTTCCACTTCTTCCTTTGAGAGATCCCACCAAGACCTGGAACATTCCTCTGCTAAGAAACATCTGAGATTTATCCTCAACATTCTGTGCTCAGACTTATTTTTTCCCCTTGTGTTGCTCAGAACTGTCTTAACAAAACCTACAATATGTCAGACCTGTCAGGAAATTTGGTTGCAAGTTTGATGAGAGATTGAAATGCTTTTTTAAAATTATAGCTTATTTTTGATTGGTATTCTTCTGAACTGAGCCTAGATATCATTTCTAGTGAACATGAAGGTGATTTATGACCCCTGTTTCAATAGCAAGCAGAATTTATGGTTTTGCTTGGTTTGGATATGAAACAGGGTGAAGCATGGTACTTTCCATTTATTGCTGTGAGGTTTGGGATTTTCATGAACCCAACATTTAGTTACTCAGTCACATGAACCTAGCCTGTATCAAAGCCAAAATAACTATATTCAACAAGCCCTGCACCCCTTCTCACTCTCATTACACGGTGAAGTTTCACAGGCAGTGCATTTGAGACATAAGCGGTGACTTCTTCTACTCCTGACTTGGCACGTCAGCTTACTACACTTTACATAGTAATTTCTCTTAGAGTCCTCTCATAAATCACTCCTTTCAGCCCCTTTATGAGTTGTTATTCCCTCTTATAACCCCTTCCTCTCCTGACAATGAAGCAGTCAGAATTGGAAGCAGGATTAGAAGACTCATTTCTTTTATAATGGAGAGCATTTGTAATATATTCTTCAGCTTCTCCCCAGACTGTATCCTGAAGCTCCTGCAGTTGTGTCCCCTTGGGACAGCTTTGGTTGTCACCATATCATACTGCAAAATAAACTCCTCATCTCACATATTCTTTCTCTGTCTCTTGTTTTTTTGTGCTCCTTGTGTGGTCTTAGTCACTTTACACATGACCCTCTGCTTTTCACATCTCCATCACATTGTTATTGTCTATGTAGACACACATACACATCTTACATAACATGTAATACAGGTAACTGCTGGAAGGATTTGGGGCAGTTATGTTGCATTGTGATCTTATGCTGAAGAACATAACAGCAGGCCTTCTGAGCACAGCAGTCAGGTTAATTGGTGTTTGGTTTATTGGCAGGGTTTGATTCACAGTCACATGGTTAGATTTTGAGTGGACACACCATGCAGCAGAGGAAAAATCTTTGCAGACCAAGGTTTATTGCTGAATTTTTTTTTTTGCAGTTGTTATCTTCCAGGATTATTTGCTTGACTGTGGTTTCTCTTTGCCCTTGCGGGCTTCTTCTCCCCTTCCCACCAGGATTTACTGCATCACTGACATAGATCCAGACCACCGAAAGCTCAGCCAGCTGGAGGCTGTGATCCGTTTCCTCACTGGAGAGGAGGCTGACCTGGAATGTGAGTCCTAGGCACTGAAAGGACCCTGCTGGGGTTTTCCTTTACCCATCACAGGGAAGAGGGGACTGTGGCAAACTTGATTGGTGTTAGACTGAGCTCCTGTGGCACCTGGTCACAAAGGCAGGACTCAACTCAAGCCCAGATTAATTCACAAGTGGAAATGAACTGAGGATCCACTTCCATATTAGGAGTCTCAGCACAGGAAATACTGATAAGTGAAAGACTTCAGTGGAGCTTGTTAGGGGCTGCACACCACGTTTAAGACAGACTGACCAGCTGGGCTAGAGGGGGAGATGGGACGAGGAGCCAGGAAAACTGCTGAGACTACTCAGCTTCCCAGGGCCCCAGTCATCATTCTTCAAGGGCTCATGGTGCCATCTGGAGAGATGAGTTCTTTCAGAACAAAGATTAATTTTGTTTTCCAAACAAAATAGCTAACTTACCTAGGGGGAAAAAACTGTTACGGAATTATTATCTTTCCTGCTCTGCCTGCTGCTTATTCCTTGCACCAGGTCCCATTCTCCAGTGGCAAGATGTAGCCACACAGGTAGCTGATACAGCACCACTATAGAGTTGGATCTCTGTCAAGGGACAGAGGTGTGCAGCTGTGCATGGGAACTCCTACAGCAATTTAACTTTACGATGTCCTTCAGCCCCCTTAGCTGTGCCAAGTACAAGCTTTTGGATGTAGTGCTGCACCTGAGAGCAGGTACACAAACCTTTGGCGCAAGGATGAGAATCTCTTAAAACTAAAACCAAATGCAATCCAGTAATTTTTTCTCTCTTGCACAATGTGAGCCCTCCTGGCTGTCCTTGGAGCAGGCTGGAAAGAGGAGATGTATCAGCTGAAGAGGCCTGGGAGGAGGAAAGTTTCAGGAGAGCTGACTATGAGAAGCATGCAGACTTTGAATTGCTGTGGACAAAAAACAAATATGATTTGAACACATTTTAGACACATGGGGCCTGGTGAGGGAAACATCACATGGTGAGATCTGATTTTGAGGTTTGAATGATAACAAGTATGGAGAGAAGGATCCTGAGATCTGTGACAAAGAAAGCCAGGAGAACTTAAGATAAAACAATAAGGGCATCTGGAATATCAACCCAAAAACTGGAGCCAGAAACACTGAAACAGTGGAGTGTTGCTCCATCTCAAAAAGCAATGAAAGTGGAATTTCAGCAATATGATGGTCATCGGGTTCTCACAGGAGATAAATATAGGGCAATACAATGATGAAGCAGGTCAAAGAAATGGGGAACGGGGTTAAGCCATTTGGCACATGATATCTCAAACCTTCCTAATTACTTCTTAGTTCCAGTCCAGAGTGGATTAGACTGGTAGCCTGGACTGGCTTGAGCATCTGGTGGAAACCAGGACAGGAGGATGTTTTGTGAGACTTAAAGGAATGAAGGAGGACTAACAGAGAAGCCAGTGAGTACAGGTGTAGCAAATTCAGGTGCAGATTCTTAATGTGGTGCAAAAAGAGACTGTTTATTGTTACACACTATTCTTTTTATACCTCTAATATGCTGATTACGACACAGTGAAGCCATTGTCTTAGCAAGAGGATTTCCAGTTTGTAGTCCTATCTGCCTGCAAGTCACATATCACTCTTCGAAACAGCTCCTTGTTCACACGTTGTTCATGCACCTCTGGTTCTTCTCTGGTGTTTCTTCTTCTTGCCAAGATATGTAGCTAATTCTTGTATTTTCACACAAACTGTTCCTTGTTACGAGTTTCTACACAGAGGGACAGAATAGAGGCCATAAAGAAGGCACTAGTGTTTTGAAGGAGCTTCTTGAGTGGAATGTGGTGGCTGGTGTCCTCCCTGTGGGATACTCAGAAGAAAGGTCAAGGTAGGGATTTGAGACAATGGCTGTGGACAGCTTGTTCAGTAAAGGAGACAGTTGAGTGAAGGTCTAATGAATAACTTTATTTGAATACTTTTTTTTTTAATTTGAAAGCCTCTCTCACTTTCTCACACTTGTTTGGGCATCGCCCTTCCACTGAATTTGCAGGGGAACTAGTCTGATGATTTTGGACATCAGGAGGAAATTCTTGACAGCAAGGGTGATCAGAAATTGGAATGGGCTGCCCAGGGAGGTGGGGGAGTCACTAACCCTGGAGGTGTTTAAGGAAAAACTGGTCATGGCACTGAGTTTAGTTGACATGGTGGTGTGATCATATGTTGGACTCAATGGTTCTTTTCAAACCTAATTGATTCTGTGAATCTATGATCTTGGCAGTAACATCTGTTCCTGTGCCCTCCACCATCCAGGGTGGTAGGTCCTCTTCTCTGCCCTGTAATTGCCTGGTTTTGTGCCACATTGCTCCATTGTCCTGGCCAGGCAGATGCTCCTTGCCAAGAGACTCTAAAACATCTTGGGGGGAACATGTCTTTCTCTCATGATTGTTTTCTCCCTTCTCAGGTGATGAGGAGTTGGTTCAGGAAGTGCTGTTTGATGCAGTGGTCACTGCACCCATGGAGGCCTACTGGACAACACTAGCCCTCAATATGTCCATGTAAGTGTATGAGAAAGAAATATGGATAGAACACCATTAAAGATGCATCTTCAGATGATATGGGCTTATGCCGTGCCTGCAACAGTCACAGATCCTTGCACAGCATACAAGAAACTTTAAAAACAGCTCAAGAAGCTGACAGAAATAGCTCAATAACTTTAGAAATATGTAACTCAAAAAGTGTCTCTCAGGAATGAACTCCAGTAGCCTGGGCCTCCTTGAGGGAGCCTCTGGTTTGATGAGGTAAAGTTTTTTTAGTAAAGAAGAGCAAATTTGGCCTTGTCTCTATTGGTGATGCCTTCAGATTGAGCCTCAGGAAGGTACTGGGCAGGCTGCCTTCAATAAACAACTTTATGTTTTACTACATTGAGGCACCTGTTGCTTGTAGTATCTTGTATCAGGTCACACAGATCTTCTTTCAGCAGACAACATGTTACTTACAGAGAAACGTGGCCAGGGGACTCATGTCCTCATTTCAGTTACTTGTATCGCTCCCTACCAGTAACTGAGGTGACAATCAGAGTGGGACACCCAATTACCAGCACAACCTTAAACAGCTACACCAAGACACCCTTTTCAGAGACAATCTGATACCAATTCTCTGAATCTCTGCAATTCTTCTCCTTCACTTCAGTTTCATGAGAGTAGCCTGGAGCAGGGCTAGGAGGGGGGTAGGAGCTTATGGTCTACTTATAAGACAATGAAATGAGCAAACTTCAAAGGTGTGAGTCTAAGTACAAGTCTTAAGCCTGCCAATTATTAGCCAGGAACAACCTGTTGCCATTAGCAGGAAGGTACCAGTGTCACTCCTGGTTTAAGTGGGTTATATTGCAGATGAACCATATCTCTACATGTGGCGTCTAGTATGAAAGGCCCTCACCCTGGGGCAGGGATGTGGCCATTCTTCTGAGAACAGTTAGCTTATGCCTCTGTGTTTCTGTTCCACAGGGACAGTGAGGCAGGTGTTGAGATGGCATTTCTGGGCACTCGGGCTGGACTCATGAGGAGTGCTCTGTATGTGGGGTCTGAAAAAATTTCCAACAGGTAAGTCCCTAAACTGTATTAATGGGTTTCTCTTAGTGTCTCTGAAGGGGCAGCACAAAATCACCACCAGCCTCCTTTAGGGAGACATAAATAGAACAGAAACAAGCAACACCCTGATGGCATTGGTGCCGATTAAGTCACGGTAGGGGGCCTTTGTCTTCCTCTAGTCCTAGTGAGTTTTTCTTAAAATACCATCCCAAAGTGCATTAATTTAAATTGAAACCTTTGATCATTCCCTGACTTCAGTTGGGCAGCACAGAAATTGTCCACAGTTACTACATGTCCCTGGGGCCATTTTGCAGTGCAAAGGGTCTGCACTCTAGTGCCCCGCCAACATTCCAGCTTGGCTATGTTTGATCTTTCTGTCTCAATTCCTCTTCCAGATTTATTCTGTTCTGCCTCTTACATTGCCCACATCACAGTAACATCCCAGTGCCTTCCAGTGAGGCATTAAGTGATGTGACTGACATCTGTCACATACAATTCATTCTCTTGTCCTCTCCCTCAAGGCAAAAGTGTGTGTTCAGTAGAGGGGTTTGACATGGAAAGTTTGCATTTTGTTGCAATCTGAATACGCAGGCTGGTGCATGCTGCTGTAAGAAAGGACAGGTCACAGAGGCACACCAGCAGATGGAACAGAAGGGAACCATGTTTGTGGTGGTCAGTACCTTCTTGGCAGCTGTTTCACTGTCCCCAAGTTCCCCAAACATGAGTCCTATGTTCAAGCTCTGCTGTGCCTGAGAGATGACACTCTTCATGTTTTTGAGACAGTCTGAACTACTCAGAATAATCAGTCTCTGGAAATAAGGAAGAAAATGCCATGTGCTGCAGGAGGCTAATATGATGATTCCCTCTCCCCCACTACTCATCAGGAGCAGCATTCAGTGCTTTGAAACTGCCACAATCACCACACTGCTGAGACCTCCTGAGCACCCACTGCTTGTCTTCTCATGCTCTTAGGACACATCCTCGTGCCTTCAGGAGCACCCCATTGCTCAAGCACTTCAGTCCCTACATATCTAGGAAACATAGAGTATTAAGGGCTTGGAATGGACCTTAAATATCATCTAGCCCCAACTCTCCCTGCCTTAGGCAGGGACACCTCCCATTAGATCAGGTTGCTCAGAGATCTATCCAACCTGGCTTTGAACACTGCCAGGAGTTGGGGCATCCACAGCTTCCCTGGGCAACGTGTTCCAGTGTCTGACCACCCTCCCAGTAAGAAATTAATTCCTGCTACCTAACCTAAATTTCCCCTTGTCCAATTTGTACCCATTACTCCTTGTCCTATCACTACAATTCCTAACGAAGAGTCCCTCTCCAGTTTCCCAGTCAGTCCTCTTCACATCCTGGAAGGTTGTTACGAGGAATGGGCTGCCCAAGGAGGTGGTGCAGTCACCATCCCTAGAGGTGTTTAAGAAAAGGTTGGACGCTGTATTTAGCAGCATGACCTAGATAATAGGATACATAATAGGACAGTGTGTTATTGGTAGGGTGGTGTGTTGGTAGCAGGACGACAACAGGTTAAGTAACAGGTGATAGGGGAGAGNTCGTGCCTTCAGGAGCACCCCATTGCTCAAGCACTTCAGTCCCTACATATCTAGGAAACATAGAGTATTAAGGGCTTGGAATGGACCTTAAATATCATCTAGCCCCAACTCTCCCTGCCTTAGGCAGGGACACCTCCCATTAGATCAGGTTGCTCAGAGATCTATCCAACCTGGCTTTGAACACTGCCAGGAGTTGGGGCATCCACAGCTTCCCTGGGCAACGTGTTCCAGTGTCTGACCACCCTCCCAGTAAGAAATTAATTCCTGCTACCTAACCTAAATTTCCCCTTGTCCAATTTGTACCCATTACTCCTTGTCCTATCACTACAATTCCTAACGAAGAGTCCCTCTCCAGTTTCCCAGTCCTCTTCACATCCTGGAAGGTTGTTACGAGGAATGGGCTGCCCAAGGAGGTGGTGGAGTCACCGTCCCTAGAGGTGTTTAAGAAAAGGTTGGACGCTGTATTTAGCAGCATGACCTAGATAATAGGATACATAATAGGACAGTGTGTTATTGGTAGGGTGGTGTGTTGGTAGCAGGACGACAACAGGTTAAGTAACAGGTGATAGGGGAGAGGTAATAGGTTGAANTAATTCCTGCTACCTAACCTAAATTTCCCCTTGTCCAATTTGTACCCATTACTCCTTGTCCTATCACTACAATTCCTAACGAAGAGTCCCTCTCCAGTTTCCCAGTCAGTCCTCTTCACATCCTGGAAGGTTGTTACGAGGAATGGGCTGCCCAAGGAGGTGGTGGAGTCACCGTCCCTAGAGGTGTTTAAGAAAAGGTTGGACGCTGTATTTAGCAGCATGACCTAGATAATAGGATACATAATAGGACAGTGTGTTATTGGTAGGGTGGTGTGTTGGTAGCAGGACGACAACAGGTTAAGTAACAGGTGATAGGGGAGAGGTAATAGGTTGAATCGATGATCTCTATAGTCTTTTCCAACCTTACTAATTCTGTGATTCTGAGGTCTCCAGTTTGAAAAAGGAACTCCTGAGGAGATCAAGATTTAGCTACAGTAGTATGACCTGGATTTTGTTTGTTTGTTTTTGTAGGGGACTACCTACTCCCCTTTCCTCACCTGCTCCTCGTTTCCCTGCAATGACTAATGGCCGCACTCCAGCCCCACATGGGATTCCCTCTCCAACCTGTCGCACCTCCCCTGGCACTCCCGGCCCTGCCCCTGCATCCTGCGCGCTCGGCCGGCGGCGGGGCAGGAGGACACCGGACACNCCCCCGGGGGTCGGAGCCGTCCGGGGCACCCCGCGACACGGCCCGTCCCCGCCGCAGGGAGAGGCCCAGGGGCAGCCGGTGTGCCCAGCCCCAGGGCTCCCGCTGCGGTGCCCCGAGGAGGGCACGCCCTGGCACATCGTGAACAACGGCTGCCCTTGTTTTTCTCCCGGCAGGAAATTCCTGACGCAGAAGGACAAGGAGAGTATCTTCACTATGGACCACTTCCCTCTGTGGTACCGCCGGGCGGCTGAGCATCCCCCCGGGAGCTTCATCTACAGCATTGTCTCAGAAGATGATTCAGGTAACCCCAGCTTGAACAGAGAGCAGAGAAAGCGAGGCAAAGACAAAGGTTTTCAGGTTACACCCCTCACCACGCCCATCGCCATCCCTTTATTGCTGCTTCACGCCCTGTGGAAAGTGCTGAGACCGGACCTTGTGGTGCTACCTTCACACCAGTGTAGAGACAGAGAGATGTTGGCCAAGGTACTGGTAACGGCAGAAGGACAAAGCTACAAAGCTGTGGGGAAGGCAGCCAGGGCTGTAACGCAGGGTTACAGAGGAGGTGAAGGATGCAGGGAAATGCAGGGCTTGGGTAGATGGAAAAATTTAGGGAGGCGGGAGTTGGGGGAACACAAGGTGTTTGTGGGACTGAAGAAGATGTGAAACGGGAGAAGGGAACAGGAAAGGTATTGCATTAAGAATGAGACACATAGGTGTGGGCAGGTTCTGGAGGGAACATCTGCCGTACTGGATGACCCTAGCAGCCAGCCCTGGTGAGGCACCGGCAAACAATCTGCAAGTCTAAGTTTAGAGGGTATCATTTTTTTCATCAGCACGCTCCATGACTGGAAAGGATGCGTTTGTTATGGAGGATGTCAGAGGAAAAAAGAGGGGGAGGGAAGGCTTTTCCATAGCATTGATGCTCTGCATCCTTCCTATCCTACTATTAGAACATGGCATCTCTTGCTCAGCAACAGAGTTCAGACACTAGAGAAAAGCAAGGTGTAGCTTTTCAGTGCTTTGCTTGGAATGTTTGTTCCTGTGAGTATGCAGGGCCAGCAAGGATCTCCTCAAAGGCTAGAAGAGAGAAGAGCCTAAAAATAAACAAACAAAACAAAATATTCATGTGAGACTCCTACACAGAAGGCAGAAATCCCATCTGTGCTCCTCCCTGGCCCCTACCTCTCCATCTCTGTCATGGAGCTCGGCACTTTAGCTGTTAAAGTGCCGAGTTTAGCTGTTTAGCTTTTCGTGGCACAGTGGTGGGAGGCTGGTGGGTGGGAAAGCAAGTAGCAAAGTGAAGAAAACCAGGCTGGAAGGCAAGAGATGAACCAGGATGTAAAGTGAGAGGGATAGAAAGCAAAAATACTTGAAACTTTCCACAAAAGCCCAGCATACTTACATCTCACTTAAAAGTCAAGAGTTGAAAGGGGAGGAGAGATGGCAGGAGGGACCTTTTAGTTTCCTGCATACCACAGCATTTGCTCTTTGGAACAGAGCTGGGTTACAAAACCAGGCAGTGACACCCTGTGGGGATTCCTAGGTCAGTCATTACCCACAGTAGTCACTGCTGCCTAAACACTGGGGTTGTGGTTTGCTGTGGCTGTCTTGGAAGTCATGGAGAGGCAGAGTACTACTAGATGACACTGGTTTTTTGTTTTGTATGGTTGTTGGTCACAAACGTCAGTCAAGCCCAGAACCCCATTCACCTGGAAACCCTGCAGGCACATTGTAAAATGTTGTACTTGGCCCTGAAGACCTTGTGCCCTAAACTGTAAGGGAGATCGGTAGTATCTGTAGGGATGAGCAGCTGGGTTTAGAGAGACTGTGATCCATGAAATCACACAATATGCCTGGAAAGAGACAGGAAATATTACTCAGTGCTTCTGAGCCATAAGGGGTCACTGTAAAGCAGAGTCCAGGCCAATGAAGCGGGGCTGCCCCACCTGTCAGCCACAATAGGCTACCCAGTTTCTTACTGAATTCTATTAGCTGCTGAAGTCCCCTTCTCATGTTTTCCACAATGCCCAGTAACAAGGGGTTTTCAAGGCAGATGGACTTCTAATCATATAAGAAGGAAAAGCCCCAAGGGCTCCCTGATGGGTGGTCATCAGAGTACTTTATCCAGGCCATCTCCTTCCAGTGTCCAAAAGTCCCAGAGATAAAACAGCAGCAAGGAAACCTCTTTATGTGAGGCAGAACTGTTCTTGAAGCCCAAATCTCTCATGTGTTGGATGGGATTTTTTTTCTAGAGATACTAGATGTGTTTTGCTTCTTTATCCTATCCAAGAAAGAACAAGGCATTTGGGATTCACCATACAGGCAGGATCATGCCCAAGGCATGTGAGCATGAGTTGACTGGGTATTTTTTTCACAAGGGTTTTACTATTTCTGATATCCTTGAGCGGGTTAATCTGGCTTTGGTCCAAAACAAAAAAAAAAACAGTGAGATCCTCCAAGCTAAACTGTGGTAGATGCTGAACTGTGCTCTGGATACACTGGGTACCATCTAGAATGATGAAGGCAGCAATGGAAAGCAGTAACAAATGCTGGAGCTGTTGGGAAAGAAAGAAACATCTGTCTAAGCAAGAGATTTCCATACAGCATGTGAGGAGGGAATCAGTTGCAGACTCGATTTATCATACTGACCTTCACACTGTCCCCTGGCAGTTCCAAAAGAGGTGCCTCAGCTGAAGCCAATCTGATAGTCCTAAAAAAATTACAGAAATGGAATCTGCCACATAGACAATTGGAGGCTGGAACAGCTGCACTAACGAAGAGAGAGGAGGTGGGGTTCAGTTGCTTAAGCCTATCCAGCCATGTTATTTTAAAAGCCCTGTGGGAGCTAAGAGATTTGTGCAGGGCTGGCAGATGCGACACAGGACTTACAGGATGCTTAAAGCAGCAACTCAAAGATAATCAAGAGACCTGGGGCCATAACAGAGTTTAAGGTCCCAGAAGACCTTGTTTCTAAAATGGAGTGCACCCTGGAAATACCTGGGAGTGCTTTGTCTGCCTCTGCAGTTTGTAGTGCTGGTCTGTAGTGCATGAGTCACCGAGCAAGATGTAAGTCTGGCCTTTGCTGTGCAAGTATTGTCAAATTTCCTGTCTGGCTTCTCCTTTTGAGACATGTAAAAATGGTGCATTAAGCAGAACAGCTTTCTGGCCTAAGAGAGGTTTTACATGTCCAAAATTAAGGAGGCCAGTCATTTACATTTTATCATAGAATCATGGAATATGTGGGGCCGACAGGGACCTTAAAGATCACCTAGTTCCACCCACCCTGCCATGGACAGGGAACCTTCCACTAGACCAGGTTGCTCAAAGCCCCTTCCAGCCTGCCTTCACTTCATGGTGAAGATGCTACTTTTATACTGAGACATTATCTATAAAACAAAAATATAAAATCTCCTCACAGCCCATTAGGTTGCTTATGTGTCTTGAAAGATGCAGTCCTCCAAACTCTGGGATGTTTTAGAGTTGAGGCATATGTACACATTGTCCTGGATGAGAAAATGTGTGAGTAAGCTGCTCCTGCTACATTTTGCTCCTCTCTGGTGGCAAGCTAACCAAGCCTGCTGTATTTGTGTCTTGACAGAGGGAGGTGGCCTACCAAAAGTGGTGACAGTGAGCACGGCTGTGTCTGTGTCTGTGGATGGCAAGATGGGAATTGCTGCAGGTAGGACATTCTGGTTTCTCTTTGTATCTTGAATGAAATGGTTGCATTTTGTATGGAGTGTGGGAGCTGAGAGCTGTTAGCTTGTCATTCAAGGGAAGTGATGGGAGCCACAATAGATTGTGATGTTGAAAACTAGGCTAAACAGAGAATAATAGAACAGGTATGAATGGCTGACAGGCTTCTGAAAGGGGAACTGGCTGTTTGAATGCAAGCTTCCCTTTCTCAATGCTGGTGAATTTGTGGATTGAGACTATTTCTCTGGAGCATGAGTAGATCGAGAAGTCCGTGCAGGTTTAAAACACTTTGTAGGAGACACTTTCGACTTTGCAACAGCATCGTGTTCATGCATTTCCATTGCTATCTCAGCTGAAAAATAACTTTTGCTTGTTGAATGGACGTGTTGCAAAATCTCCAACTCAGGCCTATAGATTGCCAAAACTGTTGTTGTGTCTGAGCTTTATATCCTTTTTGGTAGGCATTCACTAGGCACTGCATCTAGTTTTGGAAAATTTGTACAGAACATTATTTCCAAATGAAGTCCAAAGTTTTTGAAGATTTACCATTTTCTCTCTTAATTATTTCAGCCTTTATGGAAGTACAGTAAACTCAGGGATGAAACAGCATCCATTTTAACAAAACAAATGAAAATGAATCAATTATGCTGGTGTCATATCCAACTTAAACACTCCATATAGGCGTCTTGAGTAAGAGAAGATGTAGCTCAGTGGAAATTATTTTAGATGTGGAAGCACTGATTAAGGGAAGAGGGTGATTGAACAGGTAATGGAGTCATTATGACCAGAAATACGCTGTGATGCAAAGCTTCTTGTGAAAGAATGGTTGGTGTTAATGGAGCTTTGTATGGTGGAAGGAGTAGATAACAAACAAGAACTTTGTTATAAAAGCATCCAGTAGAGAGAAGGCAGTACATCAGATACCTTCAGATCACAGATCACATTGCTGTTGCTTAGGCTGGGTTGGATACAGTGAATGATTTTCAGCACTACTAGTCAATAAAACTATGGCAACTTAACTTCATCTCATGAGGTATTCTTTAGTATCCAGGCTTTCAGTAAGTTCTAGCTGAGAGTGGTACTCTTTAAACATCACCTTGGCATTCAGAATAAACTGACAGAGGGATGTTATGAAATAGCACTTTTCACTAATAAACCAGCATGCTAAACCCCAATTCAGAAAATTATTAGGAAATGTGTCCAGAGACATCTGTGAAATAGAGATGGTTTCAGCTAAGTTCCTGTTAATAGGTGCTTGGATCATAGAAACTGCTCTCAAAACTGATGCGAGCTGGCACTGTTATATCTGGCACTGTTAGCGACTGAGAGAGCTGGGGTTGTTCAGTCTGGAGAAGAGGAGGCTGAGGGGAGACCTTATCGCTCTCTACAACTACCTGAAAGGGAGGTGTAGCCAGCTGGGTGTTGGTCTCTTCACTCTGGCTACAAGTGATAGAACAAGAGGACACAGTCTTAAACTGCGTCAGGGGAGATTTAGACTGGACATTAGAAGGAACTTTTTCACAGAGAGGGTGATCTCACAGTGGAATGGGCTGCCCAAGGAGGTGGTGGAGTCACCGTCCCTAGAGGTTTTTAAGAAAAGGTTGGATGATGTACTTGGTGGCATGACCTAGATATTAGGGTAGTGTGTTATAGGTAGGATGGTGTGTTGGTAGCAGGATGGCAACAGGTTAGGTAACAGGTTTGGCTAGGTTAGGTAATAGGTGATAGGTTGGACTCGATGATCTCTAAGGTCTTTTCCAACCTTACTGATTCTGTGATTCTGTGATTCTGTGATCCAGCAGAGAAAGGAATAGCACTGAAACTCTACCAAGGGTCTCTGTGCAGCACTGGAGCATTTTTCTAAGCAGTAACTGGGAGGAGGAAAAAAAATTAGAAAAAAAATTTGGGGATTTGTGGTTCTTTTTCTTCCCTTTCTTGACATGTGAGACAGAACAGAGTCACACAAGCATTTCATCTGGCACTTAGCATAAATACAAGGAAGGAAACTTCTTGGGGGAGGTACTGGAGCAAGAACAAGTGGCAGGAGGATCTGCCCTTGACAGAGCCATTTCTCTTCTGTCAGCAGCACTTTTCACAGCCCCTGTGGAGGTTTCCACCCACTCAGTTATGCAGAATACTGAATTGTCTGTCTGCGTGGACATGCTGTGAAGGGGCAGGGTCCTTTGCAAAAAGTGGAAAAAACCAGCAAAGGATAGGGAAACAAATCATGTTAAAACAATAACAGTAAGGTAAAAAGATCTGTCATTTGTGGAAATGATACAGAACAAACCAGTTTTCTCACTGGCAGCTGGAGAAGTTGAGACAGAAATGAGTTGTCAGTTGCTATCAGTCCTTGAAGGTACCATGGTCCCTGTCACTAGCAGGCCTATTGGGTGAAATGACCCAAGCACCTCACACATGGTGGGGAATCACAGAATCACAGAATATTCTGAGTTGGAAGGGACCCACAAGGATCATAGAGTCCAACTCTTAACACTGTCTCCCTGGCGGGAATCGAACCCGGGTCTTCCACACGCCAGGTGGGGACACTTACCACTGTACTAAAGTGGATTTTGAATCTTCATTCCTGGTTTCTTATGCTTTGATGAAAACTACCAATCTTTTGTCCACAGTATGGGCTAAATGACAGCATCAAGACAAATACTTTCTCCTGAAGGGTTCAAAGTCCTTCATCCCCGCAGCTGTAGCCCCCATTGACTTCAGCCGGAGCGCAAGGGTTTGCTGAGATATGTCCCATCTGCTGGCTTGGGTGTCAGTTTGCACCATGTTTGGGGGGTTTCAGGGAGCGAAAAGGTACTCAATCTGTGTTACCATTTGCTTTGTTTCAGGCAGTGGCTAGGTTCATCATCTGAATCTTTCATTCCTGTAGTCACTTAAAAAAAAAAAAAAAGACACCCATTTTGAACACACTACCTATTGAATTACTATTTTTTCTTGAGGATATTAGCTTTGAGAGTAAGGGTGTAGATCTCGCTCCATCTCCCTTCACACAAATATAAGCATCCCAAGTGGCTAGATGCTGATTCTAGGGGACTTCATCTCACAACAGTCACTAGTGGAGTCCCACAGGGATCAGTGTTAGGCCCAGCACTGTTTAATATCTTTATTGATTATATGGATGAGGGAATTGAGTCCACCATTAGCAAGTTTGCAGATGATACCAAGCTGGGGGCAAATGTTGAACTGCCAGAGGGCAGAAGGGCCCTTCAGAGGGACCTTGACAGGCTGGCAAAATTGGCAGATTCTAATAATATGAGATTTAACAAATCCAAATGCTGGGTTCTTCACTTCGGACATAACAATCCCATGCACTGATATTGACTGGGGTATGAAATGGGTTGAGATTTGGGAGTAATTGTTGACAGAAAACTCAATATGAGCCAGCAGTGTGCCCAGGTGGCTAAGAGGGCCAATGGCATCCTGGCCTATATCAGGAACAGTGTGGCCAGTCGGTCCAGGGAGGTTGTTCTTCCCCTGTACTTGGCACTGGTCAGACCACATCTTGAGTACTGTGTCCAGTTCTGGGCTCCCCAGTTTAAGAAGGATGTTGAGCTGCTTGAGAGGGTCCAGAGAAGGGCGACAAGGATGGTGAAAGGACTGGAGGACAAACCCTATGGGGAATGACTGTGGGAACTGGGGTTGTTCAGCCTGAGAAGAGGAGGCTCAGAGGTGACCTCATTGCTTTTTAAAGCTACCTGGGGGATGGTTGCAGTCCAGTGGGCGCGAATCTCTTTTCTCGAGCTGCCAGCACCAGAACAAGAGGACATGACCTTAGGCTACCCCGGGGGAGGTTTAGACTGGATGTTAGGAAGAGCTTTTTCACAGGGAGAGTGGAATGGTCTGCCCAGGGAGATGGTGGAGCCACCATCCCTGGAGGTGTTTAAAAAAGACTGGATGAGGACCTCAGTGACATGCTCTAGGTGATGGGAGGCTCGGATGAATGGAGCGTGGTGCCCATGGCTCCAGGGTTTGATCCCTGTGTGGGTGTTCGTTTGGGAGTTGGACTTGATGATCCTGTGGGTCTCTTCCAACTCAGAATATCCTGTGAACCTGTGAACAGAGGCTACAATGCAGATGATGCTGGGAAGTGCTGCAATACCATCCTGGGCGCAAGAGAGAGATGAAGGAAGGGGAATGAGTGGAGACAGAGAAAGAGGCTGTCAGAGCAGAACGGGATGCAGATTGTTGTTGTTATTATTGTTATTCTGATGGTATCAGCCCTCAGTGGTATTGATACCATGTTCATTTATGGTCATGATACTTCCAGGAGTTTGGTACCCAGCATTGGTTTCCACAAAGCCAAATATCTCTGTAGACTTCAAGTTGCTGAATAAATGCAGTCACAGCTCTATTAAAAGGGGAACAGCAGAGACTTTTTAAGTGCCTCTATAAAAGACCAAGTGGTATGAACTGGCCTGTCATTCTGCCACTAATTGTTACTGTCACTTGTTTGACTTGGTGGTGCTTGAGGGGATTTGTAAGCACTCTGAAATGTTCACTATGCATGCAGTGAAAAATTAAGCTCCAGGATTTACAGCCATGTCTGTGGGGAGAGAGCACCCCCAGTGTCCCCCGTGGGGGAGAACTTCAGCTGCAGGGGGTGTTGAGCCCATTTTCTTCTGGCAGATGAATGGCAGTCCCCAGCGAAGGCAGAGTAAGGCAAACTGGTAAAATCAGATGTCCAGGAAGATGACACAGGCCTGGATGCTGTCAGGGACCAAGGGAGCCGTCAGATGGGATTAGAGAGCAGCCAGTCTGGAGAGTGGAGAGAAGGGATGGAGGAGAGAGTACAAGAGCCTCTTTCCTCCCATTTCTGTCTGGCTTAGCTCAGTGAGGAATCTGAGAAAGGGTTTGAGGGGAATCCAGGCTACTCCTCTTGTCATTGGAAATGCCGCTCCACACAAGGACAGGTGAAGAGGTGGCCAAATTCAGAAGGGGTCAACAATGTCCTCTGCAGTGTCCTACACTCTCCCCTTTTCGCTTATCACTCTCTTTCCCCCTTGGGCCAAGCCTGGGGCATGAGGGGAATGCACAGAGGGTTCAAGAAATGTGCAGATTTCTTGGAGGACGTGGTGGAGCCAAGGCAGAGTGCACTTGTGTGACCAGAGTAGTTGTGGTCTCTTTGGTGGGAAGCCACACAGGCAAACTTACCTCTGGCTTAACTATTCCTGTTTCTTGGAATGAGTAATATCTGCCTGTTATATTGTGCTTTGGCACTTCAAAGCATTATGCAAACATTAAGTGATGCCCGAATTACTAATTATAATTAACTAGAAGGCAGATAATTTGTGGGGATGTCAGTCCAGTAGCTTTCACGCACGGTAACTTTGTTGGAAATGAAAAATAAGGAACGATGATGGCGCTTTCCCCAAGCCATGTCCTGCCCCAGATAGCACTGTCATCTGCTCCGTCCCATGAGTCAGTAGCCTGGGGCTTTCTGATCCTTGGGGTGCAAGGCAGAAATCACATGTAGTTGCTGACAGAAGCTTTCAGTGATTTAAAGCCCCAGTGAAACTGCTGGAATCTGCACAGGAGTTCAGCTGTCACTTTGGGCTGCGTATGACATCTCTTTCATTGCCTGACCTTCTTACTGTTCAACCTACATGGCTGTCAGCTGGCTGCCAATCTCAACAGGGGCAGGTAGGGGTTTCTTTCCATTAGGCTCCTCGCCATGGTTTTCATGTTTCAGGGATGGGAAACAAGACAATGGGGCATGCACAGGCTCTGTGGCACCCAATAAAAACAATCCAAATGGGCACTTGGAAGATGCCGATTTATTTTATACAATACTTAGCTCCTCTGTTGATATTGAAAGTTACTCTTCTTATCAGCAGTGATTGGACCACATTGAAATCATTATCCCCTGACACCAACAGTATATACAGATGAATTTGGGGAGAGCTCTAGGTAAGCTCAAACAAGGGCCAGAGAAGACAAATATTGAATCTATTTTAAAGAGAGTTTTGGGACACTGAGTTGTCAAGACCAGTATTTTTGGAAGAGCTCTATACTCACAGCAGGAGAAGATTTTTTTTTTTTAAAAAAGCTTAGATATTTTTTCAAAAGTATTTGAAACCAATTTGAAAATTAGATAATAGGGAGTTATTTGTTATTTTACCACTGGTTTAAATCCAACCTCTATCATTGTGACAGAAGCTTCATTTGAAAAATAATTCCTGGCCAGCTTGATGACTCTTCATTGGTCCCCAATTTTGGCTACCTGCTGTCTGTTACCAGTGGGTGGGGGGAGGTGCAGGTAGCTTTCACTTCTGTTGCTGTGGCATCTTTTCAAACTAATCTGCACACAATTCTGTATTCCTATAGTTTTGTTGCTTGGGTGGATAAAACATTTCAACCTTCTCTCTGCAAAGTGACAGTTATATCCATAGAAGCTGCTAATTGCATGGAAATAAACTGTAATAGCATGCACACATTTTACATTGGAATAGCTACATCTAAGCTGGAGAATTATTTCGCTAGGCTGGTTCAGAAACCAGCATAAACTTGCACAACTTGAGGGCAGCTGATCACTTGAATGTGTGCTGCAGTATTCAGAAGGAATGCTGTCCCTCTTTTGGTGCTGAAGGTTGTGCCAATGTTGTCCCAGACTTCTGTGAGCTCCTGAGGCATCACCAGGTGCCTTTATGGAAATCATGGTCACCCCAGCAGCCAGTGGTGGGATGGATAAAAAGAAGGAAGACTCAACCCATTTTTAGCCCATCACTTGCTATGTTTGGTTTCTCCCTGATATCAGCCCCTTCCGGCAGTCCTGAAGCCCAAGCAGTTTCTCATTCATCCATTTCATCTGACAAAAAGAGAGACATCTGAATGGGCCATGCCCTAAAACTGAGTCACAGGAAATGTTGAAGGTCTGATAAGGCAGAAATGCAGCAGCCATGCCTTCTCCACCTCTCAAGACACCTGTCTGGGGGCCGTTATCAGTGGATGCACATTTGGCTGGCCTCAGGGTTAAGCCAGTACTCCCAGCGTACCCACATTACATGGTGCTGTTGGTGAGCTGAAACCAGTGTTTCGTGGCATCCTTCATCTTCCATCTGCCTGCCTACTAACCACTGAATTCGACCTCTGTACTGAGCCTTGGGGGAGAGACTTGTAAGCATACAGGCTGCTTTTTTGGGTGTTTCTGTGCCAAACACGAGCTGATCTGTGAGCCAGACAAAATGAGGCGGTTGCATTATTTTGCACTGGCTCTGATATTACAAACTTGAGTTTGTCCAAGTTTTGTTATTGGTGCTAGGGCCACATGGTTCCCTCTTCAGAGCTGATTATTCTCCAGTCAGGTCAGTGGACAGGCAGAAACAGCAAGCATCTGCCTGCAGAACTCCAAGTGCATGTCTCTATGCATAGACAGTAACTGGCGATAAGAGGGGAAAATAAGTTGATTTTATCCTCAGATTAATGCTAAAAATAGGCATGTGAGACATCTTCCATAGTATTCTGCTCACCCTGGCTGGATCTTAGTAATTTCCATTTCTTCCATGGTGTATCTGCTGTCTGCATAGGCTGTAAGATCTTCAGTATGGGAGTCATGCCTCCTCCCTGGGTGTGCAGACACTGCCTATTGCCTTGAGATGAGTCCTTGTCTGGGGATAAAGAGAAGACAATAGCCAATTCTGTAGAATAAATATTTCCTTCTAGTCTCTGCTGAGTGCCAGAGTTTGCACACTGTACCATTTACTGGGAAAAGAGCATTAAGTGACTGAGCCCTCTGTTCCTCAGCCCATGCAGGAAGGACTTCACCCATCACAGAGCAAGCGCCCTCCCCGTGGGTGGCTTTGCTCAGGCCCTGTCCTCACCAGCCCTTTCAGGGAATTTTCTCAATGGGATACCAAAATAAATTGTGAGCAATAGGTTTTCTCTTGTGGGGTCTAGTGAGATCTCTCTCCAGAACACACTCAGTCCTGGAGCTTGTTCCAGGCTAGAGCTCCAGCCCAGAACCCTGTTCTTGCCTGTGCATAGCAGGAATCTTTTAGCATAAGGTTACCCATCACAGACACCTCTACAGCTCCTCTGATTGACATGGTTGTCACTCTTGAAAGGAAAAGAGCCCTTGACACTGACTGAGGAGAGACTTGCATATAGCTGGATTTTTTAGATTGGCACCCAGCGCCTTTGCCACATTCCCTTTACTTGCAAATTATTTGATATCATTTTAATGCTGAGCCGAATTAGAGCAGTGCGCAGGTTGCCATAGCAACCATTTCCTTGTGCCTTTTGGTCTGACTCATTGCAGACAATTACTCTTGCGCTCCAGGATTCACAGATGTGATAGGAGAAGAATCATGTGCTGGGCTTTCAACTTTTTTTTGCTTTTAGTTTCCTTCCCAGCCTCTCTTCCAACAACTTCTACCCAACCAGCATCATCATCAGGGCCCTATATCTCTACCCGGGGCCACATGACCCCAAGGGCACGTTGCAAGTAGAATATGTGTAGGTGCAGAATGCATGAGATTTGTGCATAAATGTATGTATTTGCATACATAAACTGTTTCTCTTCAGAGTGTTGTGTGGCTGGGATACCTGTCTGCACACCTAACTAGGGATGTGCACAGATACTCATACCCACTGAGCAATTTGCACTTACTCCTGTCTGTGCTCACACGAGTTTTCTGTGTGTGCACGGAGGTATGTACGTGATTAATCCCTGTAGACATGGAATTTTACCCAGTGTGCAGGATTTGCCAATATACGCTGAATTTTTATCGGCACTGGCAAAGAGCAAGGGTCACAAATGCGCTAGGACTTTCCATTTGGAGCTGTGTGGAAAGCAACATACAGCCAAGCAAGTGGCATTGACACCTCTGACCAAGTAGGGTCTAAACCTAAATCTCCATGTGAATTCAAGGGTTGCTTGAATTTGTTACCTTGCTCACACCTGTTCCCTCAACACCTCATGTCTGTTTGTCCAAAGTACATGGAGCAAAGCAGCAAGGACTGTAGCCTTAGGCAGGTATAATAAATGTCATGAGCTGTATTAGGACCTACAGTTAAGCAGAGGAGCAAAGTCACATGAGAAGATGCAGAAAAGGATCACATAAGCAGTCTGTAGATTTAAGGATGAGGATTGTAAATATCACAGCAGAGGAGGTTATAGGAAATGTCTTGAAAGATGGTTTAGCTTAAATTCAGCCAAGGCACGAGCAGACAAGTTTTGCAGGGTGAGAACCACAGAAACTTAGCAGATCTGAGTACGGCTCCAGTCTGCTCCTAAGATATATTCTTTTTACCACCAAACTCAGCCTTAATTCTTCTTCTGCCCTACCTACCACCCTCCTGCTCAAAGCAGTGTCAACTGTGTAACCAGACCAATTTGCTTAGAAGTTTATCACGTTAAGAATCCCAGAAATATTTTTTGTTCCTCCCTAATGCTCTTGCACTGTGCTCTCACTGGCTGTGCATGCAAAGGCTGTAATGATAGCCATCCTACTTCTCTCTCCCTACCCTTGCACTGCATGAGGACTATCAGCGAATCTTCACTGGGAGCTGTGAAGGGACTGATTGCAAGGCAATATACAGCGTGTGTGGGTCCAGTGTTGGATGCTGAGACACGGAGGATGTGAGAGGAGAGGAAATGAAAGAGTTGAAAGTAGGTGTCCTGCTTCTGCATATGGGAGAGCCCTTGCCTAGAAGCCGTGCAAAGTCCCAGATTTTCCCAAGGCACTGTGGAGTCAGGAAGAAGATGTGTGTGCAGGAGATAGGCAAGGTGTAGGCTACATTGCTGCCTAGAGTGTGTGGAGGGTGTCCTGGTGCAGCACTGCAGTCACAGGCAGCACTGCAAAGTCTGGAGTGTGGGGAGGCAGCAGTTGAGTTTTTGGGGACAGAATGAAGCCCTCATTTCTGTGAGGAACCGAATTCTCTTCTCCTTCTTCTGTCTGGGACCACAGGCAACTACTTAGACTGCTTAAGCTGACTCTGCAGAGAGGCTGTGGAATGGAGAAGGAACAGACAGCAAATAAGGCTGCCTTGCCTTGTCCTTGCCCTTGCCCTCTCTCAGGGGTCAGGAAATACATATAAGGGATAGAGTGAGAATTGCTTTGCTTTGGGGAAAAAAAAAAGAAGAAAAATAAGAAGTGGGGCCATTTTGGGGCAATAAGAATGCAGTTGAAATCAAGGAGTTTATTGTCTGAGCCAAAACCAAAGAGGATTCTGTGCCCAAGTTGTTGATAAAGGACAGAAATATTGTCCTTGGGGAAAGAAACAAGCTGACTAGTGTGAATAAGCAGCTCAAGCTGCTTAGTGCACTCACAGTGCAGGGCTTGGGTGCTCTCTGGCCCTGGGAGAGCTGGCAAGTGGAAACACAGGCTTACAGCAAAGAGCTTTTTTCGACTCTGCCCTCAGTGGTGACTCCATGCAGTCTGGAAAAGTGAAAATTCAGCATTTAGGATTAAGGAAGTGTGAGAAATAAGTTTGTGAGACATTTAAGTATGATCTCTGTAATGTTTGTAGCACTTTAGAGGAGGTCTTGAAGGAAAGTGTAACTACGTATTACCAAGCAGTTAGTGGAAAAGGGAGTCAGGGAATACGTATAAGGTAATCAATGCTGGATAGACTAACTCAGTAGCTTTCTTAAAGATTGGGGGGTTTTTTGGAAGGCAGAAGAAATTTCAAAGGTCTCATCTCTGTATTTCAGTAAAGCACTTGATACAGTGCCTCATAGGAAACAACAAGTAAAATCAGAGAAAATCAAGAAAAGCAGAGGAGTTGTAAGGGGCAGGGAGGGAGAAGTCAATCTGAGAAGGCAGAAGCAGCAGCAAGATCACCTGTCAAAGTCTAGGAAAAGGTTACTTGTTACCCTCTCCATGACCACACATGGAATTAGCCTTTGCTAATATTAGCCTGAGACCCTATAGTTACAGACAGTGAGGAAGTAGCCTGATAATTCAACACTAGAAGGCATTGCTAGTACAGGGAAGGACCAGGACACTGTAGAGAAAGCCTTATTTGACCTTGGCAGGAGTACCAGAAACAGAATGAATTTCAGTAGTACAACAGGCAAGGTCATATGCTTGACAACTAATAATAGAAATCTTCTGTAAGCTGTGAACTCTGTGAGTTCTGGCAGAGAGCATAGCAAGCAGGACTAGAGGCAGTCCTTGCCTTTTGGGAACTGTTGAACCAATTTTGCCAAGTCTGAGTGAGGATCCTCAGTGGAAGTAAGCTGTATTGCCCCCTGATGCCCATGTAAAATTCAGGGAACCTTTGTCACCTGCCAAGATATGTCCTGAGATTCTTCCTGAAAGGCAGCTGGGTAGATTTAGCTGGATAGACTCAGTGGTAAACATACCTTGAGAAAGCTCAGGAAAAAACATTCCTGGGACCTTCTGTATTAGGTGATGGTAGAATGATGCTGAGTGATAGTGTGACACAGTTGTGGACAAAGCAAATACTGTTTCAGAATGTACTTAAGGAGGTGCTCCCAGCGGTGAAATGCACTGGTGCTACTACTCAAAGTCCTGTGAGTTTATGTTACAGTTTATGTTACACTTTTGGTCAAAAGAACACAGGCTGAGACAAGAACAGACAAGATGGAAAGATGATGAGAGGAAAGGGAAGTCTGACTTTGTGAGAGGAACCTGGGAGAATCCAGCTTGTTTAACCACATGCAACCAAGGCTGAATTGGATAGGATTGCTATAGTAAATGCATCTTGAAGGACACATGTATATTGAAGCACATGGTTGCGTGGAGATAGAGTAGTATAGATAGGCAGTGAAAACATTCATGGTGGAAAGTTAGAAAAAGGTTTCTATCTGTTAAGGTAATGCAGCTTTGCCCAGAATCTGATATAAAAGACAAATGGGTTTAAACTGGAGCTTGAAAAGTCTGTGAGAAATAGGTGGTGCTTTGAATGGGAAGAGCTGAGACTGTTAGTCTGCCGTCACTTCTCCATCACCGGGGAACAGAATGAATGTGTAAGTCCCTGGTCTCACCATGCCACAGTACAGTAAGCAGCAACATGCAGGATCATTACTCAGGGAATTCCTCCTTCACTGCAACATAAGGTTGGGCCTTCTTGCCATAAAGTTCAAACACTCCATAATTTTCATCATGACTGAATAAGCTTGTTAATGGAGCTGAAAGCACCTGGAAGGTCAGAAGTTAGGGCTGACATAAACCTTTCTCTCAGCCTTTGACAGTGCGATGGTTTCTCTTGACTGCTTTGGGTTTTGCAAATTAAAGAATTGTGTGTAGAGAAACTCCTGCTTATTATAACAAACCCTTATAAAGCAGATGGGGATGTGGGGGCTGGTGTGGTTTGTGGCAGCTGAGAAGTGACAGTTGAGCAGATCAGAGAAGGGAGAATCTGGAAAGCAGCTGGTCAGAGGCAGTCACTGAAAAGGGAATGATCAGTCATAAGAGGATGAAAATAAGGGGGGGAGAGAAAGAGTAACTTGGGAATCAAAGACGTTTATGTCCAGTGGGAGAGATGTGAAAAATAACCATATGAGGCCCTGAGTGGATGAAAAAGTGGAGAATGCTCCTTGTCTTAAATAAGGGATTCTTCTCTAAAATAAAGGGCTAGAATTTCTCTTGCCAAGAATTGCATAAATCTGAAGGCTCTTGGATAAAATATAATGAATCTATGCTACTACAAAGGTGACTATGAGTGGGATCAGAATCAGTTACCCATAATCTGACTCCCTCAAAATTCCGTGTTAGGGTTTTGCCTTAGCATTTACATATGCCTCCATCTTTAAAGTCGGAACAATGTTCACACAGCCTAATGGGTGTGCTGTAAGACATTATTTGGTGGGGAGGAGGAGTAGGGAAAGGTGTATTACTATTGTATAGCGAAAGTTATGTAGTATCTACAGTATAGAGCACAAATATTGATGGATGAGGAGAATATTTCTTATAAAAAAAACCCAAAATGAAAAATTGGAAAGAGTGTTGTTCCAGAGGTGAAGAAATGCTTTACAGGTGAAAGACTTAATGAACTCAATCTGTTTATTTTACCCAAAAGAAGACTGAGAGATTATTTGATTTAAAGTATAAAGTGCTTTCACAGGGAGAAGTACTGGTTACTGAAGGTTTATTTTTTTTAATCTAGGAGAGAGAAGCATAACAAAAACTGTAATGAGAAGCAAAACAGATTCTAATGAGTTAGTAATCATGAAAATGCTAACAGTGAGCATGAATAGTTATTGTAGTAAGGTACCAAAGGAAACAGAATTTTTCCCTTTCTTGAGTGTTTTTTAAATCAAAGGTAGATGCCTTTCTGGAATATTCAACTTAGCTGCATGTAAACATTCACTGTTGGTCTTTCTACAAGATAACTTCTCTATTTTCTGTTTCATAAGCTAAACAGATTGAGCTCTTTAAGCCTTTCGTAGGAAGGCATTTTCTGCCACCCTCAAATAATGTTTGTGGTTCTTTTCCACACAGTTTCCAAGTAGCGTGCGATACGCAGAAGGTCAGACTGGATGATCTAAAGTCCCTTCTGGCCTTTATATTCCCTGAATCTTTGCCTTTGTGAATTCATTAGTGTTTGCAAGCTCCCAGAGAGCTGCCAAAGGCAAGCACTATAGAAATGCAAAGCATTGTTGTGACTCTGCATATTTCCCTTGAGCTTTATTGCAGGGCTTGTTGAATATGGCAGTGTATCATCTGTGTTGTATTTCCTCAAATGAGATACCTGCATTCATCGCTCCTTCAGTGCCCTTTGCAACTTGATTTTCTGCAGCTGTTCTAACTAACAAGTTTACTCCCAAGTTAGGACACATAAAAAGCAAATGTAAAGGGGTTTTTCTTTACTTGGAGCCCCGAGCAAAGAGCAGCACGTTGTTGTCTTGGCCCAGAAGCTCCACACAAGGCAGAGTTATTGTCAGCATCACACTTTCCTTTCTCCTGCCTGGCTGCAGCACAGCGTAACTGTGGGAAGGAGAGACCTGGCCCCTGTTGGTTGCTTTCCCCCCCCCATCCTCTAGAGGAAGAAAAGCTGTGAGGAGGCTGCCTGTCCCCAGACTTGCAGGGCTGCTGCAGATGTGAAGGGCACTCCAAAATGTCACAGGAAATGTTTATTTACTTGCACGTCATTCTGTAACCGTACTCACTGGGGAATGCTTGTTCTTTTGTTTGTATTGTTCTTGGAGGGAGGGCTTTTTGGCTCAGAAATCACATGATAGGACTGTCAGAGGAAAGAGGCTGACCCTCTGATCTGTGCTTCCAACCAATGCTAGGAAACATTCTTCAAGCCAGCAGAGCAGGTTGCTGATGAACAAAGTACTGCAGATGAATTCTACTTTATATCTTTTACATGTTATGCACACATAATTACATGGTTATGTATGGTGTTATATTTGTGCCTGAGCAGATATGTAAGCAGGACAAATACTTTTGCCAATATCAAATAATAATCAAATGATAATAATTAAATCACAGAAAATTGCAGCCTGTTCCCAGATAGTTCACGAACTGAAAAAGCTTAGAGTCATCAGATGAGTGTTTTGGCTTGGCTTTTTTTTTTCTGCTCTGTGTTTCTGGTATTATATGAACTGCTTAGTAGTAACTGTGTGCACTCCTCTATTGACATGGCAAAATTAGACTAAACTATATGTCATAGATACCATACTATTAAATAATAATGGTGGTTGTCTTGCAGCACATACCTTTTTAGCAGAACAGATGCCTCAGCTGCTATCGGATTAAGAGTATCTGGGTTCTGCTCCCAGTTTCTCTCTGAAGATCAGACTGAGTATGACAGGGTGACTGGGTGTAGCAGTGTGAGTATAGTGGCACAAGGGCTTGCATGTAGTGGGGTTTAACATCTTTTTTGGTTCCACGTGTGTCAGGATGAGCTTTTTCTCACAGGAAGGAATGTGATGAATTGTGTATGCTTAGCATTGAAAGTGGTGAAGTGGGGAATTTAAACTTCTTAACTGTGTGCAATAGACCAAGCCAGTGAACAGCTGGTGGAGAGACTGTTTTAGCTCTAGGGGTGACAGCTTGTGTACTTGGGGTGCAATAGGATTAGATAGCAATTTCCATCCACTGCAAAATAACCTTGCTCAAGAGGGTCAGGAATCTGGAGGTATGGGAAGCCATAGCTCACTATTTGTTACATTATGTTCTAATTAAAAAGAAAAAAAAAAGCTTTTGGAATCAAATTTGACCTGAATATAACTCTATTGGCTTCTGTGTTCTTGCACTAGGGATTAATTGGGCCCTTTCTACTTTTATGTAATGAGCTGATTGCCACAGTATCTTATCCTTGTTACACAATCACCCTTGTCTGGCTGCATTCCTGGAGCACTGTGTGTGTGTTTCTAGATCTAGGGTCTCACCTTGACTGACTGTGTGTCTAGTCATGGAGCCTCACGCTGACTTAAACTGATGTAGTGTATGTGTGTGTGTATGTGCATGTTCATTCCAGGTTCAAACAGAGTGTACAGACACACAGTGTGGGAATTCAGGAGCCTCTTGTTTGGCTGGCTGCATCCCTGCAGTGTTTGCATTTGCAGAGGGCAAGGAGAGAGGGAATGTTATTACCAGAGATCTCATTTAAACAAGAAGGAGCATAGGAAAATACATTCTTTATTAGTATTCTGTAACAACAAGCCAGAAATATAGTATACCTTTAAAAATTTTCTGTCTCATGCCAAAGAAACCTCCATTCAATCATTTTAGAAAATCTTGTTGTTCTCCCTCTAATGGTAACAAAAAAGAAAAAGAAATTACACAAGTGCCATCTGTTCCCTGCGAGAAATTTTCCTGCCTGTACCACAGGTGGGATTGTGGGGAAGGGGAGTGGGGGGAGCAGAAAGGGTGTTTCTGGTGGCCCTGCCAGCCCCTACATCGCCCTGGCATGTGTTGGATCTGCCTGCCCCGGAATACCATTTCCCCAAGGCAGGCACCTGTGTGTGGCATTGCTGCAGGCAGCTGCACCAAAAGGTGCATTCAGGGGGATTTCCCCTATGCCTGGCCATGCCTGCAGGGGTAACAGGACCCCCTGTCCCCACATACCAGAGGAACTCATTGGCTGAGCACACAAGGGGCTTATTCTGTATCCAGCATCCCATAGGAGAGTTTCAGTTCGTACCACGCTGGGTATTGTGTTCCTTAGAGTGCCTGTGGACATGCAGCAGCTCAGTCACACTAGGGCAGCCTGTTTTCCAGGAGTGCTAGGGAAGGGAGAAAGGGCCTGTTCGCAGACAGTGGCATGAAGATGGTATTTCCCTGTGCCCTGTTACTTTGCTTTATAGGTAAGAGGACAGTTCCTCGTCCTTTAAAGTGCGGTATTTGCTTTCTGGTGGAACTCCCCATAGCAGCCAGCCTTCACGTATCTCAGCAACACTGAGTTCTCTCCTTTCATGGGTGGATTTCTAAACATAGCAGTCCCTTGTCTAGGGTTGAGATAAATCCAGATTTTCTGCTGTATAAATTAAAATAAAAAAAGGAAAGGATGGGCGAGGTCATCATCAGCCTCACAACACAAGATATAGAAAATATTATTAGCAACAAGGAAAAATTGGTCAGGGCAGGAGGAAGTCACGGGGAAAGTGTAGGGAAAGGAGAATTTCATCCACTCAACCCCTGCCATGTCCCCTACCTTCCATTCATTTTACCTCTTATCTATTCCCTTAAAACAATCTCTCCCTCACTCTCATGCTCACTCACACACACGCATACACACACACACATATATAGATCTCATTTGTTTTGTGCAATATTTCACTGTCATTTGATGCAAGTAAAATATAGATCTATAAATATACCGCTCTGACTTAAGTCCCATTTCAAGTATGATTGCGGAGTCCAGTATAGGAAAGGGAGAAGTTCCCCTGAGAGGGAGGTTGAGGAGAGGTTTGGATCCAGCAGGCAGAGTCTAGGACTGGCTTGCTGGGAATGTGGAGCAACAGTAGCACACATAAGGAGTCTGCAGTGCACCAGTTCTGCCCTTCAGAGCGGCCTACACTTGGAGCAGATGGGATGGTTGGATGGCTATACAGTGCGTGGGGCGAGAGTCCTTCCTCCTCACATCTTGCAGGCCCCCTCCTCCTTCCCCACAAGCAGTTTGCTGCGAGCAGGGGTAAAATGTATGTCCACACTTGTGGGTGGACTGCTTCTCCCAATTCTTCCTCCATGGTAGCCTGGTCTTCTGCTTCCTGGAGAACATCCTCCCCTGTTCCATACATCCCTGTGTCGAAGTCACGCTTAAACAGTCCAAAGCATCTTGTCTCCTTGCCTCTGGTGACCCTGGGTAGACCAGGAGGGATTTTGCCACTCCAGGCTTTGATTAAAGATGTTGTGTGCCCATGGGTCAGTACAGCCATCTGTTTGGGACTAGGAGGGAGTGAGGAGCCAGCGTGCATTGCTTCCACAGGGATCCAGGCACAGCGAGCAGGAGGGCTGTGAGATGTCCAAAGGCATCAGTATTCAGATGGTGCAGGTGGAAGAGGTGGAGTGCCCTGGCAGGGTCCACCTGCAGTGTGTGCTGGGCTCTGAATACAGGTTGCCAGTGAAACACCCTGCAAAGCTGGGCTGCCTGCCAGCTTGTTTCCTGAAGGCAAGGATCGCACCATCCACAGGCGCTGTGGATGCATGACCTCGGATGTCATCTTCCTCGCCCAGGAATACCCACTGTGACGGGTTAGAGCAGGTTACCATGGCAATGTGCACTCTCCCCTGGAGACAGCATTTTATCCCACTTCCAGTGATACAAAATGAGTCCTTATGTTGAGTTCCTTTCATTTTTTTCCCTCTCTCACTTTTTTTTTTTCCCTCCCCTGTCAGGTCAGAGTGAGCTATGACTAATAGGAGGCACTGCAGTCTGAGGGCTTTAAAATCTGGTTAGGGGAAGTCACCCTACATAACAGTGGCAGTGTGCACAGTTGTGTGTGCAGGCATGCTCTTGTGTAGCTATGGATGGCATCAAACACACCAGTGATGGTGAAGGGAGTGTATGTGGGCTGTGCTGCCTTCCATGCCAGTCCCTTCCTGGGCTCTCCCACATGTGCCATGCTGTGGTCCAGGCTTCAGCCTTCACCTCAAGACCCCCCAGAACTGTGCCCACTCTTTTGTCACCTCAGCTGTATCACCCTAGTCCACACACCGTGCTGGCCCCTCTGCCAGCTTTGCCAGTTGTGTGACTTCTTCCCCTGATACTTTCCCCAGGCTAACACTACTCAGCATGGCTTATGCTACTGGGACTGGTAAGCCACATCCTCCTCTAGTCTTTCGTGATGACCCACTTCTGCTCTGCCAATCAAACATTTCTGAATGAAGGCTTCATATCCTTACCCTCTCCATTTATCAGAGAAAACAAAACAGATAGAAATAATACACCTTATTTTTTTCATGCTGTGTACTTATTTCCACAGACTCATGCTGTAATCTCAATAATTTTGCCTCCCTCAGTTGTCTCCTGCCAGTTTCCACTGGCTCTACCCTATAGCTGAGATGTTTTTGTCAAGCTCCTCAGTGGCAATGTGCTGTGTTTTGTCTGAAGCAGAAGGTGATATGCACTGTTATGATCAGGGTAAGGTGAAGTGGCTGAATGCATTCATGGCTGCACACAGAGGGCAGATCAACATGGGCATGTGTGGCTCTACCCATGCAGGTGGGGTGCCTGGATGTCTGGGACTGGGAGTGGGACTGGCTGTGTGTGCATGTTGGAATCAGAATAAGTCAGTGTGTGTGTGTACAGGAGGGTAACTCCTTGTCTGTGCATCTGTAGGAGATGGCTTGTGTCAGCTGTCATGGGTTAATACATATCATCAGCTCACAGATTTGGACTTGGCTAGGAGCAGAAAGAGGGCACTGTGCTCCCTGGCAGTGTTTTAGAATGATACAGGTATCTCTCCATCTTTTAAAAGTGAGAAGGGAACTCTCCCACTGACTGTTGTCCCACCATGGAGTCCTTTCCTCCCTTCTGGTATAATCTTGACAGCACTGACTTGTAGGGTGGACAGCAACTGACTGTCACACAACAGCAGTGACCCTAATAGTGAGGCATGAACACTTCCTGCATCCTACTCCCCATATACACTTTCACAGAGCTGCTCTTTGTTTGCAGAGAACTCTTGGCAGGATACAGGACAACTCAGGATGGGAGCTGAGAGGATGACACAGGTTCCCAGAATGTGCCAGCTGCCTTTGCAGCAGGCATGTGAGGGAAGCTCTGTGCAAGAGCATGAGGCACAGCAAGTACTCATGGTCTGATTCTACTTTATTTTGTCTGAGAGGCCCCAAGGGTTGAAGGGCACAAAATGGGCCTAGGGCAGAGGAAAAGAAATTGAACCAGGTGCCCTGACCCCCCAGAAGCATGTTGCACTACTTGGGTGAGTGGAGCAATAGCACAGTCTGTCTGTCTGTCTAGGAAGATGTATTTTGGGAGGACCCCGTGCTTGACTGCTCTCAGGTACCTTTTTTCATTGCTGTTCTTTCCTTCCTAGAAGAGTTTCATGCCACAGAGGAGATTTGTTTTTGTTCTTCATGTTCACCTTCTGTGTCACCCATGAGCGGCTGTCTCTTCTTCAGCTCCCGGTGGTACTTGGCCATAAGGGAGGCATAGATGCAACCATAAGCAGCTGCCACCACCATCATGATGCAGACAATGCCACAAACCACCCCTGCAATGATCACAGTGCCAATAGCCCGGCGCACACTCACAGGCCTGTATCTCTGTTTCTGAGGGCATCCCACACTGGGCTCCACTTCCGTTTCTGGGCTTGATTTAGATTTGGAAGGAGTTGGGCTTCCTTTAGTGCAGGGTGGGCCAGTATTGTCCAGCACTGTAGAGCTGTTCTCATCATCCAGCTGGGAGCAGTAGTTAAACATCTCCATGGGCACCATGCGCATATCCTTCCCTTTCAGCTCCTTGGGCAGGGTACATGCCAGCTGGTCAATTTTCCCACCTGTTCCAACAGAGATAACAGGAGTGAATCCCAATACAATGACAGCAGGGCTGGCACCCAGAGGTGGGGGGGGCGGTTCATGGGCCCCCATTCACATCTTCTAAGCATTTTCCCTGCAGAAGCTTTATCCATGTCAGGTGGCTGTTATGAGTCTGACTAGGCTGGATTCAACCCTAGAGCTCATGCTGCATGGTGTCTGCATAAACGTCTTTCAGGACAAGACATGAAAGCCCTCTGAAAATGTTTATTAAGTCAGGCTCATACTGTTTAGTGAGTTATGTGTCAGTTGGAAGCATTTTATAAAAGGAGAAATTAAAGCAAAAAGATACAACCAGACTATACCTTCTCAAAATAACAACAGATACATGATCTCATCTTCTAACAACTAATCCATCTCTGTGAAAATAATAATAGATATTGAAACAAATACTTGGGTGAGTTTGGGCAATTTCTTTGAAAGGGGAATCAAAAAGCAAAGTAACCTCCATGTGCTTTCCATCAACTCTGTGACATGGGAGTCAAAAAAAAAAAAGAGGAAAGTGGCACTCATATGCTTGTTTGATTCTGCTCACAAAAATGCATATTTCAGATAGCAGTGTAGCCATAGGCAGAGATAATCTCCTTGCAGTATGGCTGTGATCAGCAGGGATGTGACAGCTGACTCTTGCTGTCCACATGACTTGAGACCCTTTCCTACTCATTAGCTTCAGCAACAGAAGGTCAGACTTTCAGTTGTGTGCCATCTCTCTTTGAGTATCAGCTCCTAAAAACATGTCATCCCATCCGCATTCCCTGTAAGTTATATGTACCTTTCCAGCCTTCTGTATTCCAAGGAAATACAAACTTGTGAAAAACTGTTTGGTTTGAAATGATGGTTTTATAGCCAGTCTGACTTGGGGCGTGGCTTGGTAATTTGAGCTTTAGTTTTGGTTTTCCGGTATTAGTTGGAATGTTCTTCCTAAGAGGCATTGTTGCCTATGGTTCTTTTGTTGGCAGCAAACCTGATGCTTTACAGCCAAATCTGACTTCTAGTTCTCTTGGCTTAAGAAAGAGAATAGGATGGTTATTTCCAAGTGTGAAAAACACTTTTCTGCTTTTAGGCAGAAAGGGTGAGGTGAATTTGTAATCCTAAAATTTTGATGTTACCTGAGGAAAGTTGTTTCCTCTACCAAGGTAAAAAAAAAAGGTAATCATGCAGATTAAAAACACATAGGAGATTTGGGGCTGCAGAGGACTCCTCAGCATTTTGTATAACAGGCTCAGGGAGCGTTGTTATGCAAAGGTGTGGTGGCACTAAATTGTACTATGGTCCTCATGCACTTTGGCTAAGACCTGTCATTCAGGTCAGCCTGAGTTGACCGATGTATCTACTCATGTTTCTTTCCTGCCTGCCTTTGTTTGCCTTTCTGTGGATGACCAGCACCTGTGCTGCAACTCCTGCAGCACGAGCACCTACCTCGGTAGGAGAACCACTCCATCCAGTGCTTGAAGTCTCGGAGGTTGCAGTCACATTCCCAGGGGTTATCCCCAACTTGAAGTAGCTGCAGGCTGGTTAGCGGTTCAAAGGTCACCCTGTCCAGGCTCTGCAGGCGATTGGACCTGAGAGAGAGGGAGCGGAGAGCAGGCAGGTCGTCAAAGATGCCCGAGGGTATCTGGGCCAAGCCATTGATGGAGAGGTCCAGCTGGCGCAGCAGGGCTGTGTGTTGTAGCAGGTCCTTGTCCAAGGCCCGAATGCTATTGTTCCTCAGCTGGAGCTCTGTGAGGTTCCCCAGGTCACTGAAGATGTTCTGAGGGAGCTGGTCCAAGAAGTTGTTGGATAGATCCAGCCTCTGTAGAGCAGAGAGGTTGGAAAATACTGCTCCTGGCAGGATGCTGAGTTTGTTGTTGAGAAAGAGGAAGGTCCTGGTGTTTGTGGGTATGTCTGAGGGAATGGAAGAGAGTCCCAAACCACTACAGTCCACTTCCAGGTTGCCACTGTTACACTTGCAGGAGGTGGGACAAGCAAAGAAGGATTCAGCAGCACATAGAGACAGCCAACAGCCAAGCACTGGTAGGTGAAAACCAGGGAAGAAAGAGTGCAGGAATTAGAGCAGTGCTTTCCCATCCTCACCCATCACCACCTTGACTACAATATGACCCTCACAGCAAGATGCTTTGCTGCCTTGCCCTGCAGTGTAATGAGTTTCCTCACAGATACATGCCTTTACTGCTGGCCTGCACCCTGACAGCATGACTTTCTTCTTACCCTTTTTATTATGACCAAGCAAGTAAATATCTTTCCAATTTCACAAGGAAGTTAGAACAGGGCATCCCAGAGGACTTTGCTGACAGATACTGGAGCACTGGTACCTGTCAGAGGAGAATGGAGCAGTCTGGTGAAAGGTGTCACCTCTGATAAAGGACAACTCTTTCTAAAGTCAGAGGAGAGAGAGGATATTTAAGAATCCCTATTTTTCAGGAATAGACATGTTGATGAGGAGGTTTTAAGAAAAATGAAAACACAAGCCACATCTCACTTATGCTCCTGCAGTTTGAATTATAATATTTGCCATTGCTCTCAAAGCAGTTTCATAATTCTATAGCAATAGTCCCAGAAGCGTCTCCTCTGACCGAAATTGTACACAACAACAGAATGAGGAAAAAAATTGCAGGTTGGTAATTGAAGAAAAGGATGTTAGAAAAAGGATTTGCATGTACACCGTTTTTCCCGCTGTGTCTCAAAGTTAAGGTTGAACAGTGCACTCAACCACCATTCCACGCATGGGTTCAGATCCACTGAGAGGCATCAGGACACTAGTTACCAACCTTCCCTGAGTGCCAGTGGCTTTTATAACTCTCATTTCTATGACAAAGAAGCATTAGCAACAGGAAAGAGAGCTTTATGCCTCCTGTCATTAGAGGAGTGGGAGTTATGTTTAAGAAGACTATGTAAAATATTTGAATCCTCCATCTTAATTCCTTTTTGTGGAATTGAAATCACACAATGAATTCCACAATTCTTCAATGTGGGAAGCTAGTTCAGCTCCCTTGCATTTTTTAAGGTGACTAGTTTGAGCAATTGACTAAAAATGAAGCAGTTTTTTCTATATGTCATGCCCGGTTCTCTCCCTTTCTCATTTTTCTTCAGAGAAGTCACTTGGGGTTGATAGAGTCTTTTTAGGAGCGAACAGTGGCTAAAGTGGATACATTTATTGTCTTGCCGTTCTTTCCTGAACTGGAAATCAGTTTTTGTCCTGCTTTTTTTTCAAAGAACCAACAAGCAGGTCTTTTACTTCTTAACCCTAAAGGATTGTGAAAGGATTGCCACAAGAGAGGGAGCCACTGGAAACACATGCTCTGGAGCAGCTCTGCTTGGAACAGTTCTGATGCTCTTTCTCTCCTCCCTGAGCCACTCTCTAGAGTTGAATCTGACCCATAGCCAATTTTTCTATATTGACATGGCTTCTGTCATTAATGTCCCTTCATACTCAAACTCTGTCACTCTGTGTAGGGTGATTTTGTGTTCCCAGTGATCCTTGTGAGAGCTGGCAGATTTGTGGACTCGTAGCCTGAGGACAAATACCCATTTTAGATCCTAAGCTCTGTGACTTCATTAAGGACCAAGGGATAAGGTTTCAGAGAGAGTGTCCCAGCTCTCTCTTATTTTATCCATTTTTTACAATTCTTCAAGAATTTTTTACTATCCTACAGTTGAGATCTCAGATGTGTGTCAGTCTGGGCCATGTCAGTATGTGTGCTCTTTTAATGATAATTTTGGATCCTTATGGTGAAATACAAGACGGATCTTTACCTTGAGCACCTCTGTGCTTTCTTGTCATGTAAATATTGGGGTCCACAGCAGAAACGAGTCAAAAAGGAGTTTGTAGACTGTGAACTTGCAGTACAGGTACTGACTGGCTGGATGTTATTTAATTCTGTTCAGAATACAAGACACTCTTGTTATAGGAAGAGAACTAAAGGAATGGGAGCTAGACTGGGGAATGGAGAGAGCCATGAGTCACTCAAATGACCCCATCTTTTCTTGCATGCTTAACAAAAGGACAGTATTAATAATAGATTGACAGCTGTGATGATAAGATAACACTTAGCTGCTTTGTACACCACGAAAGGCAAGAGCAGACCATGTGTAACGCTATACATGTGGCATTCTGTTCATGGTTTATCTCCCAAAATGCCTGCCTGCCTCCAGCACCAACTGGGTGGCTATGGGGTTCCACCAGTATATGTGCTCGCAGAGGCTGGTAGGAACAAAGTCTCAGGCAGCTGGCTGTGGTTATGTTCAGGAAATGGAGTTATGCCAAGTTTCTGCAGCCATGTAGGATATGCCAAAAATGTCTTGTTGTTACCCATACATTTCTGTATGCTTTTGGAAATATTTTACTAAAATCATATGGAGAGGAGAGGGAGAGGGAGAGGGAGAGGAGAGGTCTGATTTTATTTTCACTTGTTTGCAAGAAGTGCATCCACTAGGATGTAAGCTGAGGCCAAGGAATTCATCACACTGCTTGGGATGCAGCTCTATGGGAAAGAGAAGCAGGGAAGCAATAGAACTTGAAGCTGTCTTCCAGCCCTGCAGAAGGATGAATAATATGTGTTCTGTGTTAGGGGAAGATGAAGTTACTTTGTGGGGTGTTTGGTGTCTCTAATAGGTGGCAGAAAGCTGAGCCAGGTATATCAAATTAAGTCAAGACTCAATAGCATTCATTATAAATAATTTATACAGCAGTCTAGTCCATGAGGATGGATTACAAAGATGCCTGTTTTCTGGAGAAGGAAATAATTCCCCCAGCATCTTATGGGGGCAGCCCCAAATTTGATCAGGAGGACTGGAACAAGGGAAGCCACAGACCTGCTTGGTGCCTGGGCATGCAGTAGTGTTGGGCACTCTCCAAGTGTTCCCTTTCCTCTGCTGTGGTCCCCAGATGCAGGTACATTCCCAGAAGCCCCACGTCACCCTAGCAGTCTCTGCTCTGCACTTGGGGGTGGTGTAAGCAGATGCCCAGTCTACTGGGAATGCACATGGGCTGAACGCTTACAATTTAATTTGAAGGAGTTCTTCCTTATTTACTCCTTGATTTTCACTACATGTGGCAGTGCCTGCTAGAAGAATTCTGCCTTTGCATCCTGCATTCCCCTGTAAAATCTATTATGAGTTCTGCTGTGAAGAGCTGGGAGCCTTGTTCAGCAGTCTGTGTATAAATCCCTAGCACACAGAGGAGTCTGAAGCTTATAGGATACTGATTTGAGAAATGCTTGGGGTGGATCTTTGTGCAATGGTATCTGTCATGCTGTTTCTCACCTGCCAGGCCCACTGGAATTCAGAAGCAATCATCACTCACTGTCCCACTTTAAGCCCATCTTCAGCTTTAGAATCTCACTCTCCCTCCCAGCTAGCCTGGCCTCTAAAGGAATCAGGAATTAGTTCAAACACCTCCATTCTTAGCTGTCCCTCTCCCCTATTCTTAACCCTGATGTGACCTATTTTCTTTCCACTCCCCTGACAAACAGGAATATTGTACTCAGTACCTGAGTAGGCATTACTTACGACAAGCCTCTCGCCACCTCATGAGGAATCTGCTCCTCCTCCAGTGGCCAACAGTTGTAGGCAGCATTGTTGTCTTCTCCAGTGTGTCTTCACATCCAACAGCCAGCCTGGCACACGCCCCACAGTGAGAAGAAATGACCTTGTAGCCTGCCTGCCTGGTCCTGGAGTGGGAAAGCAGAGCAGAGCAGATGAGATTCAGTTCCCTGGGTACAGGGTGAGGGGCTGGGCTCAGTGTTGTCCTGTCGCCTCCCCAGCTAGTGTTTTGCCTTTGAGGCATCAGCTCTGTTTTAGAGGAGAAATGGAGGATGCTTCAGAACATACAGTCTATGGAAGGTACAATGTTCATTTTGAACCTCACAGTGCAGAAATAAGTCCTGATTCACCTAAGTGCCGAAGAGAGAAGTTTGTGCTTGAATAGTCTGCCATGGTAGCTACATTAGCTTCATGCTCAAGGTTAACCCAATGAATTGCTAAGGTGACCCTGCCAGGGCAGCAGACTACAGCTCATTCCTGTCGCCTCCACGCTGGCTGGTACCACCTGTGCATCCTCTCCTGACGCACAGCTCAGGCTCACCGAGATCTGGGTACCAGCAGCTGCCAAGCTGCTTTTCTCCCTCCCACCCCCACCCCCTCCTTGTATTCCCTACCAGCACTTCCTGTCTGTTCTAAGGTAAAATGGATGTAGTGGCTAGAGCAGCACAGCTTCAGCTTGGGGATTTCCCACTGCAGCAACTGCAGGAGCTGAAGAGCAAGCAAACCTCGGAGGAGAAGAAGAAGGAAGGACTTGGGGCAGAGGAGACTGAGTGGGAGTGTTGTAAAGAGGGGAACTGCATCTTAATTAGAAGAAGGAAAAATCCTCAGTCTAATTAGAAACCCAAAGACCATAAACTCTCCCCTGACAATAAGTGACTGACAACAGGTTTCGACTTCCTCCTTCCACTTCCTTTTTGGATACAAGGATGCAGAAAAAAGGAAAACACCATGAACCCTTCTGTCCCCCTGCGTACTCTCTGACGTGCCACTCACAGTCACAGCGCAGTTAGATGGACACATTTCAATCAGAGTACAGAAATAAACCATTCTCTATCCCCTCTGAGAGGCTCTGACAGCATCAACAGTCATTATTTTAGCTGGGCACTGCACTCCCACCAGGACACGCTCCCCACACACATGCCAGCTGCCTACCCTCCCCCAGGCTCCCATGTCTGATTTATTTTATATGGGAATGTAAACCACCAGAAAATATTTAAATTAGCATCTTGGTGAAAATGATGAGTAGGTCCAGTGTCTGGACTAGTACATTTCAAGGCAATTTAGACCATTTACCTAAATACCAATGCACCAAATAGATAAACACCTCTTACAGTGCAGAAACTGATTCAACCTTCATCTGCTGCAGCCCCTCAGTCCCCAAACTGAGCTGGAGCCCTTTCCCTGCAGTCCCCCACTGAAGGAGAAGCCACAACAAATAGCTGTCCCCATTTGGTGCTTGCACTCAACCTGATTGAGGAGACTTTCAGCTTCCCCCATGTAAATGTCTGCATCCTAAATGCCACCCCTGAAGTCTCCTGTCCTCACCTGTCCATATTGAAAAGGAGGATGAAAAACCACAAGCACTTACCTGGAGGGGTTCTGCCTGCAGCCACTTCCACCCGATTCCCCAGACACTGCCCGATTACAGCCTCTTCCTTCCTTCCCTCTCCTTGACTTTCACTCCTCAGCAGCAGGCTTTCCGCGTGCTCTATTTAACTCCCTACAGCACTGGAATAAACGGCAGAGTTAAGCTGACAGCCACAGAGCCTTATCTGCCTGCTGGATAGCGCAACTCGATCAGCTCCAAATCCTGTTGCCAAATGATCACGTCCTTGCTCTCAGCATCAGGGGCAGCGCCTGCAATGCTCTGTCTTTCCCTCTTCCCCACCTTCACTCCATCTAACTTTGTCAGGGTTATAGATATTTCTGTTCCTTGCGCTCTTGCTTTTTGGCTGTGTTTTGTAACACCCCATCTGTATCACCTGGCTCGGTTCCAATTAGGGGGGCTAAGCTTTTTAAAAAAAAAACGAAAAAATAAACCCAGCTTCCTTGGGTGCTTTGTGACACGGTTACCCTTTGTAGTATCCCCTCAGCCCAGGCCCCTGCTCAGGCCATGGGCTGGTGCCTTTCCCACCCCGCTTGTTGCTCTGGTCGTTTCATCCACACCATCCCCAGGTGACAGTGGGGGTCTGAGGGCAGGACTGGCACACCTAGGCAGGGGGATGGTGTCAGGATCAGGGTTTGTACCCCTAAACCCTTCTGCTGGCATGGCAAGTCCAGCTCTTGCATTCATTTCTGATACGTCAAGAGCTCCTCTTTCTCTCAGGCAGGACCAAGGCTCAAGCAGAGAGTGCAGGGTGGGAGGAGCAGCGATGTATAAATAAGCTCTTTCCCTATGTTTAGAATTTATTACAGTGCATAGTGATTAACACCTGTTAAGGCTTTAATGCTGTCTCCTGTGCTGCAACATGCACAAAGATGGAGGGGCCTTGATAAACCCAAGATTATTTTAACATCATGTCACATACATGCAACACTCCCCATCCCATAGATAGCAGCCACCCTGTGTGAACTTGTACATGTTTTTCCAAGATTTAAAAGCGACTGTCTTCATGGACAGTCACCAATCCAGCTTACATTTACTAATGTGTGCACAGAGTTGAGCTTGCACATGTGCCAGGGACTATTCTGTAACCCATATTTATCAGTCTCCCATGTCTTCCACAAAACTGCCTGCTTCTCCCAGCACACCACATACTCAGGTGGTGGAACAGTAGGTTTGGAATAGATAGAGGTCTTTGGCTGCTGAAGGGCAATGGACAATGAGCTTCTGCATTTATAGGCTGAAGTAGTATGTTTCTGGAGGAATTTTAATTCCAAAGATCCTGAAAAACCCAGTTTCTCCCACACATCTACTGCCCATAAACACATTATGGGCAGTGATTAATATTCCACAGTCAAGAAACAGCAAGGAAGCAGAGAGGATTTTTGAGGGTTTCTTTTTTAAAGGTTTCCCCTGACTTGTCTTGGGTTCCGAATTAATTAGCTGTTTTTATCATGGCCCAAGAGATACCTTCTGCTCTGCAGAGCACCAGGCCAACTACACTTATTGCCAGTGCAGCACTGGGAACGCATAGTCCTGGGGCAAATAGCACCTGCCCACACTTCAAGTCTCTCCACAGAAGCACCATATCTGTCTGGCTGAGAGCCAAGGATTTTTCCAGCAGCAAGCGCTCTGTCAGACCTAGGAGTGCCCCCTATATGCCCCCAATTCAAGAAAAGAGGCACCATGCCATCCATTCTGAACTAGCCTGGCATTGCTCAGGTTTGGGGGCTCAAGGCTGATCGCACTGCTGGAGCTCTAAATCCTCTGAAGTCACCCAAGGGCTCCACAAACCAGGCATTAGTCTTTCTCCTGGGCTTGCTAGATGGTTCCTTCTCCCTAGAGCAACACGTCAGCTGAATGCCCTGTGATCCATGGGACACAGTGACTAGGCCTCCTTTCTTCCATGTACTTGGAGTTGAATGTCTTTTCTAAATTCTGGAGAAATTAACATAGTTGCCTCTGGGGCTGGTGATGGCATTTTCTTCTTACTGTTTCACATAGGACAGTAAAAGACAACTTTTTTAGTTTCAGCTCAAAGCAACAAAATGAAATCACCCATTTCTGGCGTCAGTGGCCAAAAATACACTGAGTTGAAGTGCCACTTGGACATTTGGCCTGCTGTCAGACTCTAGAGGACTCTCTAATGAGGATTCCCTTAATTAGATTGAACAGGGAACTTTACTGCTGGGAGCAGGGAGAGGAAGGGATACAGAGGATGTTGTAAGGACTCTGCAGCATTTCCCAGGCCATAAAAGCTACAGTAGACACTATCCCTGTCTTGTGCTTTGCTTCTCTCTATCCAGACACCAGTAATGTTTGCAGTATCATTCCAAAACCTTCGCTTTTGTGGGTAAGGTCCCACAAAAAAACCCCATGGGAGTGGGGAGGGTTTCATTTACAGTACCTCCTCATTTGTGTGAAACGGGTCATGTCAGAGCTCTCGCAAAACGTCAAATTCGCAAACATGCACAGGTCATTAATATGCATGCAGGACGCGCCCATTGCTCCCCCCCCTGCCACTCTGGAGCACTGCGGACAATTTTCCGCTCCTCCCCATGGGCTCTCTCAGCACAGGGGAGCAAAGGGAACCATTTCTGGGGAGATCCTCCCGAGAATCCCTGGCTTCTCTTCAGCAACGCTGCCGCTTCTACAGCCGGGGCCAGGCTGCTGCGACCACGTGTGCTCACACTGTCCCACTGGCAGCTCAAAGCCCGCACTGCTGCTCCCCCTTCCTGCCCCATCCCCAGCCCCCCATGCCGTCCTGGCTGTGCGTGGCATGGGTGGGCTGCAGCTGCAGCAGCGGGGTCGGCACGTCCTGCTGCTGCCCCGTCTCAGCACACAGCGCTTGCCCCAGCACTGCCGCAGCCAGCCCCACTTTCCTGGGGCACTTCCCTTCCCTTCTCCACCTGTAGCCATGGGAACAGTAACACACCCCTGGGGGGGCAAGGTGTCAGTCCCCGGCTGCACTTAGAGTAACAGGGGACAGTGTGACTTGTGGCCCTCCCTGCAGGGCCAGTCCAGTCCCGGCCCACAGGGAGCGCCGGCACCGCCCCTCAGAGCAGAGGCACTGCGCACGTGTCAACCGGGGACCATCGCAAATTGCTGAAGCAGAATAGCGAGAAAAATTCCTTGCAAATCAGTGAGGTCGCAATGGAGGGGTCACAATGCAGCGCGGATATACTGTCACTGCATCCACATACTGTTTTAGTAACACTTCCCAATTCTGTGGCACCTTCTGTCCAAAGCTTTCCATTGGCTCCATGAATGGCTCTTACCATATTTGTAGGTGGTGTTACAGTAATACCTTGAATATCACAGGGGTTCTGTTCTGAGAACCCCTCAAGAAATGTGAAAACCATGAAATAGGATTAATAAATATATAAATGCAGCCTGCTTGCCACTTCACCCTCTCAGCACCTGCCTGATGCCCACCCATCCCAGGGCAAGGACACTCCGGGTGCCCTGCCTACCTTCTCCGCCCATGGCTGGAGCACCAGGCTGCATTCCCCACCCCGCACTGCTGTGATGGGCAGGAACATCACCAGGAATGTATCCCGGGAGAAAACCCATGAAGGAGTGAGGACATGCAATTCGAAGTGCAAAATAGCAAGGTATTACTGTATTTTGTATTTAATGACCCCTGGAAGAAGGGCTGAGATAATAGCCAGTAGTGCCTCTGCTCTTGGTAGGTGGATAAAGTTATTCTATTTTCCAGATAACAACACTGAGACTAGAAAGACAGGTGACTGTGTCACTAGGATGAGACACTGTGAGAAACAGAGCCCAGCAACTTCTGTCTCCGATTATCTCTCCTAGTCCTTTGCATTAACCCTTGGATCATGGCTCAGGGATCAGACTCCATTAACAGCCTGGCTTATGAGCATTGTCAGGGCATCTGGGTGACCTATATTACAGAAGGGTAGGTAGCAGCGGCTGCAACAGATGCCAGCAATAAACTATCAGGAAGTATACACAGACATTCATCCCTCCCCCACACTGCCCTTGATGGCAAAGTCCCTTTCCTCTTTTTGATGCTGAATTGCTTTGGCCTTTATCAGAAAAACATCAGAGTGAGGGAGGGCATGGAGCATGCTTTAAGAAGATTATCTTCTTTCCTTCCCCTTTCCTTGTTGCTTTTAGGATTCATGTTTTATTAGTATCACCCCATAATGGAGAGGGACAGTGGTACCCCAACATATAATGACTAAAGCATGTCATTCTGTGCCGGTTCCTACATCATCTCTTAGGGGACAGGAGTCACAGGCAGTAGAGAGATGTCAGCTGTGTGGGCTGATTAATACACCACAGTTGGGTTTAGCTGACATGGAGATGATCACAGGATCACAGGATATTCCGAGCTGGAAGGGTCCCACAAGGATCATCTAGTCCAACTCCCAAGCAAATGCTTGGGATCGAACCCACAGCCCTGGAGCCATGGGCACCACACACTGTCCATCTGAGCCTCCCATCACCTGGAGCATGTCACTGAGTTCCTCATCCAGTCTTTTCTTAAACACCTCCAGGGATGGCGACTTCACCCCCTCCCTGGGCAGACCATTCCACTGAGGGATCACTCTCTATGTGAAAAAGCTCTTCCTAACATCCAGTCTAAACCTCCCCTGGTGTAGTCTGAGGCTATGTCCTCTTGTTCTGGTNCCTTGTGGGTCCCTTCCAACTCATAATATTCTGTGATTCTGTGATTCTTTAATGGTGGACTCAATTCCCCTGTCCATGTCATCAATAAAGATGTTGAACAGTGCCAGGCCAAGCACTGACCCCTGTGGGACTCCACTAGTGACTGGCTGCCAGCTGGATGTGGCACCGTTTACCAACACTATCTGAGCTCCTCCATCCAACCAATTCCTAATCCAACACAGGATGCTGCTATCCAATCTATGCTCTGGGAGTTTCTCCTGAAGCTTACCATGGGAAACCATGTCAAAGGCTTTGCTAAGATCCAAATACACAACATCCACTGCCTTTCTATTGTTAACCGTGTGAGTCACTAGTTCATAAGAGGAGATCAGGTTGGTCAGGCAGGACCTACCTCTCCTAAATCCATGCTGAATAGATCTAATGTCATAGTTATTTTGCCCATTCTTGGCCCCGTGACAGACCCAAGGGAGTCATGCAAATTATTGATCACAAGAGGTCACATTGTCACAGTGGCTGCTCTTCATTTGTCATCTGTTTGGACTGCAAAGGCATACAGAGGTGGCATCAAAGCTCAGCAGCACTGCAGAAACATATAGTGTGTGTCACTGCCCAAAGTAAATAGCTGAGGCCTTCATTTCCAGCACTTGCTGATTTATCAACACGTGTTCGGGATTCATTAGTGTTGTGCTGTCACAATCAATGGAAAGCACATTTTAAATCCATAAACGAAACCTAGCTGCAGAAGAAATAGTGCCCTCTGACTTGCAGTGATCAATCACGACTAAGCAAAACCCCTCATACAGAAAGCTGTAAAGTATGTAAAAAGCATGGAAAAACCACTTGGTATTCTAAGGGACTCTACCACATTCCTGACTTGGTGGGAATAAAACCACACCTTTTTCTCTATGATGTGAAGAGATCAGAAAGCTTCTGATTTTTGGATTGGCAATGTGTAGGCAACTGTGAAACGCAAATGTGTTGCCTCCCCATGCTCCCCATGTTTCCTCCCCATGCTCTGCCAAGAAAGATCAACTTTATCCCCATATTATAGAGGGGCAAACTATGATACAGATGAAAATGGCTGTTGAGTTTGGCTGGCTGAAATTTCAGCTGCCTTGCTTTTGATACTTCATCATGAGCCCACATCAGTTCACCACTCTAGATTTTCAAAGCTGCCAAGTGCAGCACTTGTGCTTGGACTTGTAAATCCTCTCCTGTCCTGCAGAGTGTAATTGTAGAACTTACCAAAGTTACACAGAATAAATGAGAATAAATTTGGCCAGATTTTCCCCAAGTTTCCTGACAGGCTTGTGGCAAAAATAGGAGAGAAGGCAGTTTTCTTGATTCCTGATTCCATAATTTAACCAGGAAACACTATTTACATCCCAAACCTCTCTGACCAATGCACAATAGTGAAGGGACTGCAAATACCAAGAATATAAGACAACGCCTCTGGTAAAGTACAGAGCATCTGAAGGTGAGTCAGGGATGGTAGGACTGCTGGGAAAGACCCAGATTGCTGTGGAGATGTGGAATTCCTTGGGAAGCTATGGAAGCAGGTGGGGAGACTGAGATATCCAACACAATAGTGACAGGAAAGTCCCAGCACAGTGTGAGTGTGACATATGGAGGAGGCCCAGAGCAGCAGCAGGAGGAGAGCTGAGGGGGCAGTTGACAGGAAGAAATCCAGCCATGTGTGTGCCAGCATATTCTCCAAGTATTATTGAATGCGACAGACCACGTGCATGTTTCCTTCATGCAAAACGGAGGCAGCTGGGAAGGAAAGCGGGTGAGGGAGTGGGAGAGGGGCTTAGAGGAGGGACACGTGAGCTGACTGCCCAGTTTCTTCCTCTTTTTCTTGCCACAGAGTGATGTTTTTGTTCTTCTCACACAGTGGGGAAAAATTGGTAACCAAGTGAGATGTGAAGGGGGGGGCTTCTACGTGAAGGCTGGGATAACATTTTCTGATCCAGCCAGGAACAGTTGGCTGTGGGTGGTGGCTTGTCACCAGCCTTGCTGGTTCTAATCCAGATCCCAGTTTTTCTCTCAGCTGCAGAGTGAAGAGCCTTCTCTGCAGCTTTAATTTCCTTCAGGGGTCAATCCCATGGTCAGTGGTAGGTCAGGCCCTTAATCCATTCACTCAGTCCCTTGACAGAAGGACTGCAGCTGCTCCTGACCTGGCAGGTCTGAGACAGGCACCCTTCTGCTCCCAGTTCCTCCTTTACACTCCTTCAGCTCACTGGCATTTAAAATGCTGCTCCCCCCTTCCTGGCAAGCCTACCCTGGGGATATGGGTGGGTGGTGCAACCCAGGAAAAGATTCCAGGCAGAGAAGACAGCTTGGTGGGAGAATCCTGGTTCTTTGGTCCTCAGTCTCCTCACCATTGTGTGCACAGGTATTTTCTGCTCTTCTTAGTTGGGTGGTGCTCTAAATCCCAAAGTGTTCTCTTTCTTGTTTGTACTTAGGTGGTGTTCAAGAAGGAAGGTAGGTATAGGCCCATATTTACAAAGGATTCTCTGAGGGCTCAGAAATTTTGACACGACACAATAACTTCCCTGAGATTAGAGTCAAAGAATGCAGCAGATCTTTAAGGTGAAAGGTGCCAGCCTGTCTAAGAGATACATTTACATGCACAGAATAGTAGATGGAGATGCATCAATTTAGCAGCAAGATAGGAAAATGTAAGGGTTTTAATCAATACAAGCGCTCAGTTCACAATTCTGTCCCTGGAGTGCTAGACCAGAAGTCTAGCCTGAACAGTATAGGCAGACTGCCAAATTCATGGGCTTCCAAATCGACACCAAGAAACCCATTACACCTTGTTGGGGCCAAGGCACTTCAGCCATAAGACTTTCTCCTTGTAGTTTCTCATTCCTAAAATGAAGTGAGATTCTGCAAGTCTGAGTGATCTCTTGCACAGAAAATGCCCCACACCTGCTCGTTGGCCATCATGTCTGCATTGGCCAAAACCTGGATTTGCCTTTTTCCGTAGCGTGTATTCTGAAATACACCAGGACCTTGAACTCAGCGGCTTTCCTAGGGCTTGACTGTAGTTACTCTTTCTTCTGGTAGAGACATCAAGCACCAGCATGGTGGAGAACTGCTGCCACCCAGGGTAAAGGAATAAAGGGTAAAGAAGTCCCTTCCACTCTTCTTCACTCACTCACTGTGCTACTTTGGCTGCCAGGCTTCTAGAATGAGACCACCATCTGCAAGGGCAGTGTCTTGCCACTTTGGCAGTTGGGGCAGAAAGGGAGAGAGGTGATAGAAAACATGGTGGAACAAGAGAGGAACCTCACTACCATCTCACAAACTTGTGCCCTGGGCATGTTCCCAGGGGCAGGGATCATCCATCATGCAGTGGTGGGGCAGAGCACAATGCTAGCAGTAAAAATCCTTTCAGCTCTTATTGTAAGGGGACCAGTGACCCAGCACACACACAGTTTCTGGCAAATCTCCCAAGGAAAGGCTAACTCTCATTGTTCGCACATGATGCATTTGTACTGGACTTTGAGGGAGAACTTTTTCTGCCTTAGTGGGTTGCATAGATCTGTCTCACTGGGTTGACACTGTGGCCATGAAGTTGTTGGTTTTGCTTGTTAGAGACAGCCTGGGGCTCTTCTGCTGCCCCATAACCCCCCTGTCACCTTCCCAAAGCACTCAGGAGGGGCAGCCCTGCAAAGTCCACACAAACTGCATAGGACCTGAGCTGCTGCCTGCAGCTCCAGGGATGACTGCAGATCTCTGGGATGCAATTACACTCTTTACAAGCTGGGAACACTGCCCACTGCTCAACAAGATGTGATGACAGCTCTCACAACCCAGAACTGCAGCCAGGATCTTAGGATGCATCTGAGTTAGCACACAGATCACAGCCTCATGCTGCAGGGCTTGCTGAGGCTGAGGAAGGTCTTCAAATTTGATGTGATTTTAGATTTCTGGAGAGTTTGCAGCCACAGAAGAGATATGGTTATGTTCACATCCCATCAAAATCACTTGGTGAAAGTAATGTGGAGAGCAGAGCCTACCTTCAACCTCACTGCCTCAGCACAAGTGCTTCACAACTAAATCACAGCAGCACCTTGCCCTGCTCTGGGGAGCACTGGAAATAGAGAGCCTCACCAGGAGTGGAAAGAGAGCCTAAATGATGAGTGCCAGGTCAAGTTGCCTCTAACAGCTCTTCTCCAGACCCAGGATGTGGTCCTACCTTTTTATTGTTCATGTGAGAGTGTGGTTCATGGGGGAAAAAAATCTTCCCAGCCAGCTTGAAGTGAGAAGGAGCATGGTAGCAGGGCCTGTCTTCAAAGTAATAGCCTTTGCTTGCAATCAGTTGAGAAGTTCTGACGTGTATGGCCTTGCTGTAAATTTGTCTCAGTCCTTTCTGTGATGGGTATGAGGCGTTACACTGCATAAATAATAGAAAATCTCTTGTTTTCCATTCATAAAAAAAAGAGTCAAGATAGTGTCAGTTTCAGTTAAAAAAAAATAATGACCATATGATAAAATAAGCTATTTGGCTTGCAAAGCCAAGCACCTAAATATGTGATAATACCTGCCCAGCCTTCCTTCTGCCACTTGCATGAGTGCATCACAGCATTGCCTTTGCTTGCCCGACCAAGTACTATTTATTTTGGTCACAGGACCCTGTCCCATACTCAGTGCAAAGGACACATGATACTCAAGCTAACAGTGAGGATGTTGCAATAAAAAAAGGCTATTTTTAAATGGTTTTATATGGTCAGAATTAAATATTAAACCACAGTTTTGGCAAGAGGCCGCAGTCTGTACATTCCTAATTTTGCAAGTGCCCAACATGAGACCCTAGGGGCCATTTTGCAGAATTGCTGAACACTCACAGCTGTTTTCCAAAATGCTGTCAGCTTAGCCAGCAAACTGATACAGCCTCAAGGACCCAATGGCACTGAGAGCCAAGAGGACTCAAGCTCTGGCCCTTCACCTGCTGCCTTCACTGTGTGGCTAAAGAAGAAGTCTCTTTTCCCTTCAAAAGCAAGGGAAATAACCCCTCTCTCTTGGCTCATCAGGAGCATAAATTCTCTATCATCAGCTACAATGCAACTGTAGCAGCGAACATCTTCAGTACACCACAAGACAATGAATAATGATGTGTTGCCTCCAGGGCTTGGATGGCAGTCAGTAAACAAATAAAACAGGCACACGCTTTGCAGTACCAAAAAACATTACAGCCCCCTGCTTCAGTCCTTGAAGACCATGCAGCTAGTACCTTGCATGAAGCAGCTCATGAAAATACAGCGTGTGATCCTGCCAGTCAGGACTGCAACCCTGCAGATGGCATGCTGCCCCTAATCCTGACCTTTCCAAACTTTCAACTGCTTGTTCTTGCAATGTGAATAATGTATTTCACATAATCCCATCCCTCACAGGCAAAACAACTTTTCCTTCTGTATCCTGAATCAGGAATTGAGCTGGTTTATAGCAACTATGACCATACCCTCAGTCATACCAAGCTTTTTTTGTGAGACAGTGTTTTGGTAAAGCCACAGCAGGAATGTGTTACAAGGTATTTCCAGGCAGCAGAAGGAACATCCCAGAACTCCCGATACAGCTCCTTTCTACTGAGAACTGGGGTGTGTGTCATGTAGCTCACTGGAGCATTACGCAGCTGGCAGGAACATCCCAGTATGATCACTTGAATTATGGATTGAGACACCCAGGACTGGGACAGATGTCAAGCAGTGTAAGCAGCTGCTTGTAACCAAACATGGCAAGTGAAGGAGGCTGCTTAATGTGTCTTTTGAATCAGCAGCAGACACTCACCAAAGAACTGCACAGAAATGCCCTCACACAGGCATTGAGCCTGTCCCCAACCTGTTCCAACCTCTGTGGCTTCTGAATGCTGCTGTCCAGATATCCTCATTGACAGTGCTGCTGCTGACCCTCCCAGCTCTACTGAGACATAGGTCTGCCTTTATCAGGCTTCTCTGGTGCTGAAGAGTCTAGAAAATCCTCCACCAGGCTTAAAAAAAGCTAGAGGAAGGGCAGGAGGCTGGAGTAACTCATGAAGATATCCAAGCTGGGTGTGCACCTTGCTGGCATGTGGCATTTACTTTGCTGGAGGCAAGGATAAAACTGTGATCCGGTATAAAAATTACATAAGAAGTCTTCCCCTCCCCCCTTTCTCTTTGCAAACAGCCCCTTTGCTCAGGATTTGCCATCATTCCTCCAACTGGACAAGATGCTCTAACAGAGGCAGCACTGATGTCTCACAGGGAGACAACTCCCGCAAGCCTTTCACTCATGTGGAATAATTCCCTTGCAAATGTTGTTTGCCCACAGCAGTTAGAGAAGATCCACCCCCCCACCCCCGCCAGACCTCAGTGGCAAAGCTCAGAAGAAAAATGATCTGCAATTCTGGAAAGGCTTCCTTCTACTCAGTACTGAAAATGTCCCCTGCTTTGGGACAAGTGCTTGTGTGCCTTTAAGGGTTCCCCTGACTTTTAAGGGTTTCCTTCTTTAAACTCTGCAACAGCAGCTTGCTCTAGTCCTTTCCCAAATGAGACCTTAATTTCCCTCTCCATCCTTGAGTGGCAGGTCAGGCACCAGCAGCAGAGCAGTGCTGTGCCCTGCTTGCTGTCACTCCCATCAGGCGTGTGCTGTATGTGGCACATTCAGGCTACCTGACAGTCCATGTGGTGGGGCTGGGGCTGGCTCAGTCATGACCTGTTTGGAGCAGCAGCTTCAAAAATCCTCTCTCCCCAGACCCAGAGGGCTCCAGTTTTGCGTGTTTCTCTTATTTAGAGTGAGATGCAGCAACAGTAACAAACCAGTCAGGCAGAGAGGGGAGGGGGCTGAATGCCCTGTGTGAGATGTATGTGTGCACGTGTCTGTGCATGTATGTGTATGCACACACACACATACACATACATACACATACGCTAATGCTTATATACATACCCCTGTGCATAGTGGGTTTCACATCAGGTCATTTGGGATCTCATTCTTGCCCTTTCCTCCCAGCCAGGGTTGGAAAAGGCTGTGGAGCTTCTCTGTTCTGTGTTTCACCCACTCGCCTCAGCGCTGTGCCTTCCACCCCAAAGTTCAGAAATTGCAGGCTCAGCCTGCAGAGATGCTGAAAGCAACTTGGGACTTATTTTTGACTCTAGTACTTGTTACTTGGCATCCTTCACTTCATGTCCTGTGGTCTTGTCCATGAACACATGCCCCCACATTCTGATGCATACATCTTAAAGCCGTGTACTGAGTGCTGAACCTGTTCAGTCTTGGTCCTCACTTCTCCAGTTTTTCTTAGTAAAACAGTTGAGTCCAGAATGATAGACAAAGTCACCACGGGTCAGGCAAGTGGCGCCTCTCGTGCTGACCCCATTCAGGGTCCCCCAGGGAGAGCACAAAAGCCAGGGCTCACTGGTAGCTGCCCAGTATCTGGTGGCCACGGCACCAAGCTCAGCCTCAAAGCTGCACCTGACCTGCGTGTGGTGCAAGGAAAGGTACTGGTGCCATTCTCAGCTGGGAGAAGTTGTTCCCAGTTGCCTGAACTGAAACTGTACTGGAGCCAGTACCAACAACCTCTGCAGAGGTTTGTCGTTCTGCTTTATCGGGAAGATTGCTGTGCATCAGTCTCAGACAACCGAGACTTCTGCACTGTGCTGTCTGGCGGGCAGTTCTGCCCCTGACTGACACTCTTCCCCCAGGGAAGCCGTTTTCTGGTGGGCAGCTCCACCGATGCCGCTTAGCTGAGGATGGGAGGAAAATGCAAAAGAGAGACGTCTTTACTTACCTGTCAGGAGTGGACCCTGCTGTGAGAATAGCAGCTCTTCCAGTCAACCCGGTACAATCCCGAAATAAATCCAGCAGAAAGTCTCTCTGTTGCCAGGTGGGCTCTCAGTGAACCCTAGATGGCAGGAACCCCCCTAGCCAGGCGCTCGCCCCGTGTGGAGGGCAGAGGAGCCGCACAGCGGGATGACAGCGTGGGAAAGGGACTGTAATCCTCCGTAGATAATAAACTGGGGGAGAGACAAGGAGGGAGAGAGGCGAGAGAGGGAGCGACTGTGCGCGGTGAAGTGACAGCTGAGGTTACATCTGCGATGGCAGCAGCACAGGAACGCACACAGACAGTGCAACCGAGTCAACCCGCCTGGCAGGCAGGATCTGCTCCGAAGCACCCAGAGGAAGGAGCTCGGGAGGTTTCCATTTCACTCAATCCATCCTGGAAGGGGCAGTTGCTGTCAGTCCGTCTCTCTCCCTCCTCCCGCTGTTGCTGCCATCCCTCTCCGGATGCCAGAAGCTGAGGGGCTCCGCGAGCAGGGGTGAGGAGATGCCAGGGCGGGAGGAGCTCCCCACAGCCCCTCGGGAGGCAGATTGGTCAGGCACAGGTTACAAGAGAAACCACCGAGCTGTATACCTCCTCCCCTCCCTCCTTCTCTCCCCTGCCTACTATGGCTGATGACAATAAACCCGGAGAGAAAGGTATGAGGATATGAAAAGATGAGCCCTGGTTTTTGTAGAGGAGTGAGGTGAGCAGCTGCAGCAAAAGAGATTCAGCCGGGGAGAAACCGAGGAGCTTCGGAGTTCTCCAGAGATGGTAGCAGGAGAGGCAGTGGATTCTACAGAGAGACTTAAATGAGAGGTGCCCACGGTGGGCTGGCTACGTCTTACCTGACCACAATGGGTATCCCCAGAACCTGCCTGGGCACAGCACAACCCTGTGCCTGTTTCCTGGGCGATTCTTGAAGAATGCTAGTGGGGGAAGTTGGGATGAGGAGAATAAGTGAGAGAGGAGAGTTCATTCCCCTGAATTTTGTGTGCAACAGGGCAAGTGTGCTTAGCCATATGTCCAGTGCAAGTGTCAGGTGTGCATACATAAATGCAGCGACACAGACATCCTCTGCCCTCCCTGACATAGCCTACTGTACATGAGGACATAAACAGATGAATCCAGCCCACTGCCTCTGTCAGGATTCCCTCTGTGCTCTCCCATGAGCTCCTGTAGCCTACCCCCACAAAATCAGACCCCTCTCTTGCTCTCTTGCCTTCCTCCAGCTTACTGAGGACCTCCGTAGCTCATATTGGCAGGAATTACTCCTTTGCTGATCTACTTGAATTGCCTTTTCTATCAGGTCCAGTATCATAAACAGGCTGATTTGTCCTTTTGTTAATTTTAATTTGTCTGGAAGTTATTTTCTAAGTAGAATTTTCAGAAGACTTAAAGTAAAATTTTGAGCTGCTAGCTCAAGAGGGAAAATGGGAATATTTCTGAAACAGGGAATGAAAAATGCAGACAGTACAGGCATTGCTGCTCTGGTACCTTCTGTTTGAATCACAGGTTTTATTTAACCACTGGACCGTCTGCCAGGAAAACAGGTCATGAATGGAAGGTAAATCTTGATAAGCACTCTGCCAGGATGTAATCTTGCAACTCTTTGTTCTGCCTTTTTGGAGCGTGGCAGGCCCAAGAATTAAATCTTAGGGAAAGCTCCTTATGAGAACAACATATGGATAATCAAGGAGAGAAGCCAGAGAATGCAGACAAAAAGAGAGGCAAGCAGAGAATGAGCTAATGAAGCAGGCACATTCAATGGAGGGATGAACAAGCGGAGGGAAAGGCTCTTATCTCCTTGGTGAACAGCAGTGCACAACTCTAGAGAAAGCCCACTGCAGCCATGGGTTTGCAGGCAGGGTGCCTGCTGGGGGAAGCTGTGCACAGCTTTGCCTTATATGTCAACGCAGTGAAGCAATGTCTGCCTGTGGAAGGTGTTCAGCATTGTTTGTCCTCATGTTTTATTTCATTGCTGGTGTGCTACAGTAGCACAGATTGCTTGCACATTAGTAGGAATAAAACTATTAGCCATGATCTCTCTGCAGATTCCGCAGCAGGCACTCATCATTTTATGGACTTCAGATCTTCTTACTGGTGCAACATACTCTTTGCCATCAGAGCAAACAGGCTCATTAACAATCAGTTGTACTTTGCAGCAATCACAGAGGAGTTTATTCTAGTTTTGCTCCTCTCACCTGAGCTGTAGCATCATCCTTATCTCAGACTGAATTATTGCTTTCGTCCTTTCTCCTTGGCTTCACCAACAGCATGAAGATGGCCAGATGACTATTTGTTACTACCACTGAGGGGTAGGGGTGAGTGTGACCTGTATCTCCGCAGCTCCTGTGTCTTCCTCAGGTCACCTGGATGTGTGAAAATTTCTCAGTGTTGCCAGTAGCTGCCGATCCAAGCCAACTAGCTTGGAGTGTTGCTGCCAGGCAGGAGTGTGGAGCAATCCTAACACAGTTTCCTGTGATGGATATTGTCCAGCCAGACAAACCTGGTTGCAAGGTAGAAGAGATCCCAGCTTGGCTTTCAACAACCTCTTCAGACTGTGTCATGATTTGAGGAGGAGAATGATGCTCATCACACCTCCATGGATTCCTCTAGTTAGAAATATGTTCTGGACCACTGGGAAGGCAAAAAGGGCTAGTGCAGAGAAGATGAGTAAGCACAAGCCCTGTGGAGAGGTTAGCATGCAAAGGGAAAGGCTTGTTGTCAGATGGCACAAATAGGTTGCATATGACTTGGGCAGTGTTCAAAGAGGAGTAAGAGGGCTGGAAGACTCCACTTTCCATCCCTATCACCAGCCACCAGTGTGAGCCTCTGGGTCCTCTTCCTCATGTTGCAGGCAATTCTGTTCAGGTTTGGTATGTGCTACTCCTGCCTCCTGAGCAGACAACCAGGTACTGAGATCCCTTTGAAGAACAATTTGAGACTAAATGTTCCAACTGGCAAAAACGTGTGGCATTAAGTCTCTGCATTACAAGGCTAGTTCTGTTAGGTTTTGACTCCACTTCAAGTCCTATAAAAAAACTCTATGTCCTGGGTAACACTCAGTCCCATTGATGTGATCTGCTGTGATAAGGGGAATGACTCTTTTTTGAGACCATTCGAAAGGATAGTGATGAATTTATTTAAAGCTACATACCAAATCAGGTGCGTGGGCCTTGTTGGACTCAGCAGTAACAGCACCATTTCCCTTCTGTCATGGACTGCTGATTTATAGCAGGGGCATCAAGCCAAACCATGCCTGCAATAGTCTCTCTGAAGCTGTTGAATCTTTACTCAGGCTAGACTCAGCTCTGTCCTTTCTCCTTTGTTTGCATTCTTTGTCTCGTCTGGTTTGTGCTCTGTGAAGCTTAGGGCAATGCAGCTCTGTAAAATCATTCCTTTCCCCCATGTACAGGCAGTCAGATTCAGTTTACAGCAGGGAGAGCAGGATAAGAACTGTGCCTCTGATATGTGGGATTTTGTAAGATGTACCAGCAGTGGGAATGTGACAAGGACACTGGTATAAAAGGTAGAACTGATGCCAGGGGCCAGGGTCTCTGAACATGCAGCAGGAAAATATGCCATTGCAAACTCCAGTTTTAATTCATGCCCGTCTGAATTAGAGCATCAGATCATACTGGCACTCACACAGCCTGATTCAGATTTAAGGGATCTGTTCCCCCTTATTGAAGCTCCTTCTAATTCAGAGGAAATCTGTAGAAAAAACAACACTTCATCTTCGTAATATTGGTGTTTGTGAAAAGGGTTCAGAATCTCCGTTTCTGTGTTTCTTTTTCTCCCTCACTTGCACTTGATATTCTATTTCAAGGTCCTGCTTGAGGCTTTAATTCCTCCAGTGCTCTAGGATTCAACTAGTTGACATACAGTCCAGTTGTTCTGCATTACCATGCCAGACTGCACTGGTTATTACATGTACTTTTAGGCAGCTTACCCAGACACAGTTGGGTTATTCTGTAGGGGAGACCTTGCAGTATTTCTTCTCCTGTGAAGCTATGGCTTCCTTCGGGAACATGATGCTGGGAATAGAAGAGAAATTACCCCAAGAAATTAGGATGCTCTTCATTAAGAGACACACACACACAAGGTTCTGTTTAGCCCACCGTGCACTAGGCTGGGACTGGCTAACACATTGCTATTCCTAATCACACTTTCTGTCAAGTGGCATTCATAATTCTGTGCTTTTGTAGTAGCTTAGAAGCAATCTAAATCTCTGTGGTTCCCCCTTAAGACAGGTGGGTTTTCACATTAATCCTTTCCTCACGCTGGCCTACTTTATTTCTGATCAATGCTGTGTGGTTCAGGAGTTGAGGCCAGGGTGACCACAAACATCCAGTCTGGCCAGGAAAGTCTGAAAAATACAAAGAGGAAAACTCAAAATATCCTGGGGGATTTGTGGAGTGTGGTTGTTTATTTTTTTGGTTGTGGGTTTATTGGGGTTTGGTGGGTTTTTTGGGTTTTTTTGTTTTGTTTTGTGTTTTGTGGTTTGCTGTTTTTTGGTTTTTTTTTGTTATCTTGTCTTTAGCCTCACAGTACTTTGTGGGAGGGAGGTCTCAGTACCCCAGTACTGTCAGTGTCCCCTTTTCCTCTCCCTTGTTAAACCTCTGACTCTCACTTGGCAGTCTGACTCAGCGCTGATACCCTGATGCTTATCGTTCACACTTGGAAACAGATTGCAATTGCAGTTTCCCATCCCATCACGTCAGACAAATGTTTGGTCCTCTTTTCCTCGTTTGTACTTGTCTTTCCTCTCTTGCACATTCCTCTTTTCATCCTCTCCTCTTTTTTGTTTCCCATAGCCGTGGGTGTGCAAATTAAGCTGGAGTTGCTCCAACGCAAGTTTTGGATGGCCATGCAACAGGTAAGAGCATCAGCAGTCACGCAAAGGGACAGTTTAATGCTCTTTGTCAGCAAGGTCCATTCTGCGTTACATTACATACATTTTGATGAGGGCTTTTGTGAAATTCATATTAAAAGATTTATGAAGTAAATTAGTTTGAAGTCACACATTTCTGTAATCCTTTGATGGCACTAATGCCATGTGAGTAGTGAGAATGTTCTGCAAATGCTGTGTTGACAGTGTCAGCATCCTGTCCTGGCATTAGCTGTGATGCATATGACACATTTAATTGTGGGAATATGCTTGTGCTCATTCAGCCTTTCAGAAACCTCATGGAAATCTTCAGTTTTCGGCACATAGGAAAAAGGTCTACTGCCTTCTCTTATTATCTTGATCATAATAACAGAACACTGCCAGCTTGCCAAAATAAAATATTATTTACTCCAGGGGTAAGCTTTTGGTGTTGTCCCGGTTTTGGACACTCTTGCTGGACTGAGAGAAATGGAAGCATTAAAACATCTCCCCTGACTGGAGAAGTAGGAAAAGTGGAACACCTTTCCTTTACCATCCAGGAGCTTTCTCCTCAGGCTTTGCTTTTGGGGAGGTCTCTTGGAGAGGTGATTCTGACAACCAAACCAACACACAGCAGCAGCAGCTCTTTGCTGTCAGGAGACAGAGCCATCATCAGATGGGGATGACAGAGAAAATAGGAGGCCATGAAGCTGCTCGTTGGGAGTGAGCACATGTGGGGAATGGAAAATCCCAGAGTTGGCTGTGGTGACAGGAGCATCATCACAGGTGGGAGATCACATAAACCCAGCCTGAGCCAGAAAGACTTCTGCAAAGCACATGAGCACATCCTGGAGCAGCAACAGAGAGCTCCGTTTAAAAAATCTCCTGAGAGCCATACCCAGACAGTTAGAGAAACAAGCCCCCATGGGCATTAAGTGAAACCAGGAAGCCTTATTAAAGGTGCTGAAAGGAGGCCCATATGCCAAATGCCTGCAAGCCATGGCCCTCGTAGGTGCTGGTATGAAAATAGCCTGCATATGCTTTCCCAGGATGTGACCACCATTTGACATAGGAATGACTAACAGGTTTTGTTTTCTCTCTCTCCTGCTTCACTGCATGTTGTGCCACTCTGGATGTCCATGCTGTGCCTCCCATCTCCCAGCCCAATGACACTGATGTAAGTAGACAAAAGCTGGGGACAGGGAGGCATCCTGGCGTGCCTCACTGCAGCTTGGCTTTGTAATTATGTCATTTGTGTGCCAGCATATTATAGGCACTGTCCCTTGTCTGTAGTCACTGGAGATGTTCCAAACACAGTCACAGGCTGTGTTTGTCTTTACAGTAATTGTCTTTGGCGAAGATGAAAGTGCTCTGGGTCACAGTGACCAGTAGCAGGAGGATGGTGTGAGGTAGGCTCGTCTCTGAGGAGGGAGCTGTGCCCATGAGGCAGCAGATGTGGTCTCAGAGCAACCAGCGAGCACAGGCTCAGTTCTGCCCCCACCTCAGAGGCTCCCTGCAGGCTGCCAGTGCTCTCAAACCAGGGTCTTCACTGTAGTGCTGCTGCTGTATAGCCAGCCCAGCACTGGGCACTGCTGGAATTTCTCCTGGTCTGGAAGAGAAGCAGTGGTGAGACTTGGTCCTCCCACTGCTGAGCACGATGCTGTGAAACACGGTCCCATCTTGTGGAAAGCCACTCTGGTTCACCTGAGTTTCTGTTCTGATATCTGAACTCTAGGCTTTGTATTTGCTACACCCCAAGGCCATAATAGTGGTTTGTTGTGGCCATATTTCTCTGCTGGCCAAAGGAAGGAAACTGAGGGTGAAGTACGGGGCCACCTCCAGGAATACATCTAGGGAAACAAAATAACCACATGCTGTTTTGTGGTGAGGCAGGGGTGAGACAGTGCTTGCAACTGTGGATAAAGGAGTATTTTTAAACCATCATCCCTAGAGCCTCAAAAAGCCAGCTGGATTTGGAGTGTGAACATGTGATATTGCAAAGCTGTGGGACTTGAAGCAAATTTGGGCATCTCCACGCCTCTTCTGAAGCCGAGCAGAGGGACAGTTTTGCTGTAAAACTAAAGAAGAGAAACAAATTCTAATTGCAAGTTATGGTCTTGTTGTGTTCTGAAACAGGAAATTCATCTCTTGTTACTGAGAATTATCCAGAAAGAGGATTGGAGTTTATGTCTAAGGGTTTTGAAAGAATAAAGGGTAGCTGACTTAAGAGCAAACAGGGTATGTGCTATGCCAGTGTCCTTCCCTGACCCCAGAAAACCTTTGGCAGGAAGGGGTCTCCATGTACAGAAATGGCAACACCATGTCAGCCTTTTTCCCTCCACTACTGGAGGAAGGAGAATTAAAAGATAACACAAAGAGACAGACACATGCAGCCAAAGCAAACTCTGAACAATTATGAAATCAATAAGCACCTGAAGGGCTTTTTTACTCACCACTTAGCCCCTCATATCACCACCTGATTTGGTGTTGTGAAACACATGTCAAGTCCAGTACAAAGAAATCCTAAATGAAAAGAATAGATGGTGCCTTGGGCTACATGAGCACCATTCACATCCTATTTTATCATTAGCTGTCTGCAAAACCAACAGCAACAACAACAAAAAATCCCTACCTGAGAATAATCTTATCTAAAGCCATGTACTTAGTCTGAATACTAACAGATGTTGAAATGTATGCTGGTTTCTCAGTGGTGCACAATAGCTTTTACCTATGACCTTTCTTTACAAGTGGTACCTCTGCAGGGAGTGCATGGGAACTGCTGGAAGCATGCCAGGGAGGGCAGGTGCAGGATTAGAGCCCTCAGCAAAGGGGATATTGCTCAGAGAGGTGGGGAATATATAGAACCACTGACTGGTCAACTTAGGGAGTGGTACCTGTGCCTGCTCTAGAGCTTGTCTTGGTGGAAATGCCAGCTAAATTGCAGAGCTTTATGGAATGCTGCTATAGAGACCTTTAGCTCAGCAGCCCCAAGGGGAAGACTGTAAGATGAGATCGTGCCATGTACTGAGGGATACATTCAGTGCAGGTAGCTCGGGATGCAGCTGCAGGGTGAGCTACAAGTTGAGCTCTGGGTGGCGAGAGCCTGAGAAGAGAGGCCTTGAATGGGCACTGACCCTTTGTACAATAAGGAGCACTTGGAGCTGTGGGATAGCTGGGTGCCTGACCACCCAGAAACACACCTGGAGCCAGTGTCTCACCAAGAGGACTCCAGACTGTCACACACATAGACTGTGAGTTAAGGTCTCTGGTAGTGCGAGTGTGACCGCCAGTGCAGCTCCTGAATGGCCAGTCAGGTGAGTTTAATTAATACCATGGTTAATTCTGTGCTTTTCCTTTCCAGTGCAGTGCCGTGGATGGCACCTGTCCACTCAGCTGTCAGGATGATGTAAGTTGCCCAGATTTCTTCTCTCTACCTGTGATGGGTGTGATTGACTGCCTGCTCTGTGGAGAAGAAAGGTATTTCCTGTTGTCTCCTCACAAGTGATTGCACAGCTGGGTCAGGACTTCCTGCTAATGAGAAAAATCTGCAGTTTAGGTCTTTCCATAATCTGTGAGATGCCAGCTGGGTGAGGGCAGGGACATAGGGGTTCCAGCCGGTGAGTCTAGGGAAAATCTCTCTCCTCTGTGTCTGTTTCCTTGGCATCCCAGATGGGATTGGAGAGAGTGGTTGTCATGCCACTCTCATGACGTGTGCTGGACACTTTCTCTTTGCGTTTAAGCCACTGCTTCAACCTTGGTCCCAGGGCTATTTGGGACAGGAGCTTCCACCCTGAAGAGTGGGATCACCAGAGATTTCTTGTATGTTCATGCACGATTTCCTCTGCACCCTAGTTTTCACCTAAAAGGCTTAAGGGTTTTAAGCTAAACTCTGAGCCTCCATTTCCTGCTCTGTGAAATAGAAATAAGATCAGCACCGATGCTCAGTGATGAGGAGAGGGTTATTTCATGAGTGTTTATAAAACTCTGAAATCTAAGGATGGAAGGCATTAGATACCATGTTATTAAAGAGAAGAGCCCTCCAAGCATCCTGTCTCTTGCTGAAGGATGTTTTGTGTTAAGTGTGTCTCACAACCTGCTTGGACTGCACACACCCCTGGCAAGGGACATCTCTGTCACAGCTCACAAACTAAAGACCTCAAAATAGAGGCAGGGAGGGAAAAGTCAATTGTGTAAAACCTGTGGTAGCTGAGCTGTGGGGCTGGCACAGAAATGCTGAGGCTGTTGCCATCATCACAAGCCCCCATGATCCATCGTGAGCACAGTGGTACATGAAAACACAGAAAAAAACATCTTTAATATTGCTTCTCTCTCCTCTCTGCAGATTCTGAATTGCTTCCTCATTGATAACAACGGCTTTATACTTGTTTCCAAAATACCTGAAGAGGTAAGAGAGCGTAAGAGGAGCATGGGGTTGGCTTGTTCCTCAAATAACCCACCACAGCTGGTTAAAACAAATGCAGTTCAGTTGTGTAATAAGGGTGGCTGGCATGGAATTAAAATCCACTGTGCATTGAGGGAGAAGCCTCCCAGCAGAGTGACAGCACATCCTAGGTAAGGAAGAAGTTTGCAGTCGTAAGGAAAGAACTAGTCAAAATATCTTCTTATCACAAGTGAGGAAATTAAGCTCATTTCCCTTGGCACAGGTGCTACTGAAAGATGATCTGAGACAGTCCCAGAAGGCAGGCATGACATCAGGGGGGAAGGGAAGGGATCCAATTAGTACTTTTGGGTGCTTCTGAAGTCAAAGCTGGTGTTCTTCAGGAAAAAAGACCTGAGGGGATGGTAAGACTGAAATGCTAAAGGCAAAAATTAGGATGAAATCTTTTAGGCAATTTGGAAACCAGAACACGCCTAAAGAACCAGAGGATTTATTGAACTTACAGAGGTGAAAAGAGTATGGAAAAAGATTCAGAATAGTAATAAAAGTAAGGTGTGTGCTTCCACAACCATTTCTAGGGAGCTGAAGGAGTGCGGTTTGTGATGTGAGATCCTGTGTAGCCTTGGTAGAGTCAACACTACCAGCGACTGGTTGAGCTATACTTTTCCATTCTCTGATAAATTCACCATGGAACTATTCCTTTCAAAGTAATAAAACCCCATAGTTCTGGATGTCAGAAAAGTGATATGCTGGAACAGTCTCAAAAGCTGCAAAACAATAAGTCAATAGAGAGTGGGCTTATAGAAGAAATGGGAAATTAAGCTGTTTTGTTACTGATAGAAGTGTGGAGTTTCATTAAAATTGCCATTGCACTGGAGCTGGCAAATACAGCTTGGGTATTTCCAAAAGGTAGTAGATACAATCCCAGAAATTATTTTCTTCACTATGTGACAGATATCATAAAGGTTGAAATGGAAATTAGGGTAACAGAACTCCAGATCAATATGACTGGGACAAGCAGAACAGCTTCTAAGAAAACTTATCAGATATAGTTATTTGAAAGTGTGAGAAAATCAGGAGATAAGGGAAACTGGATGACCTACTGCATTTCAGTTCTGTTTAGCCTTCATTGTAAGAGGTCAATAAAGGAGTTCTGGTGAAAGAGTGAGGCATGAAGTAGTGCCATTGATCTCAAAGTAGCTTGGACAGAAAAGAAAGAAGAGGAAATTTTAGATGGATATATATACATGTATGAAAAATGTCAGCTCTATGAGTCCCGTGGTTTCCTCTCTGGACTTGTGTTGGTTAGCATATTCAGAATAGGCTGGCAAAAGAAAAAGGTGAGATTGTGCATTCTGCAGGCACTGCACAGAGAGTTCAGAGAGGTCAAGATGAGAACTGTCGAGGCTCACAGAGCAAAACAAATTGGCAACACCGCGGCACCAGGGGGTGATACAGACAGATATCAAGGGGGCATGTTGCAAAGAATAACCATACTCTTGTCTGTAGAAAAATGCCCTACCCAGCATACTAAATAGTCCAGTAAAAGGGCCGCTTCAATGACATGGTGTGTCACAAAACATAAAAGCAAAGGAAACTTGTAGAATAAAAGAGGGAAATGCTGTAAAATTGTATTGACTCCTCCCTTGGGAGGCCAGGTCCATGACATTTTTCAAAGGTGCTTTACTGAGTCCTATGGCATTTGTTCACAGGTGGAGACAAGTACACCCTTTAGCTACCACATCTACTGTGTATATTCAGCACTGCCCTCCTGGGTTCTGCCTCTCTAATTTTTTCTTACATGTTATGGAAAATGGGTTTTTCCAAAAGCTCATCTCTGAAATATCTGAGTAGGAGAATCATGGCTTTATAGTGGATTTGGGTAAATCATGAACATTATCAACACACCTCCATGATCAGGCATTTATCTTCCTCCAGCTGTTACCTCCTTGACATTAAAAAAGTTCACCACTGCTTTTCTTCTGATTTCTTTATCTTGTTCCAGTGGATGCTTTTATTTCCTGGTGGTACCATGAGTGTCCACATCGGTAAACTTTACAGGGAATGCAAGACAGCAGCAACATTAAGTCAATACCCTTAATCTCATAACTTTGTCTCCTGGATATTGCTGCATGAGATCATTTGCTGCTATATGACCTTCCCTGCCCCATCTTACACTCCTTCCTCGGTGCATCTTTTAACATAATGCCAAAAAAAAAAGCCATACCTGCATTTTTGTGTGTATTTTGCTTTCCCTTGGGCTGTGTTGTTTTATGATGTGTTCAGCCCACTGTCTGCTGCCTGCAGCTCCTTCCCTGGGTGACCACACTGGAACCCAGAGCAGCTTCCCATAGGAATAAGGTGAGGACAGCATGGCTCAGGTTCTGCTGCCCTCTGCCCTTGGAAAGAGGGATCAGAGTGGAGGATTGGCTTTAATAACCTCTGTCTGAAGGCAGCGGGAGGCTTACTGACAATCAGAAAACACCATGGAAGAGGGACTTGGGCTTTTAATGAGTGATGAGTTGGAAGCTCCCTGCAGGATTACTTGAGGAAGAACAGGTAATCTCCTAATTTGAGCTAATCTCCCTATCCAGATTTATCCTGCGATGAATCTGCAGGGGAGGAAGGGAAAGTAAGTGGCAGGCTCAGACTGTGCTTCAGGGAGGGCTGCTCTGTGTTGTGTTTCTGCCAATATTTGCAGCCATGGCCCCATGACCACCCCTGAGTTTTTAGCTGCCTTCCATTGCCAGTCGTAGGCACAGTTGTGGATCACAGGTCTTGAGCTTCCTCTGCCTGCTGCATCCAGATGTTCCTTTGCTCACTAAACCTCTTTTTCTATGACTGCTGCCTTCTCCCTGAAGCAGGATATGTCTGCAGCTCTGCCCAGGTGGGACTCCAGGGACAAGGTGCAGCGAGGCAGCTAAAAGGCTAAGATCCCAACAGAGCTGGGCAGAGCTTGTGGAGAAGCAAGAGCCATTTGAGCCATGCAACAGGGAGGCTGCCTGCTTGCCCAAAGCCTAGCCCATTTGGAAGATCCTATTTGTGTACAAAAAGTGTAAATTGCTCAATGAGCCAGCAAAATGTGGATGCATGTATTTCTGTGTGCAGTGATGTAGCTTTTGAGTCATATGTGTGGTCCAGGTTGTGTCTTTCTCCTGTGCATAGCCTGCATGTGTGCTTGTACACTCAGCTGCAGGGTGATGTGATAAGTGTGTGTCATGTGAGATGTCAAAGTGATGCCTTGTGCTGTGAACTTTTGAAGTTGAAAGAAACCTGTGGAAACTGGCCCAGAGATGGGAGTTAGGAGAAACACAGCAGAGGGATGCCTAGGAGAGCAGCAGTCATTGGAGGAAGCAGGTTGTAACAAGAGCTGCATTGCAAAATGTTGCTTCAGTACAGGACCGGTTTGGTTTCTGCCAGGTGACAATTTTCTGTGTTACTACCTACACAGGGTACCTAAAACAGCACCAAGCTTTGAATGTTTGATTTGGTGTTAAAGGCCATTTGGCTGATGCTTTTCTGAATGTGCTCTCTAGGCCATATTCTCACACTAAAACTCCTCATTCTTGTAGGAATGACATTTTGCTTGGAGAAATTTGGTTAGACATCAGCATCTCCTGACAGGACAGGCCCCATTTACCATCTTGAAGTGGCCCCCTCTCCTTGCCACACTGTCTTCAGCTTGCACTGTGTTCAATCCCACTGCTCCAGCTCCTCTTAGGCTGGCAGACTGGTATTACATGGAAGCAGCTGGCCTCTTCACCACCCTAATCAGATTGAAAGAGTGAAGGCGGTGAAAAAAGTTAGTGCTTGTTTAGACGCATTTTACTACGTCTGAGACGATTACAGCCTAAATGCTTGAAGAGGAGTAGATGTTATATATTGATTTATACAGTGAAATGACTTCTAAAGCCTGTTGGAAAGAAGCTCATAACCATGTAACACTACTGTTAGGTGATTACCATGTGATCTTAGTTAAATCTGCCTAAGGGTTTGGGGTTTTTTAGTGAAAATGTCCCACTCAAATAAATGAAGTCATCTGTCATCTGCTAATACACGCTAAATGACTGCTAGCCTGTCAGTGGAAACGCAAAACGTCCCCCCAGACTGTGTGAATGCTTCCATAACATATGGGAGCTATTTACTGTGTCAGGACCCATGAGCCAGGAAAACAGACAGAGGACAGCTCATATCTGCACTTTTATTATTTATTAATATTTTATTTACTTGCCTGCAAACATAGCAGTGGACTTGATAGTTCTGAAGCATTTTTGCAATAGATTTGTCATGGATTAGTAATCAGGAAAGCCAGAACTGCTCTTTACTTGAAGAAGTCTTAAAAGCAGTGTTTCCCAGATTTGGGATTGGGTCTGCATTTGAGGTTATTGACTCCAAGGTGTGAATGATACCAAAGGACCACAAGCTCCACTTTCAGTCCAGGCATGCAAGCAGGACTCGGGTTATTGCCCCCCAAATGGAAATTTTGCTGCGGTGGAGCCTGTGCAACAGCTCTGGCAAAGCCAGTGCATAGTGTGTAAGCTAAAGGGATAGATGGATTTGTGTTGTGTTGTTTAGGTTACTGCCTGATCAGGACTTACACAGCACTGAGTTGTAAAATTGCATTTGCTGCCTAAATAAATCTGTACATCACACTTACACATGGTAGGTCAGTTCACACAGGGTAGCAGGAGAGCAGAGTTTCCAAAGCCACTGTGGCCATGGGCTAGCAAAGAGGCTCAAACATAAGACTCAGGCATTCAAATCCAAAGAACATGGATTCCCAAAAACCCTCGAAAGAGCCCAGGCCTCCAGTGGTTTAAGATGTCTGAGTCTCTGCAGCTTGAGAGTCTGCCTTTTTCTGTCACAAGCTGCAGGGACTTACGTAGGCTAAATCATTTACAATCATGGTAGGAATGGTGCAGGATGCCCAGCTGGCAATGGGGTAAGTCCTCCCTTAAGCTTTCCAGCCACCTAAAGGACAAATGCTTGGCATCACCTCCTTATAAAACATTTGTTGTATGTAGTAGGCCTCCAGACAGACTAGATCAGCTAGAGTCACCAAGCATTTGGAAATTTACTGTTGTCAGTTTATTCGACTTTTTTCCTTTTTTGTACTTGTAGACTGGAAAATTTTTTGGAGCAGTGGATGGCTCAGTAATGACCCAGCTGCTAAACATGGGCATGTTCAGGCGGTAAGTGGGGGATCTCCAGGCTGTACTTCTCATCCTTTGCTGGTGTGTGGGTCAGAGCATATTGGTCCCTCTTAAAAAACACTCAAGCAGGGGAAAATGCACATGCTGATGATGCATGTGACTCTCTTATTTAGATACAAGAGCTCTTTTAGCTACCTGCCCCCTCCTCTGACTCGCTCAGCCATCATCACCACACACGCTGTTTTGCCTCATCTTCTGCTCTTCCACCTGCTGCAAAACACAGAGAGAGACAGTAAGTTCCAATTTCCATGTGGCCAGGGAGCAGCTGGTTTTTTTCAGGGCAAGATGCTACGAGAAACATTTCATGGCATTTTGGGTACAAAAGTGCTTCAATTCCTCCTGCCACTCGGAAAGCCTTTCTATGGATTGGTTGTCTGAGAGCCCCACAAGAAGTAGCATTGCAGCTGGCTGACCACATTTCTCCCTCCCTTACAAATACCTCTCTTCATCTCACTGCTGTCTCTGAACTAATGTCAGAAGAGAGTTTAGAGTTTCAGTGGCTTCAAAACCGTAACTAGGGGGACCTGGGGTAGTTACAATTCCTCTGCTTCATAGCCTGCTCTACTCACTGTCTGAAATTAGGGACGTTTCCTCCTGTATTGACCCAGTTACATTAATCCAGAACCTGTATTTCTTGCTCTGCAAGATCCAGCACTGGCCAAACGGCAAAGATGCGTAAGCAGGTCACTGTTTTAGTTCATGTGTGAAATTTTTTAGAGGAAGCTGATGTGTCTGTCATGGAGGCAGTTGCATTGCTTGCTTTTGACTGTTTGCTTGTTTTGTTTTGATTGCAGGGTGACCATGTATGATTATCAAGCAATGTGTAAAGTCCCCTACCACCACCACAGCGGTGCCCGGCCCCTGCTCAGCGTACGTATCTGTCAGCATGCAGCCCTCCCTAGGCTTGAATTTCTCCTAGGGCATCTCCAGTACCTCAGTGCAGCACATTCCCCAAAAGACTTTAGTGGATGTTTGCTTTCAAGTGATCCAAGTATTCAAACTCATCCAAGGCAGATTCCAGATGCAGTGGTAGCCACTGACAGTGGTTTCCAGTGTGACTCTGTGTTGGTGTCTAGAATTTCAATGAAAATTGGAACGACCAGGGAGAAACTAGACTATGGCAGGATTCTCCTAAAAGCCTGGGAAACAGGTAGCACCTGAAATGAATAGGAATGCTTTTACAGGGCACAGCTTTACTCAGCAGCTCAAAAAGGAGAGTTGCACTGTCAGGGAATATCTGGGAGAAAACTGACAATCATTTGGGAAGTATGAGTGGGCTTGGAGCAACAGAGAGTGAGAATGCCCAGGGAACAAACTAACAGAGGGAAGAGTTTTACCAGTACCCAAATGCAACCTCTCTTTAGGCTGATACAAACCAATAATCTAATCCCACTCTGCCTTCCTAACCTGGCCTCAAACAGGCGGAACGAAGTAGTTACTCAACACTTGGGCCACTTCAAACTTGTTGGCACAACCCTGAACAGTTATGGTTATTGTTGTTATGGTCCTTTGTTTGATATTTTTAAAAAATGCAGTGTGCTAGAAATACTCCTTACGGCATGACATGGTAATTTTTTTTCAGTTAAAGAATTTCCAACAAAGTATTACCTTTTAGCAACATGTTACATTTTTAACAAAAGTCTGTTTTGCAATAGATATACTTAAGCTGGCTAGATAAAGTATCATGATTGTAGTGAAAGCATTTGCTCGATCAGATCTTCCAATTCTGATTACTGAGAGAAATGTCATAAAATATGAGCTACCAAAACTGAGGTGAATTGTGAAGCGAATAAAAAGGTCAGTGTTCAGCCTCCATCTCTCATCTTCCTCGCTTAGCAAAACCCTTGAAAAGGAAGAAGTCAAGAATAATCTGTTTTTCATGTATGCACATAAGAATCAGTCAAATTCCAAATCATCTCTACATTTTACTATTTGCTGACTTATTTTGGCTGAAGATAAGTCAGTTAGCAATAATGGAACATTGTTTTGTGTCCCGTGACTACTGCATCTGTTTTGGGTTTGAGGACACGGGCGTGATTCTGAGAGGGAGAGCTCAAAATTAGACATGGTTACCACAAAGAAAAGAAGCAGCAGGATCCTCTGCAGATGAATTGTCCCTGGGATAATGCTGGATTTCCAATTTGTAGCTGAAAAGCAGGAAGACGATAGAAGTCATGCCATCTTGAGGAAAAGCTGGATGAAAGCACAGTTAAGCATAATCAATCAATGGCAGATAATACTAAATCCCAGGCTTGTCCCAGAAACACCACTTGCTCTCAGAACATGAAAGCATCCTAAACTGGTGGTGTCCCATTTAGCTGTGTTTCTCTGCTGCTCTGAGCTCTGAAGGTCATCCATACTGGAGAGAAATCATCAAGCAATTACATCTTCAAAGTCCTTCATACATTGGTGATAAACTCCCTGACCCTGATGGGGAGTGGGTGAAAAGATATTATTAGTAGCAAGGCAGCTACACTGGCTTTTTACTTCAAACCATTTACTTCAAACCACATTTTCCAGTGGTGCCCAGACCTTGAATTTCCAGCCTGTCTTGAAGAGCTCTGATCAGTGGAGGGAGTTGTTCTGAAATGTGGGGTCCTGAGTAACAATTACAAATTTTCTGACCAAGTCCTTATGGTATTTCTCATTTCTTCTTTTGTTCTCCAGCCAATTTATGCCTTTCTAGCTGCAGTGAAATGGCTGATAAGTGATTTCCTCATGTGAGTACCAAAAGATGGGGATGTTGGGCAGGCTCAGACCAACAGGGGCAAGAGCTGAGAAAGCTGCAAGCAGAGGCATCGCTGCCAGCCTTCTCCTGACATTCAGCTCAGCGCCTTGCTCCTAGGAGACAGAAAGCTATTACTATTCCCATTTTGAGAGGCAGAGGCCTGGAGTGGGTCTGGGATTTACCTGAAGTCACTCAGTACAAAGTGCCTGAATCAGAAATAGGTCTTTGGTCTCCTGGGGCCCTGTGCAGATCCGTGATGACAAGTCCTCTTGCCTGTCTCCTTTGCCCAGGATGAGAGAATGCTTCCTTTCATGGGGAGGGGGGAAAGGCTGAAGGAAGCAAAGCAGGGAAGGTCTGAGTGACAGCAAGGCAGGAGAGAGGGGAAGCTCTCCTCTGGATTTGGGTTCACCTCAAGTTTCTGGGGTGAATCAGAGTTCAAGCTCAAATTGGGATGAAAGTGCCATTGCTGAGTTTGCTGGATGTGCAAAAGGAGAGATGTGGAAAAGGTCCAACTCTGAGGGCTTGAGCCTATTGGTGCAGAATAATCCAGTGTGTCATGTAGTTACCTCCTAGTAGCCGGAGTATGGGCATCTGATGCCTGCTCCTCAGATGGGTCTCACAGTGACTGAATCCCCTCTCAGCTTCAGGGGCTGCTGTACTCATTCCTTCCTTCAGTGGTGAACCCCTTGCACAGTATATACTTCAGGAAAAAGCCCATTCAGATCTTGCACAGTACAGATCCCATGATACAGAACTACACTATCATGTGGAGAGAGGGGAAAAAAAATAAAAATCAGACTTCTACTGCCAGCAAATTTGTAGTAAACATTTTAGAACTGATACTCATCGGGCAACAGGGCCATCTCCCTGACACCTGCATCCTTCCAGGCTGCTGAAAAAGCATCCTCTGTTCTTGCTCTTTTGACAGCTTCCTTTTGGAGTTTAACATGAGTAGCTTCTGGCACTCAGACAACTTGGCAGATGGTGAGTATACAAGAGTCCAGCCACCCCATAGCACGTGAGTGTTACAGCCACTGGTGACAGAAGAAACTGTATGGGAAAGCCTGGCCTTGTGCCCCCATGTGCCCGCCATCTGCCCTGTACGTCTTCCTCCACAGACAATGGAACCCAGCTTCTAAATCCCACCACCAGCACGTTACCCCCTTCCACCCCGATTTCAGGTTGCCACAGCACCAGAGCAGTCCGAGTGAGGTGTGTGCTCCTCAGAGCTTGCTGTCCTCAAAGTAACTTGCTGAGGAGGTGGGAGGCGCTTGTCTTTTAGGACCCCTACTCTATGTGCAGTGGAATGAGGCCAGACACTGCAAAGCAAGACTCCCTTCCAGTCTCCAACAAGCTCTCCAGAGCCTAGCAGGGGTTCCAGGAAGCTAGACAGAAATATATGTAGTTCAATAAAGCATTGAGGGTCTTCACTTACCCAGACCTGCTCTGACGGTCTGAAGATGATGGCACATGCTGTTGCACAGCAGCTGAGTGCAGCAGAGAGGTGTGTCTAGTTTGAAATCCAGTGACCTGTCCTGCATCTGTAGTGCTGCCTGCTAAAAACATCCCAGGACTCTCCCAGTCCCACTCCTGGCATTGCAGGGAGGGAGGATGTTAATGGCCCTGAGGAGACTCCAAGGGAAAGGTGAGATGTGCTCTGCACAGCCAGGTAGGGGTTGTTACTGCCTTCTCACTAATTATTGATCACTAAATGCTTTTAGTGAAGACAGTGGTACCTTCTGCACTAATTGTGGGGCTGAGTTTTCTGCACTGAGGTCTCCTGGTGTAATGAGGAAAGAGTCATTTTCTGAAGGCAAAATTCCCTTCTACTCAGAAAACCAGGCCTGTGTCTATTTAGGTCCCAGTCACCTCCTCCAAAGAGTTGGCAGTAGAAGTTGCAGCTATCCTCTAAGTGGCCCTGGCTGCTGCCATCAGGATAACAGGAGTGGCCCCATGCAGAAACAGGTGAGAAAGAGTCAGATGAGCATGTACAGTACTCATGGCAGGGCAGGAGGGACTGCTCTTTCTGGACAATAGGCCACCCTGGAGTTCCTGCAGGGAGTTGCTGTGGATGCTCAGTGGCTGCAATTTGATGTAGTCTTTGCTTGAGATGAGAGGAAGAAGGAGGGGATTCTCACTGCTGTCCTGCTCATCACCACTTCCTTTTGTGCTTTCTTGATCTCTCCCTCATCATCTCCATGACTGCTGTGTGCAAATCCATGTCTTCATTGCACTGTCATCTTGTCAAACTGCCATGTGACTCCATCGTCATTGTGTGTCTGTGTGCCATGGGACTTCTCCAGCCAAGGCTGTCTTCCATCACTGTAAGTAGAACTACTTGAAAATAGGAGAATTAACTAGAAATTTTAGGCTAGGAAAGACTTTTTTTTGCCTTTTTGGACGGTGGGAAATTTGCAGACAGGGACAAGTCAGTGCCTGGCTCTTATTTCCCTGCTCTGCAAAGAGGAAAAAGATGCTATTGCTCCTTGAGCTGACTGAGCTGGTGATTGAAGGTCTGTCACTGATAAGTTGATAAAAGAAGGAACACAGGGACTGTAGCCACAGACAGCATTATTCCTATGGCTTAGCTAGGCCCACAGCCCATGTACCCTGGCACGTCCTTCACCTCGGCTCCCAGCTGGCCTTTTCCTTTCAGTTGTTATTCCAAAACCAAATGTCAACTTGTGCCTTCTTGGAGGAAAAACTGTATGGGTCTTGTAGACTTTTTTTTTAGTTATTAAGAAGCAACTTAAATCTTCTTTTCCACACCCCATGGCTTAGCTCCTTCTGATAAATCCCAGCCCAGCTCCAGGAAAATGCAGAACTTCTTTCAAGCAGTTCAACTGATAAGTATATGCTGTGGCTCATAAATCAACTCCTGCAGACGAGTTAGAAATTCCTTCAAGACAGAGTCCAGACTGTGGCTGTGTTTGTATCTCCCTGCTACCATATCTAGCTTGTGTTTACCGATTTGTTCTCTGCCCAGCAAGATGTATGTGTGAGACAGAGATGGAGAAATAGAAACTGTTGGAATGGATCTTACTGTATGAAGAAGAGGAAGAAAAAGAGAGGGTGTCTGCATATGGAAAAAATGAATGCCCATGTGTGTGAGTAGCAGAGTGGAAGAGTACTACTGGGGCTGGAAGAAATGAACTGCATGTGTTGTTAAGAAGGGGCTGTAGATTTTTGCCAGAGATGTTAAAATTTTCTTGACTGCATGCCAAGGCTGCTGTATGCAAAAGAATAAGAAGCGAAGGAGACATTTTGTGAGAGAGGAATTGGGCACACATTTTTCCTGAGTTATGTGCAGAGGAATTAACAATCGGGGATGTAATGGTCTCCCTTGCCTGACTGTGTACCTCTGACAGCAACGCTGAGCCTGTTTCTTCCAAATTCTCTTGTTTTCTAGGAAGGTGAGGCTTGCTGTTTGGAATATGGGCATGTGTAATGGGTTAACACATATGTACCTGGTTTTCTTTCTGAATTTTTATATTCAAATTGCACTCATCATACAAACTGATGTTTTTCAGAGGTGGTGAGAAGACATGTTTGCTGCCATAGATTTTTCACTGCTCTCAGCATCTCAATTTCTCTGTGTATTTGCAAGGGCTTTTGCTTTTACGGACGTTGCCACAGGTTTGAAAGCTTTTAATTAAGGCAAAAATACTTCCAGCCAAGCCTAGAAAGGACCATTTCTAGAAATCTGTAGATTGTAAAAGTTTCTTTTTTTATTGCATGGTAATGTACACAGAATATATTTTACAAGATAATTTATTAAATTCTGTGTTTTCTATTGATAACTAAGTGGCAGATTTTGTCTCGTGTCTCAGAGTAAATCCACTGACACATGTGCATGATTTATGCCTGCGAGAAAGGGTTCACAATCTGGGCTCTACAGGTCACAACAAGGCATGGCAGCTGCCTTGGCTGCTCAGAAGGATTGGTTGGTTGCCAGATATCTGACAAAGTCTTTGGAAGTGCAGATGGTAGCAATGACAGCCTGGAATTAACTCACTCTTTGCTATAAAGTTTGTAATTTGTTATCAGCTCCTCTGGCTGTTTACTAATCCCTGACCACCCAACTCTCAGGGTACTGATAACATTTTGATGTCCAGCATGTGCATTCAGAGGCTCAGCCCAAATGTTTTGCTGCTGATGGATGTGCTACTGGGCTTCTCTGAACTTCTCAATACTGCTGCAGCTGCATAATTCCAAGAAAATTAAGTGGCAGTAGGTTTAAGTATAATCTCTATCATAGGTCTTGTCTCTGTGTGGAAGTTAGGAGATTTTAAAGTGGCTTCATTTCATTCAGCTTGTGGCACAAAAACTGAGTAAAGATTGTCTGAGCAGGGCACTTCTGCCAGTATAGCAGAGTTTAAAAATACAGCTTGGTGCATGTGATGGATTTAACCCAGAGCAAGTCAAACTGCAGACAGTTGTGAAAGACTCAACCAGAAATACCACTTCTGAGAGTGGCAAAAATGCCCCTGAAGGGTCCAAACCTGGTGCACTTCCCACTGCTTACCTCCAGATAAGCGTTGACTCTCTAGTTCTGTGTCCAGCACTGAGGTACAGCTCTAGCCCATGTGAGCAGGTCAGGCCAGCAAACTGTGCTGGCCAGGTCTGTCCTGACTGTGGATCTTTAACTGACTATCCCCTGGAGGCCCAGGGCCATTCTCCAAACCCACCAAGTCCAACATGACAGCCCTTATTCATCGCTGGTTGAGGCTGGGAGGCCTCAAATCACCTTCCATTCCATATTTTCTAAGATTATGGTCTCCTTCAGCCTCTCCTTGCACCCTGCCCTTCACACCACTGTGTTTTATATTGCTTTGACTCCATTTACCTTGATGATTTAATAGCCGGAAGCTGGAGCTAATGAAGGATGTCATTCTTTACCAGGGACGGGGGAAAATGAGGTCCTGGATGAAGTCTCTGTTGTGTCAGGGCTTTTTGCCACTCCTGCCATGAGCAATACACAAAACTTGTGCAAGCAGTTTGCCCCAAGCTTGTCAGGGCACTTTTGTGGTCATCCCAGCAGCTCCAACAGCTGTTCTGCAGTGACAATGTTGCAAATCCAGGGTAACACAACAGGACTTTGATGGTTTGTGGCTGAGAGACCAATGTGTGCCCTTACACAAGCATGTCCCTGAGAAGGTCTACCCCTAGTCCAAACTGTGATAGCCTAGCCACCTGCTTCAGGCTTTGGAGTTGTTTTCACAGCCTCAAGTCCAGTGAATTAAGGCTGAAAGAAAGGGCTCCTACTCTGTTCCTCACACTCTTTTAGTCTTAGTTTAAGGGCTTCACCAGCCAGAATACAGTTACCAGCCCTGGAGCTGGGCTGAGCTGGAAAGCATTTGCAGCTTCTCTCCTTAGAGCATAAACAGGGATATTCTGCATGTTCCATCAGAAATGTCTGAGCCTTTGAAATTCACCTCAGAAACCGGGGCTCCTTCTGCTCATCCCAAACCTCCTCAGGACTGTTGTGACAGGTAGTGGTCAGAGGCATTGTCCATTAGCCAAAATGAGACAGGATTTTCTGTGCTTCTGCAGTTTGGGGTTTGCACAGAGGGGTGGCAAATCGTAGCAGAGCACAGCCAGGTAGCTCCTGGCTGGTAGCAGAGGTGCTGCTGGCCCCTGAAATGACAAGTTTAGTTGATTAATTCAATGTGAATCCAAGGTCAATACCAAACAAAGCATCGTGCTGAAATCACACTCTGTGTGCTTTTGAATCTGGGAAAAATTAACCTGATCATCATACCAACAAGTGGGTCCCATAATCTGGGAGGATTTTAGGGGACTGCCTCTTGAGTGCTCTTTTTTAGAATTCAGAAGAAAAGCACAACTACCAAGGAGTCTGTACTGCAGGGAAGGGTTTGAGTACCCATTATATTCACCTAGGGAAGACATTAGAGGGGAGATTGGGCTGCAGCTCCTGAGAGAAAAATCAGAGAAAATCATCCAGTTTTTCTCACTCTCATTTAATCTACATTATGTTTAGATGGCAAGCTCTTCAGGATGGTGCCTGCCACTTTCTGCATGCTCTGGCAGTGTCAGAGCAGACCATTGCAAGGGTTTTTACAGTGATGCAAATGACCCATCAGAATTGTGGACGCCCTCTTGAATCCTTCTTAACATGCATTTGCTGATTAAAAACCATGTTGCTGCATTTTTCTATAAGTCTTCAGCCCAGCTGCTGCAAGGGGTAAACTGGATGTCTTCCCTGTCCGAAAGTCCCCCCCAGCACGGCTGCCTGTGGCTGCTGTGCAGGAGGAGGGCTGTGAAGTGAGGCTGGTGTGCTCAGACCCAAACCTGGTATAGAAACCGTTTCTCATACTTGCTGTTGTCTGAGCCACAGCCACCTCTGCCCTAGCAACAGAGGTTTGCATTTCCATCACCAGCATTCCCCAGTGTCTTACAGAGGCAGGAGTTGATTTTGCTACCTCCAACTGCAGAAAATAATTGCCAGAAAGGCCCAAGGCAGTAGTTTCAGGCAAGACAGATTTTGCTGAACTTCTAGAAAGAGTGGTCTTGCTTCTCGAGGGAGGCTTAGTAAGGCAGCTCAGCTCTTTCTCATCCCCAAATTAGTTTGGGGGTCCCACTGATGAGTGGTGGAGCAGTTGCTCCCTGCCCCCCGTGGTGGATGGCTCCCTCCAGGAGCCGGTGCTGTGTTTTAGCTGGGCCTCTGCTGGTCCTTGAGAGCTGTCATCTGCTTTCCTGTGCTCTCAGGCCAGATCTGTTTGCTGGTGGTCGTTTCTTCTTGATGTGGCATGTATTCTACCTCTCAAATTGCCTGCTGCAGGCTCACTCAGAAATGTCACAGGCTCAGGAAGGATCAGTAGTTGATGAATCCCACCATGGACACACAGGATTCCTGCAGGGGCAGATCCCTGTCGCAGTCAATGAGGACCAGCTTAGTTACAGGTTTCAACGTTTAAAAAAGTGAACCGGGGCTGGGTTAGGCAGAAGAGACTTCATTAATGCTGCTGGTTCAGTAGGAACCCCTCAGCTCCTATGAACACAGGAGTGCCAGTACCCAGATGTCCCTGCCTAACGAGCCACAAGGGTCTCTGGGGTGCTGTAGCCACTGCAGCTCCACGGCTGCGTCTTCGGCAGAGGAGGGTCTGGGCTCGCCGTGAGAGGGTGATTGGAAATACTGGAAATTTGGTGTATTCCTCACATAGGCTGGTTTTCCCACACCACCTAGTGGAAGCAGGGATCACTGCCTGGCTGCTTTATGCAACATCTCCTTCACCTTCTTGTCTGGTAGGTGCCTGCCCTTGCCTAGCTGAGAGGGTGGCAGCCGTGCATGGCTACTCCTCCAAGCTCTGTCACCAGTCTTAAATGTTTCCATCTCAGTGCAGGCAGCTCGTGTGTGATTCCCCTGCCCCTCATGTCTCACCTTGTTTCCTTACCCTTGCAGCTCACAAGCACAAGAAGCACGACATGTTGCAGCCCTGTGACACCGAGTACCCCGTTTTCGTGTACGAGCCAGCCATCAAGGAGACCAATGGGCTGATTGAGTGTGGAGGTTGCCAAAAGTAAGAACTGCAGGTTCCCTTTCAACTTGGAGGCTCCTCAGGGTGCTGGCACGTGAGCCCTGTCAAAGGGCCTGTTGATGATGAGATCAGCCTGAGAAGAGTCACCTGCTGCTTTGCCCATGGCACGGCCACTGCCACATCCACAGCTCTTGCTGCAGAGCAGAGCTAAGCAGCTGTGCTGGACAGGGAGGAGGTGAAGAGACCTAGTTACTGAGTCTCAATAAAAGAGAAAAAAAAATAAGACCATCTGTTAATAAGCAGAGGTAGCTGTAGAACAAAGAAAAGAGCATTCAAATGCCTTTCCACTTCACAGATTTCAGAAAGGAACTTTTTCTGGTTTTTCATGTTTCTGGCAAAAGTTGTGTTCTTAGAAATTTTTCCTTTTTTCAGGAAGCTTTCAGCTTTCTTTTTCCTTTCTTTTTTTTCATTGTCTCTCTTTTCTGTTTTTCTACAGAAACAAAAAAATACGCAGAGATGTGGGGGGAAAGTGTTAAACTGAAAGAAATTGAAACAAGAGTCCTCTTTTTTTATTTTCCATTTTAAGAGAATGAACAGTCCAAGGTGATAGAAAAGTCATTGTGGAAAGAGGCTGCTTGCAAGGGTTCCGTAGTGCCATCAGCAATCACGTGTGGAAAGGTGACAGAAAGATGAATTTCCACTGGTCCAGCTTTTCCTAATATGGGGCATCCAAACAGATCTGACTGGAATTCCTAATTCAAACATAAAATTCCTACCTAGTCCGACTTCAGCCTTGGATCAACTGCAGGAAAGACTTAAATGTTAGGAAAGCAGCCTGTGCTTTCCTAACATGACCGCAGGAAAACCAGCCTTTGCCAAAACATTGTTTCAGAAGAGATTGCAGATTTGGTGACAAGGTATTGTGTAGGGGCATTAACCTCTGGGCAGACCCAGAAAAGCTGAGTGCCCTAAACTGGCCTGTTTGGGCACTACTAAGGTCTTGCTGCACAGATCTCTGGACTTGCTGGAATGCCCTGCCAGTGTCGCATCAGCGCCTGAAGCAGTCATTAGTCAGGAAACACTAATGAGATGGTCAGCTACAGTGTGTGACGTTCAACACCTCTAAAAGGGAATACAGAAATTCCTGGAGGCTAGAAGGCAGCAAGACCAGCTGGTGAATAACAAGGAAGACAAGATGCTCCTCTAGCACAGTCAGGTTGGACAGTGCAGTGGGCCCACCTCACTTTAGCAGGACTAGGAGTGCACAGAGCCATGTACTGGCTGCAGCATCACAGCTCTGTCACCAGTCCAGCCATGCTAATCCTGACATCCCCAGCCTTCCCTTTGCCCAGCAGCTCCCTGCCATGGCTGCCCAGCCATCGGTGCCCAGCAGCATCACAGCCTGCCAGCAGGCAGTGGGGGATGGCAGTGTGAGCAGTTCAGCCTTGCTTTGGGTGGCTGCAGCCTCTGTGCTGGTAAATGACAGGCAATAGCTGCAAGGCATTGGGCAGGGAGCAGCGCAGGCTGCTGAGATGCCCAGACTGTACAGCACCTTGCAGTGACACCAGCATCCATATGTTTGGTATGCATCGCCTGCCACTCCCTATGCTTGCCCAGGGGTGCCACAGATGTGCATGTGCCACTGTACAAACCCACAGTCACAGTGACATGAGCACAGGGGCACGTCTGAGCTGCCCACACACCCTCACGTGCACATGCACTCATGCATAAAACCCTGCACACAGCCAAAACACATCCTGCCCTGCCCACTTGATTCCTCTGCCACCAGCCCTCACGTGTATGTCCTTGGGCAAACACTTTCATCTAGAGACGTCCTCACTGGCGTGTGCCTCTGCTCGTCACCACATCATCTGCTTGTCCGACAGGGAAGGGAAGTGGCAGGCAAAATTGTGGCTGAAAAGCAAAGCTGCATGTTTTTCAAACACCAGTTGGTCAGTTCCATCACACAGATGTATGATGCTACTGGGATCCTCTGTTTCTCTTTCCAGTAACATGAAATTTATGAAAACTCTGCCCCTTGCAGGAGAACTTAATACAGACATCTTTGCATGGTATGAGCATAGACATTTAGCTAAATGGGCATGGACATACCTCTGGATCAAACCCAGCTTTCTCAGGTGTCATCTGCTGTGATGTGCTGCCCCAGCTTGGCTTCAGTTTGGTTGGGGTTTGAGTTTGATTTTGGCTCTTGTGCCTAGCATGAAGTTGTAAACTTGAACCAGTTCAGAGTTTTCTGAGGCCAAAAATGTGTGCTAATGCCACTTCCCCATGTGCATGGCTGCTCACTGGGTCTCTACTGCTTTCCACTGACATCCTGTTTCAAATAATCGCTGTTTCCTTTTGATTTCTTTGCTGTGGACCAGGCAATGCCGGGACTGCTGGTCTGGTTTTGTAGCTAGAGGGATGTGCTTTCTCTCACCTGCTCTTCTCTTTCAGGATGTTTGTGGCACAGCAGATCATCAGCAGCAACCTCCTGCTCCTCGTCACGGATGCTGTCTGCGATTGCAGTGTCTTCCCGCCTGTCCCAATGGATGCAAAAGAAGTTAAATATATCCTTTGATGCCCAGCAGGAATGCACAGCTCCATAGGCTCCATCATCTCCGTGTTTGTTAGGGTAGAAAACGTGTTTCTGGTGCAGTTGCCAGGGAGATGGAGGGCACAACCCCACTTGTGGGACAGCTTGGAGAAATCTCCAGGCCATGCAGGTTGGCCTGCCCTTCCCTTGTCTTCCCCGTTCTGTCTCTGAGGTCGTGCAGTTACACTTAGGCAACTTGCATCAGGGCCCTGTATCTCTGTGCTCTGTTCATCCTGTTATTCGCTGCCTGCTGGTGCCATTGTCCTTGACAGCCTCGCACATAATGCTTCAGTGAAGTGTGAACGGATGCGGTCCCAGAAGCTGCGGCGGCGGCCAGACACCTGCCACGCCTTTCACCCTGAGGTACCTTGGGGCAGTGTGGGAAGGAGAGGGAGAACATGGCTGGAGTTCACCATAGGCATGCATGTACCCATACACAAATGTCTCTTCTTGCACCCTTGCATCTGTGTATCACATGCCCATCCTGCTGGCTGGACCCAGACACACTCATGTGAATACCCGCGGGGCTCCCTAGCAGGAGGAGCTTCACGTTGGTACCACCTGAGAAAGGCTTAAGCTCAGGTATCACAGGGTCAGGAGCAAGCACCTCCATCGCTAGGAGCCAAGGAGCAAGTCACTTCCTAGCCCACAGGTGGCTGCTATGTCCAGTGGGCATCAGTCCCTTCCTTTGCCCTTCCCCTGGTGATCCTTCCTTTTAACCACAGGCATTGCTACCTCTTCCAAAGGTGGCAGGTGGGCTCCCTTTCCTCTGCAGGCAGCTGCCCTGGCAGTGAGCAGGCTGACACCTTCTCTCCCATCTCCCAGGAAAATGCCCAGGACTGCGGTGGCGCTGCTGAGATCTCTGTCTCACCGATGCTGCTCCTCCTGCCGCTGGTGCTGCTCCTGCGGTGACACTGCCTGCAACGCGCCTTACATGATGGAGACCCGGGAAGACAGGGGTGCCACTGCCCCGAGTGGTGGGAGGGAATGAGGTGGGGATACAGACTGTTCTGGGACACCTTCTGCAACTCCCTGGGGAGATGAGCTGTTAAGAACAAGGCACAGCATGTCCTGTGTCCTTCACCACAAGGTCCAAGATGGTGCCGGCGGTGGAAGCTGCTCCTTCCTCGAAAGCCTGTGGCTAAAGGCCTGTGGAGAACCAGCAGGATCAGATCCTGGCACAGCACCTGCTGAGCGAGTCTTCCCAGCCATGAGCTCACAGCTGGGAAGGCCGAGGTCATCGACATGGCTCTTCCACCGTCAACCTGCCTCTAACAGAACCACTTGGGGTACAGGAGGCAGAGGACTCAGAGTGTCAGATCTGTCCTTAGGAGAGCAGGAGTGGCAGTTGGCACTGCCTTCCTGTCCCTCAGTGGGAGCCACCAGGATTTTGAGCACCTGGGTCTGGAGCAGCCTAGGCACAGCCCTGCCAGAACAGGGCCCTTAGTGGTCCAGCAGGGAGGCAGCATCTCCTGGGCTTGGAGGTCCTCAGCCATGACCCCAGGGGTAGGACAAGGCACCTGATTTTAACTGCACTAACTTAATGTGTGGCTGCACAACGGGAGGTAGCACAGGTTGACTAGTTAGCAGCAGCTATGCCAGCTCTGCCAAGGAGAACTCTTTTAATACTGGCAGAACAGCATCCAGATTCTTGTCTAGATGTGGCTTTACCTCTGGGAAGGGGTTTTGTATGACCCACCAAAAGAGAAGGTATGTTTCCTCCTTCACTGCAGAAGCAGCTGAGGAACAGGCACTTTTCCCCTTGGAGCAGCAGTGCCCCCTGCCCATTGCTGCTGCCCTTGGTTGCTCCCAGGGCAAGCAACGCCCTCCCCTGAGCCTGGTGTTCCTGGATGGTGGGCATGGGCCATTTCTAACTGAGCTTTACAAACAACAGGTGAGGAGCACTCGTTTTTCTTTTTTTTTTCTTTTTTAAATGAACTGTTCTGTACCATCTTGTTACAAACCAAATATATGGCATATTCTAAATAGATACTACGGCTGCAGCATGTTTGGTGGTAAACACAGCCCTACACTGCATCCCAGAAACCCATGGGAACAGGGTGTGGGTGGAGGCACTGCAAACACACCTACAGTGGCCTGACCATCAGGGATGCACCAGCAACTCACAGGGATGCCAAGAAGTGCTCCTGGTCTCTCTGCTACTGTTTTTTACTGGAGCTACAGGAAGAAGGCCATCTGGCTGTGCAGCACACAGTGAACCTGTTGGCTGCACCCCACTGCTCACCTTAAGGCAGGGTATGTGCCAGGGGTAGGAATCCCACAGTAACTCTACACCATCCCCATCTGTAACCACACCAGCACCCATGGGTAAGCCATGGTGTCCCCAGGGAAGCAGGCTAGTAGACCTTCCCTAGCCTTCTTTCCTGGGTGGGCCACTTTGGCATTCTCCTGTGCCTTTCCAGGCCCCCAGAGCACTGTGTGGCTCATCACACCAGGCTTCCACCTCCTTCAGGACAAGGGCCCACACCCTCCTCACTCGCTGCCTGACAAGCAGCACTGCCCACACTGTTGCCCTGCACATGTGCCTGCCGTGGGGAGCTGTGGGGCTCCTCTCTGAGCCCACCCCACCCCCACCCCCCCACACTCATGCAGCCACCACTGCCAGGGCTGGACTCGTGTAGCTGCAGCAAAGGGCAATTTTATAGGAAAGGGCTTCAATCTGACACCAGGTCTCTCCCCTTCCCTGCCCAAGCAGGAGCCCATGAATGCACCCCTGGCATGCTAGGGACAGTACAGATGCTCCCCTTCTTGCCACCCATCTCACCTGATACTAAGGGGACAGTGTCAGTCACAAGCAGGTCCTGCTGTGGGGGTTTTGTCCTGCTGCAGGTGTTGTTATGGCAAAGAGAGGAACAACTGCAGTACTGGAAGTAAAACTGGAGATGGAGATGGTCTCCAGGCTTCAAATGCAGTGACCTTATCAGAGCCAGAAGCAGCCAAGGAAGTTGAAGGCAGCATGGAAGGAAAGGGGGCTGCTGTCAAGGCCGAGGAGGCACTTGCAGAGAGAGGAGCCGTTGGCTCAGGGCATCCCCACTGGCTGGCACAGCTCTCTGAGCTCCATGTTCCTGCCCTTGGTGCCTGCCCTCCTGGGGCACCACTCTCCATGATGACCTCCCTGTCAGAAAGGATTAGCAGTCACATATCCACTCAGCTTAAACAGGATATATAATACACATTGCCCTGCTGTGTATGGACAGTGTTTGATTTCAGGTGCATTAATCCATAATAGACATGAGTCCTGTGAAGATACCTGCACTGAGAGAATGAAGATGTGGATTATATCTGGTTCAGTTGGCTCAGTGAGTTTGTGCATAGGTTGTAACTGGAGAGGATGGGACAGGGGTGAGAACTGGACTATTTCTTAAACTGAGAAATAAGGGCAGAAGTTTGCCCTGACTTAAAACACGGGCACACATCGAGAACCAGGCTGCAGAGTCTCTCACCCTGGTGACACACTGCAGTGTCAAGCAGCTGCAGTAAGTAGCAGGGCAGATGTCTTCCCCTGCACCAACACTGGGGTGAATGTGGCTGAAGGAAAAGGCGCTGTTCCTGAAGCTGCTGCTGCTGCCTCCCAGTGCACCCTCGAGCAGCAGGAGCCAGGCTATGGACACGGGGGTCGGGTTCAGATGGGCCCTGGCAGGCAGTGGATGCCAAGCACTTGCCTCAGTCTGTGTGGCCTCAGTCCCCCAGATCACAAGCGCCTGTCCATGCAGCCTCCTCCAGCACTCACAGGGTGAAACTGGATGGCAAGTAATGGCTGGGAAATGCTCTGACATGTCTCCAGAGGAAAGTGGCTCCTGCTTCTGTGCATGAGGTTTGTTTTAGCTGTTTATTAGGAGGCAAACAGAGCGCTTCTCAAAGTGCTGCTGATCCACAGTGGGATGAGCTGCACCTAGGTATGGTTTTAGGAGGGCAAACAGCTTCTTTTTTTGTTTGTTTTTTGTGGCAGCAAAGGAGACCGTAAGCAAACAAACTCATTTCTGGTTTCCAGCATGAGGTTAGGAAAATTTCATTTCATGATCTGGGAGAGATAGTGACTCATGGCTCTACAGCAAGAGAAAAATCCCAGGAAGGGCTGCTGCCTTAGCTCCCAACTTCTTCAGTCATGTGCTGGGCGCAGCAGATGAAAATAGGTCAGCAAACAGTGAGCTGTGGCCAGAGGATACGAACAGCAGCAGAGCAGAGGAGAGAGAAGCCATCTCTTACTTCCAGCTGAGCAGCATCCTACTGCCATCCTGATACAGCACTTTAAATCACAGCTGTCCCTCCTGCAAGATCCTGTCCGCTCCCATGAGCACAGAAACTGTTGGCATCTGAGTTTCCTCTGTTAGGGCAAGACTCGGTGGGAGGAAACTCCCAAGTGGTGCTCTGCAGCGAGGAGTGACCATCAGACCCACTTGGCCACATCTGGCTGCTGCACAAATCAGGGGCGTCACAAGCCCCAAATCTGCAGACAATTTCATTGCAGCCAAGGGGACGGGAAGTTGGAAAGGGGCCTGAATTCTCTCCGTTACACTCCTTACAGGCTTCAGAAACACCCCACTGCAGGCTGAGGTAACCCTGTATCTCCCCCAAGCTCTGTGGTGGGCAGTGAGGGCGTCCGAGCCACAGGGAGGGACACACACCTTGCACAGCATGGCATACACGTGCTCTCCCTTGACTCATGCCTTGGGACAAAGCAGACTGATGACTAGACCTTCAAGTGTGGCCAGACAGGGATGACTTCATCCTTCAAAATACAGGAAAATCAGCCCTGGACTTAGAGCAGCTGTTTGCAATTGGGAGTGGGCACAAAAGCAGCAGCTTTTCAGCAGGCTGGCCTGAGTCAGCTTAGCGAGACCCTGGCACATCCTAAGCTGTGGATAGCAGCAGTCCTAGTGAGGAGCCACATGCTCCAAGTGGGTTAAGGTGTGTGTGGTGGGTGCCCTTCTCTGCCACAGCGAAGGACCAGTACCCCAGTTTTGCTTGGCTTTAGACACACCTCAGACTCAAACTCCTCAAAGTGTTTCCAGGATGCTTTTTCTGCTGATAAAGCCCAATGGCACTCTTCCTTTCCCCGAGAAGGCCCTTGTTGACAGCAGGTGAGGACTGGGCATTGAGCCCTGCCTTTATACCCATTTGGCTCCTCCAGGACCAGGCAGCTGCCACTGTCTTTCCTACCAGCAGAGGGATGCACATGGGTGCTTCCTCAGCTCTCCTCAAGAAAACCTGCAAGGACATTGGCAGGAGGCTGCCAGCCTTTCTGGAGGCGCTGTTGCACCAAGGGTTGGCCTCTCACAGGCAACAGGAAGAGGGACAGGGAGCTGCTGGGGAAGGCCCCACACCAATGACAGTAAGTGCACTGACACCGTCTCACACTGGCCAAAGCCCCAGGTTGCTCTTGCTGGTCTAAGTTTCAGCCAGCAGTGACTTTCTTTAGCCCCTGGCAGCAGGGCTGGAGTCTGCTGCCACCCCACTCTGCCAGGCCCTTAGGGATAGATACAGTATTGCTTTCAAAACTGACAGGAGGTGCCTGGCAAAGGCAGCATTTTCAGCCTGGCTGCCCCTGAGGACAGCGGGATGGGGGAGCTGGGCCAGAGCCAGGACACAGCCCCAGGCTGGCCACTGTGGCCAGGAGATGGCAGGGAGGTGGTGGCAGCGGCTGCTCCCTCTCAGGGGGGATGGCTTCCCATGCCAGCAGCAGATGCCAGCCCACATTCCCAGTCTGCCTGTGCCACAGAGAGTGTCCCTGGCTGTGCACCAGCCCTGCAGCCTGGCCTCAGCTGCAGAGAACAGCTCCTTCAAGTTAGGAGAGCCCATTTCCAGCGAGCACCAAGGCAGACCTGAAACCATGGGCACAGCTTCAGCACAGTTAGATGTGAAAACGAAGACAGCTCCTGGAACTGGCTGGGGTGTCATTTGCCTCTGTAAGGGAAACACACCGTTGCTCTGGGAACTCAGCCAGGGCAATGATTTCCCCGTCTCATTTGCAATTAGACCGATTCAGCTTTTATGCCAACTGTGAAGTGCCTCTGTGCCTTGTTGTACCACTACAGAGATGAAGCTGCTAATAAAATTAGATCATGGTGAATTTCCAGTGCAAACATCTCCCAGCTAAGAAACAGTAATACTTCAGTTGTTTAAATATGAATTTAACTAGAGAAAGGCAAAGGTGAAGCTCTTGGAAATGCCAGAAAATGTCTTCGTTATGATTCTGATGAGACACTGGCATGTGTTGCCCAGAGAAGTTGTGGATGCCCCATCCCTGAAAATGTTCAAGCCCTGGCTTGATGGGGCTTTGAGCAGCCTGGTCTACTGGAAGGTGTCCTTGCCCATGGCAGTGGGGATGGAACAAGAGGATCTTTAAGGTCCCTTCCAACTCAAGTCACTCTATGACTATGATAAAACCAAGCTGGCAAACCAACCCCTTGCACTCAGAGTGCTAGGCTCACATCCCACCATCCCCCCCCAGGGAACCTACCTTCCCAGCAGTGAGCAAGATGGTGAACATGGAACTAGTTACACTGCAATTCTCTCACAGCAGCTGCCCAGATGATGTTCTGCAGTTTCCTCCAGCACTTTTTCTACTTTGCTCATTGCTAAAACAGCTGAAGACGATCAGATGGGAGGTGCACAACACTGCCATGAGCTCAAGGGCAGTATTCCTTCTTCAAAGCAGTATGCACCCAGGAATTAACACACATCCTTTCCCAAGGAGCTGATCTTTTTAAGAAACTTCATTAAAACCACATCTGTGCTCACCATTCATGAAAATCAGCCTGGAGAATTTCAGCTTGGGCGCTCCAGGCAGATACAGAGGCACTGAGCAGCAGCACAGTTTAGTTCAAATAAGTTACTTTGATGCCACACAGGAGGCAGGGTTAAAAAAGAATAAAGGGGAAAAAAACCTGAGTTTTGCAAGGAAGCCTCTAAAAGCTTTGACTAAACAAAACTTGGCTCCTCCATCCTAATTATATGCTTCATTTATTTCCAGCTCCTTAAAAAGTTAGGCAATGGCCTTACTTACCTTGACTGCAGCACTTTAATCCATACTTGGGGTACTTGGTGACAAATGAAGCAAGTCGCCAGAGCACAACCACAGCTACACACAGAGAAAGTAGGACATGAAATTTTAGCCTGCCCAGACAACTTTTGAATATCACTCTACTTTCTGAAAACAGAATAAACCCAATTCATATTCAAATGCGGCAGCTACTTTTAGTGTAATTTGTGTGAAATCTGATGCCAACATTCTCCACGCTCCTTGAATTTGCTTTTCATTAAAAACCCCAAAATAATAATAATAATCCATCCCTAAGACCTCATGCTGTTGAGTTCCTTTGCCAGAGCTCTTTTTTACACGTCACTGCAAAACACGTATCCTGAGTCAAGTAACTGGCAAAACCCACAGCTCAGCTGCAGATGCCCAGACCTGGTGGGAGCCAACACAAGAGGAGGATTAGGCACATCTTGCCCAGGCAGTTCCCAAATGTTTGCTGACAGTCAAGGGATAGTGATGATTGAACAGAAGGCTCTGCATGAGGCATGGCGCTGCTCGAGTCAACACCAGCCCCACTCCCTCCCCAAACCTCTCCTTCTCACCCAGACCAGTGCCTCAGCCTGCATTCCAGGAGGAGATGATCAATCCTTTACATGTGTGCAGAATGGGAAGCATTTCCTCCACACGAGGAATTTGAGTCCAGGCCTCCTGAATGTCTCTTCTCAATCTCAACCCACCTAAAATTCTGCCCACAGACACCAAGGTCTCCAGCAATCACTCTCTTTTCTCCCCTAGCTTTTCTTCTTTGCACCTTTGGTTCCTCCTGCTCATTTTTCTCCTTGCAAACAATCTTCTTCACCTTTGGCTTTCCAAAGCTGCCCATAAATGAGTTTCTGCTCCTTCCACTACACTCCACCCAGTCTGACTCCCTGGTCAACCTGTTCTTTTCCTTTGTTTGCCTGTTGCTCCCATGCAGCCAACCCACAGTGGTAAGAGAAAGCCCTTTTAAACCTTGGAGGAAGGAAGGAGATGGTACACATACAGTCTACTATAAAATCTGTGAGACCAGGAACCGGAAAATTGAGCTGCTGAAAATCTGTGTCTCTTAAAAAGAATGGGTAACTATTGAAATTATAGCTGGCCTAGCTTCAGAGGCTTGGAGAGTCCTGACCAAGGCTAACCAGCCCCAAGACCACCGTGCCGCCATGTGTCCTCAGTCTACAGCGTGGGTTCAGCAAAGCTCTCCAAAATGGATGTTCAAATCTAGCAGTAACACCAATCCCACTTTGTCCCTCAAGCTACTTTTAAAATATGGCAGAGGTCAAAACTGAGCACTGTCCCAGGCTTATTCTCTGCTAGTCTGGAATAAATCTATGTCAGGGGAATTCTTATGACAAACAGTTTCATGAAGTGGTGGCACCAGACACACCTAACACCTTCCCTCGTATCACCAACTGGAAACTCCACTGGGCATTAAAGTCTAGACTTTGGATAAACCAATTTCTCTCAAGATTAGCACTGTAACTATGAGGCAGCACAGTTTAACTGCACTACACAGCACTGCAATCTTAGAGCAAGACCAGGCACATATTTCATGTGAATCACAGCCATCAAGAGGATGCCACATCACAGAACTACTGTTGCCACTGCACAAACTCCCCTCTCTGCTGCCTTTTGCCAGAGCAGGCACACAGCAAGTGTTGGCTCAACTGTGCATAAACAGGCATTTAGGGATCAGTTTGGTTTCGGCATCAACAGAGCTCTTACCTACAAACCTTGCTGGTATGCACTGGGAAGGAAGGAAGCAAGAGTGACTCTTTTCAAAGCTTCACGCGCAGCACAGAAAGACCCAAACTAGACAATAATCCATTTGGTTCTTTTATTAGCAGAAGTTAAGAATACAGCAAGTAATAAGATCCCATCTTACATGGAACCATCACCAGAGTCCCCAGCCATCAAAATCCCAGAATGTGCTTCATTGCTTCCAACAGTAAGCAATTTTTAAAAAGAAATATACTGAACAAGGCCACTATTTAATGGGGAAGGAAAGAAGCTGTAGGTCCTAACTATTCTATGGCAATAACCTGCACACAGAGCAAGCAAGCCTCTGACTGCTGAGAGTAAGGCATTCAGGTGCCAACCTGGGAAGAGTTCTCAGCAAAAGCTACAGAAAAGTGCACAGCTAGGTTGTTTTTATTGGAACACACAAAATTCTTGAACGGAGAGACTGACTGGGTTAAGAATAGCAGGTGGAGTACTGTGTTTTTGTAATAGTTCTGTGCTGTGTAGGACCAGGTTACAATCACCCTTCAAGGAGTGAACGTGGGATGACCCAGGATGGAGACTGTCACTTCTGCTGGTACTGTTCAGAGGTCTCCCAAAGCACCTTAAAGACAGCTCTGATTCTGATATGTCCCATGCTTCTCTCAGACACCAACACATCCTCCAGGCAACTCTGTCCAGGATGCCAGTGCTGTTAGCCCTTACATCCAAGTTAATACTGCTCTTTACTTCATTTAAGTACCACACAGACTTGTGATAAACTACTTCCAGCCCTACAGGCATCCAGTGCCATGATCCTACTGAGAACAAGTCCATCCAGACTTAAAGACTCTGCTGCAGCATCTTGTTGGGCAGCTGATCCTGCTCTCAGAGGCTTTACTCCATTTGAGGTGTGAAGCCTTAATATCCAGTCAAGTTTAGGAAGGCATTCTGCTTCTACCTTACTCAGTAACTCCCCAAAACACACCCCATGACATTCAGGGTATGGGAAGGTCTTTGCAATCCGTATCTTTCTCTTGAAGGAAGAAAACTGAAACTTGCAGAAGTCTAAAAAAAATCCAAAAGGCCAGCAAAAAAAGAAAACCCCCACAAAACCCACCCACCCCTTACCTTCCTTTCTTGTGAAATACAGCATGCTATAAGCTGTTTAACTCATCTGTGAGAGAGGTAATTACTCTGAATTTCCATCTCAAAACTCCAAGACCTGTGCCATAACAAACAAAATGTTCAAGGTTTCATCTTACGCCTCCAAAGATTCTCCTTCAGTCTGGCTTCTGACTGGGCTCCAAAGATCAAGCTACATCAATTACATAAGAGAAGGGTACAGGCCCCCTCTTATATAGGAGGTGTGTCTGCCTCACAGCAACCCAGCTGAACTCTCAATTGTAGGTTTAAGAAACACCAGCAGTCCTATTAGTCCCACTGCTAAATCACAGATGGGAAGCAGACCTAAGACTGAAAAACCAAAAAGGAACTGCACTGGGCTGGTTGTGGATTTACTCCTCTTAAAAACCTGCAACCTCCTTTGGCATATGGAGCCTGACACACAAGAACCCTACCTCTGTTTCCTCTCACATGCTCAACGATCTTCTGACAAGTCTATTACCATCACTTCCTCAGACCAAACAACGCAGGCTTGCAAATGGCAACCATCTTCTCAAGGGGGCCTTTGGGTATAGGCAGGCACTGATGGAGTTGGACTGGTTGCCATTTCATGTGCTGTTATCCCATCACGCTCCAACTTGTATGATGAGAATCAAAACAACAAACAGTAAGATCCATTACCCAAAACCACACATGCCATGCAAGCTTGGAAGGCAGCTGTCCCACACACTCAGGCAGGGCATAGATGTATCTTTCGAGTTACTCAAGTAAATGCCTTTGCTCACACCGTGACTCTGATGACAACGTGACCAATCCAACCTTCACAACCCTTGTGTGTATGTGCTGAACCTACTCCAAGTGCTGGCCAGGGGCCCCCACTGCAGGGCACGCTGGCCACCAGGAAAATCTGCAGGGTCAACGTGCTTCACTCCTGGGAATTTTACCTGGTCCTCCTGCAATCATTTATTTTGTGCAAAATTGAAACAGTGTGTGGTACTTGCATGTTGCATTCTTTACAAAAACCCTTTTCCCCCCACCCATTGTTTAAAACATTTATATAAATTTTATTTAAACAGAAAGTTAGAAATCTTATTTACAACAAGTTTTTCTCTCAAAAGAGCATCTAAAATCAACGCCCAAACCCTCCAAGAGGATATAAATTTAACCTTGATTTTTTTTTTTACTTTTTTAAAAAAAACAGCAACTGCTAAGCTATCCCTCCCCAATTCTACAAATAAATATGGCATTGAACAGAAGCCGATTTGGAAAGGGTCCTCTGTAGCTCAATCTGTAGATCCCAAGAATAAATTAGGGTTTCAGAATTTCCTGGTCTTCAAATTGATTTATTCCATTGCTTGAGGTATAGAATTTATCTTGGTTAGTCAGAATCCCCACGAAGCTCCACGCCTCATCAGCTGAAACTTGGATTCTTCTCAGGTATTCCTTTTGCAAGCCTGTATGCCTCAACCGCGCCAGCGGCTCTTTTGGTTGCGGTCTTGGGTGAAGGCTGGTCCTACTGCATCCCGTCCTCCTCCGTGCAGCCCCCTCCGACTGTGAAACGGAACTCCTGCAGGTTCGACACCCCGTGGAAGTGCACAAAAGCACCAGCCACTACAAAGACGTGGAACAGCTGATGGGAGTGGAACTGCAGAAAAGAAAACACTTCTCTTCAGCTGGGGCACCTGGGGCTCGGGTGCTACCCCGCCTCCCAAAGAGTCACACATTCGGCTGAAGTACACAGTAGCATGTGGCAGTGCCTCACAGCATGAGCTGCAGCTGTGTATTAAAGCCCATCCCCCTCCTATCACTAGGAAAATAATCGAATTCTCCATCCACACACATACCCCCCCTTTACCTTCTGAGTCATCTTAACCAGCTGGTCAATCAACAAACATGGTACATAAGTGCTGTAACTCATCTTTGCAAAGGGACAGGAGTAATTTCAGAGCCTTAGGCAAGAGGCTTAAGCAGGACACTTAAAATTAGTTCCTCCAGAAGATGGACTCCTGATTTATTGATAGAAAGGTGTCTCTCATACAGGTAACAGGTACAAACTCTGCTCTGGTCACAGGCCTAAGTTTTATCAAGTGGATTTTGAATGCTGTTATTTTATTTCTCTACCAGAGTGATACAGAACAAAAAATAATGTTGTATTAAAACCTAAAAAAACCCCTAGATGTTCTGAATGAATGCCCAGGACATTACTGATTACAGTACAGCAGAATGAAAACTGTGAGGAAGGTACATGACAAAGCATTGCTTGAGGGAAGCTATACCAATATAAACAACACTCCAGAAATATTTCTACAAATGTGTATTTTCAAGGTTTCCATGAAACCTTCAGAAGAGTTGGTGGTACACCAGTGCTTTTGGAGACTGGCTCATTATAGCAGCAACACTTTCTTTGGCCATTTCAACAAACTTAGCAAACTGGTGTTCTGCAAAAGCCACTCAAACGACCCAGGCCTCATTCTTGCTTTAGTCTTTGGGGGCCTTAAACTGCTCTAATGAAAGTACAGTGGCCTTCCAGATGTTCACCTTGCCTTCATCTCCACTCTTGCTTCAAGCAATTCCTTCCTTTACCTTCCCATGCACTTCTCTTCAAGTCTTTATTATTCTTTCCCTCATAACAAGTTTCCCTCACCCACCCACTTGCTCACCCCACTTTCCCTTCTTCTAGTCCAGAGAGCCCTTCAAAGTCCACTATCTCTATCCAGCATTTTCACTGGCTGCACAAGATGAGGAGTCAGTCATGGTGAAGATCCCAGAGGAACAAACTGAACATCAGTGAAATAACCGTGTTCTATCCTGCACGGAAGTGAGACAAAGACGTGCATTTGTTGGATCCTCAATACACCTGCACACAAAAGTTCACAGAACTGCTTGCCCATCTGTCAAAGCTATCTACCACATGTGCCAGGGTGAATTTGCATACCAGCAGTTACCTCAGACCAGCCAGGTTGTGACAAGTCATGAAGAGAGGCACCAGGAAAGGCAGGCTCAGAGAACCCACAGATGTCTGGCCTCTGAAGACCTATCGCTTCTGGTGCGGCAGTTTGGTACTTGTAATAAGAAAACACTGACACAAGATCCTCCACCCTCAAGGAGAACCAGCTCTCACATTGGTCTGCTCACCCAGCCATTCTGTAGACTCACCCAGATGTCACACTTGCCAGGGAAGAATCTCTCCGGGATGCGGGCAGCATATAGTGCAGCACCAGTGATGTACAGGCATGCCATAAGTGCCAGCCAGCCTATCTGCCCCATTGTGGCTGCTTTCAGGAGCCCCTCAGAGATGACAAAGTGCAGAGTGGGAATTACCCCACTAAGACCCAGACCTAGAAATACTCCTGGGAGGTAAAGAAAATGCGGGAGAGTCAGGTTTGAACACAGTGGCGTAAAGGGAAGACAATGAAAACACAAAAGCTATGGAAGGAAAACTCAGTATTTGCTGAAGCAGCAGAAACGTAACAGCTCTTGAAGCTGGAGGTCTCCAGAAGAGATTTATTGGAAAGAAAGTAAAAAAATGCACTGTGGACTTCCCTCATACACCAGAAGCTACTCAGTTATATGTTCTAGCAGATAGCCAAAATATTGCATTCACTGAGTGCTCCAGGCAGCTTCTGTGCATGTGGAGCCAGTTACTGCTCTTGGCCTGTAGAGGGAACTGAGATCACACGGACTGTACCTCCCTTCACTGAACTGCTCAAGAGCAAGACAAGGAGAAACAACAAAGAGATTATCATACACTGCACACGTAGCCCTGGGAAACAGAAAAGCAGCATCTGTGCTTATCTGATCCTCCATATAAGAGAACATGGCTTGTTTGTTTAGATTTTAGCAGCAAGTACAGAAAACTTGTACAAAAAGTGGGCATGGGGGGAGTATTTATGTTCCATACAGAGATTTTAAGTTTGGAAAGCTGAACTCTCTGAGGGTACACCCATAACTTGTCCAGGAAATCTAGATTTACCGTAGACTAGAAACTAGAAATATTACTATTCAACCCAGCTGTGTGCACATTCCACAGGTGCCCCTAAAGCTTTCTCTTCTTTCCTACCTGTGTGAAACCAAATATGGTCTTGTTCTTCTGACGATGTGAAGAGAAAAAATAGGTTTTGTCTTAACTATGTGTTTTATCTAAGCAAATCAGTCAGATTAAATCAATCATCCAGTGATTTGCTGGTGTCTGAGCCTAGTGTTACAAAACCAAGACGGACAGTAGCAGTACACAAACACACACCAAGCAGTCAGTCATTTTGGGGGAGCAAAGTTGCCAGATATAGCGAGAAATGCTTTGCACTACCTTTCCTACTGCATATGTTACTGTCGATTTCAGGAATGCACTTCCAGGACTTGCACCAGCCCTAATCTCTGCCTCCAGTTGGCTATAATAAATGCTGAAAGAAAACTTGAGTTCCCAATCCAGGAATACCAGGCCTCTATACAATTAAGCTTTCTTAAGTCTTCCCAAGAAGGTTTTCCCAAGTGGCAAGTAGGAAGGAGGAAAGGTAGTCACATAGCCAAGGAGTTAACTTCAGGTCTTACCTGCCCTTACACCCCGGTATTCAGGGGTGGCAAACATGTCCCATTGTGAGACAATTATGGCTGCGATGCCCAGGACACAAATCACAATCAAGTAGATGAAGCAAGGCTGAGGGTTGCAATAGAAGGAGTAGTACAGCCATGGCACAAAGCTGCCCATTATGAGAAGTGCAATGCCAGAATAATCCAGCCTAGAAGGAAACAAAAATCAGTTTCGTAAGAAGGGCCAACCTTTGGAAGCCCTCACACCCACATGCTCTTCTTTAACAGACCAACTGCCTACTTCTCCCTACAAAACTGCCCTGACTGTTGCAGCTTACTTCCTCATGGCAACTCTTCCACCAATGCCCTCCTACAGTAATGGATTACCGTGACAGAGAGCCAGCGAGGCTGTTTGGACAGGCACCAGCAATACCTTCAGCAACCTTTAGACCAAAGCTTTTGAAGGAAAACTCAAATTTGAGTTCCAGATAAGGAAACAGGCAGCACAAGAGCCCCCTAAACACTGGGCACACATTATGTTGGAGAGTACAGCCAATGCAAACACTTCAGTATCTGACAACCATGAGTTAGCTATGCATCAGTTTAAGTGACCACAGTGGAATAATGTTGCAATTTTTCAACCACATCATTTTTCTATACACCAGTGTAAAAACGGAAATTCACAGCCACTGCTTTTTACCCCACTCTGACAAAACACTCCAACAGGAAGTTGGAGTAGTCTTCAGTAGGGGACTTTAATAGTTGGTTTACTTCAAAAGTGGTCTTGCAGCAGATTGCAGATTCCCAGGTTGAGTAATCTTAGGAAATACAGATATTTAGCACCAGCCAAAAGACCAAGACATCTTGAACCACATTGTGAAACTGTCTTACTTAAATTTATGATTCAAAGTTAGTCAGAATAGTTGAAATGACAAGAAGTGACAGTTGCATTAAAAATTTTAAGTCCTGCAACTAAGATCAAGGTATATTACCTAGAGCAGTAAGATGCAAGCAGGTGCCTGCCAAACAGCATAAAACGATGGAGTTTTAAGACTGAAATTCATGCTGAAACAAAATATAATTAGAAGAGGTTGCATGAAACCTCTGCTCAACTCTGTCGCAAAGTACATGCAGTCATGAAATGAACAACTCCCACACTGGGGCTCCAGGCACAAATCCCAGCCCTGTTTTCCCACCTGTTTCCTATTTGGCCTGCCCTGTTCTCTAGGCACTTACTTGGAGAAGAGCCGGGAAACACCTTCTGAGTGGCAATAAACTGTGTGGAAGAGCCAGGAGAAGGAGAGGCAGAGGATGGCTCCCAAGAAGAACAATCCAACAACCACTTTCTCCTGCACAGGTGCTACAAAGGACATGTTTGGCCGGAACATGTAGAAGATGCCCAGACAAAGGAAGAACACACATCCTGAAAAACAGGGAGGCAGAGATGTTAAGTTCTTGCACACCAAAAGCTTTTCTTTGTAAAAGCATGACTTTAATGTGCATGACTACTCAACAAAGGAGCTGCCTGACAGGCAGAACTGAGCACTGCCCCACTCCAGCTATGCATTCCAGCCACAGCTCTGTCTCACACAGGTGCAATGCAGAATTGCAAGGACTCTGTATTTTCACTTGGTTTGCAAGATGTCTGACAACTAGGTGGACATTTTATAATGATGAAATACCTGTTGTGATATATAGAAAGAGAAGGGCATAGTTCAAATAAACCCTTTTCCTTCACTGCTCCTCACAGCTGAAACTATTCATACAAGCTACAACTCAAGCATGGTCCTGTGGGAAGAAATTTGATGTCAATTAAAACCCACTGCAAAGGAAGATAACACAGGTACCCCCAAAATACCAGGAAGTGGAAGGACTTAATAAAAAATCGGTTTTTGAAGGTGAGAACACTGGCTTAACGTGTACACCAGGCATGAAATAATGCAAAACATTTTCCTTTCCAAACCTTCTTAACAGCTTGGTTTGCCCCCCCTCACAGGTCATCTGTGAAAACATTATCTTTTCAGAGTGAACTGCTCTGCAAGGCTAGAGAGAGAAAAAAAATCCAAGCTTAAGCCTCTCAGCTACCAAAGGTCTCTTGAACAAAAGAAAAATCCTTAAATCAGCCTATCTCCTCACCATCTCCTGCACAGGGTCCACTTAATCCCCCTACAACTACACACTTGGGAAAAAAAGTATCCAATAATTTATGAAAAATTAGGACGTTTTTAATGCATTTGTTTGTATTCTACACCATAATTAAGGCAGTCCCATCCAACTCTGGTGGGATAAAATTAGGAGGGGGATACCAACCTGCTAATTTAACACGTTACTAGTGGAATGGTAATGCTAGCAAAGTCACAACCCTTTCTATATTGCTCTCTTTCTTTGAGAGCAACGAAACCAATTAGCATAAGATTAGAGCAAGCTGAAAATACCCAGAAGATGTGTCCAGATGTTCCCAGTCTCTGTATGTATTCTGAAGATACTCTTGAAACAAGCCCGGAAGGAAGGCATGGGTGGTCTGTGTCCATGCAACAGGTAGTCGTTGTCCTTCAGCCAGTCAGGCAGAACATCATGGGGAATGACTCTCCATCGGCCCTCCCATACCTAGCAGTTAAAAGATTTTAGTTAAATTCAGTGAATTGAGTTTCATCAATGTATGCCAAAAGTCAGAAAACCCATATTAGTAAAAGTGTTGGAGTTAATCTATGAGCAAACAGAAAAGAGTGGATGGGACACCTGTGGGGAAAAGGCTTTACACTTGAAATAAAATAGTTTAGTCAGTTTTCCCTATTCAAAACTGTATCATTATGAAGCTGAACTGCACCACCAGAGAAAGAAATACTTCAGCATTTCACGGAGGATGAAGGCTATTGAGGTATTTACTGCTGGAAGGGAAAGGAAAGCATTTAATTCGTATCCATATTCTGCTATTTTACAGGTCATCCTTTCCATTGCATTGAAGAATACGACACCTAGTCGTCTCCAAGTAATAAACAGGCCTGTTTCTCTATTGCAGGCCAACCTAACTGTGTATCTGCTAACATTTGGGGTAGTCTAGTAAAAAATGCTACTCATTGTGAGCATTAATACTGTCCAAAAAGGATGAAGGGACAAGAGCCCAGCAACAGATGTCCTATTCCTTATTCAGGTTGGGAAATAAAATGCTCCCACGCTCACAAAAGACATGGTGACAGATCATTTAAGGCAACAGATTCGCGATTCTCAATTCCATCAGACTTCTTCTTTAAAGGGGGAGAGAGTGTATGTGCACACAGCTATTCTTGCAGCTGGTTCCACGTGAAAGAAGTGTGCACAGATGTCCTCAGCACTGCTCGGGTAACATAAGACACATGGAGTCTTCAGCTGGGCACCAGAAGCAGCACTGCCAAGCAGAAGGGGATCAGGGAACTGCTTTATGTACCGGGGTTGTTTCTGCAGTGTTCCTTGGATCTGCCTCCTGGCTACTATTACAGGAACAAGGCTGAAGACTCCTGAAACACTGAGTTTAAAAAGCTACATTCTTATTTCAGTTTCAGCAACAAGACACCAGAGTTTTTAAATCAATTCTCCACACTCATGCATGGAAGCAAAACGAAGACATTCAGAATAACCAATCCAGTTAAAGACTGGGTTTTAAACATATCAAACAAGAACATAACTGGTTTACTTCATGAACCAAAAATTTGAATTGAGGCAGAAACAGAAAAAGAGAATTAATTTTACACAATCCATTCCACAAAATATTTTAAAAGAGGAAAAGATCCTAGTAAAAAAACCCCAAAAACCCCAACAACAACCCCCACACAAAAGACCACCAAGTAACCATGGTCCCTCTGTAAAAACACCAAAAATAGTTCATCAAAACAGCAGGAATCAGTGTATAAAGAGGCAGCACTCCTTTCAGCAAAAAAGGAAGGCCCGAGGCTGATCCAGCCCTATGGCTCTAAAAAGTAGCAAAAATGAGCCAAGATCAACAGTTACAAAACTTATAATCTGGATTTACTTATAGTTTCAACAATTTACTTTGATTACAATAAGATTTACTTAAAGTTACAACATAGCATTGTTTTCAGGTCAGGGACAAAGCTTATTCTACAATGGATGTAAATAGTGCTGGAAAAGCAAAATATTTGCAAGTCTGAAGAAACCTGGATAAAATGACCTTATAAATCAAAGTGCCTTGAACCAGAAGGCTTTTATTCTGCTTTGCACTGCCAGTCGTTCCTCAAGAGACACACCTGAGCTATAGGATCAGCTTTAGTCTCATTTGTAATCCCTGTTGTTGCATTCTTTACAATTTAATGATATATGACAGACTGTCATCTTGAGACACTATAGATTTGCTAGTTAGAACACAAGATGCCCCTTCAGGGACAGTGTGCACCTCCTCTCCCTCACATCAGTAGTGCAGTGGCTGCATGTACAGTTTGCTGCCCTCTGGAGCTTCCTACACTCCTGTCATGGGTTAACCCATATGAACGTGGACCTGGTTTTTATGAATTTTTTCCATTTTCTTCCAAGATGGGGGCAGGGCGGCGACACGGCTTCTCCCCCCCCACCCCCGGCAGGGGCGCAGCCACGTGGGGTGGGGGGTGGGGGGTCTACAGNACTCCGTCAGCAGTTTCTGCACGCCCTTACCTTACACACAAATTCTTCCATTCTCTCCATAGCATGGTGGGCTTGCAGAAGAGGTGACATACCCATAAACCCTTCGTCTTCTTGAGGTGACTCATCATGGTGTTTATCATCCTCAGAACACTGGGGAAAATAAAACAGAGAAAATGCTTTGTAGAAAGAGGAACAAAGAAAGGTGATGCTTTTTCCAATATAAAACTATGATCTGAGGTCTTGGCAAAAATAAGGAAGTCTTTCCTTGTATAGCACTGAAGAAGGAACTCGAACCAGTTAAAAAATAGGTACATTCTTAGGTATCTGCGAACAACTCACATGACTAACCCATTTTGGATACGTTTTTACCAGGTTTGGAAGCAAGCAGTGCTCCTTTGTAAGTTACACTTCATTAAAGCCCAGGTATGGAGTCTGGGGCTTGCAGCCTACCCAGCTCTAGGGAAAAATTACTTCCCACTTTATGTTTCAATATCACTCTGCAGGTGTCAATGCCTACATCATACACCTGGCATTTAAGGTAATAAAAGGTAAGTCAAGGAGAAGAATCCATTTACCTGGTTATAAATGTTTCACCTTAACTTTCAGTCCAAATCTGAAGATCTATTCTGTCTAAGTGACCCTTCAGCTCATAATGCAGTAATGGACATTCACTCACTTGTTTAATTTTTGAAGTATTTCAGAAACTAGTATGAAATTTCTACAGTTAGAAAAAAGGTATGTTGACAAAGAAAAGCAGTAACAAGCATCAGAGTTTAAATTGAAACTCACATAAGGAGAAACATCCGTATCTCCAAGACAACTCTGGAAAGAAAAATTAAAATAATTCGCTGAGCTGGTACACATCGCTAATAAATTTATGAAAACCAGGTTTGGTAGTTTTCTACTCCATGGTGACTTATCACATCATCTCCATGTATCTATGATACACTCTGGCTTCCCATTTAGGAAAAAAGTAGTGGGGCCACAGAAGCTCCACATGCCTATGTGCTGTTTCCTCAGCATTTCACAGTTCCTCTCTCGTGAGTTCACTTCTTCGCGGGGTATCCTCTCTGTGATAACAAAAGTCTATTTCGCGGTGCATTCGCGACTCTGCCTGGGCTAAATTGACGGTAATGAATATGCAAATGAGCTCCATCTGCTGCACCGCCCCACTCAGCCTCAGGGAGCCCCGGTGGTGTGTCGGTGACTGCTGGCCCCCCGCCGTCCCCCCGTGCCCAGAAATGGGGAGCACCGGCCCTGCCTCATAAGCCAGGAGAGCCGGGAATCCCCACGCCCTGGTCCCTGCTGAAGAGAACCCTGGGGACTCTCCGGGCACAGGGAGGGGTCAGAAGAGATTCCCTTGGCTCCCCAGACCTGTCAGAGGGTGTGGGGAGGTGCCAGGACTGAAGGGGGTGGCGTGGTGGGTGGGGAATTTTGCATATTAATGAGTTGCCTATCATCGCAGAGCAAGGACTTCGGGGGGGAGGGGGTGACCCACGGCCCCACAATAATCAAGGGACAACTGTACAATACTATGGCCCCTCAGAGACTCCATTCAACACTTCAGCTTCCAAGGTAAAACAAGTTTGAGAAAGCTGGAAAAAAGAATGAGCTTTTTGCACCCTTCAAGCAATACAGAAAGCTGCCACTCGCCTCATGACCAAGAAAGCTCTGCAGTCTGTATGGAGACTGGCCTCCTCCATATTGCCCAAAACACTTTTCCCCTCCTATTCCCCTATCAGGGTTAACAACTCTAAATCAAGATTATGTATCAATAATGCCATCCAAACTGACTCAGAATCTAGTATATAAACTCTCCTACTTTACCTATGAATTGTTATCAGTAAGGTCCACGTTAATGCCCTGAACTCTGAGTCAGATCAGATCTGGCTGTGCGTGTGTCACACATTACAGCTCTCCTTATTATCTACTTCCATCAATAAGTTAACTGAATAAGCTGCTTAAAATTTTCATTTTTAATAAATAAAAGGAGACGTCTTCCAGCCTACAGTAAACTATCTAGAGTCTTCACTACCTTTCGTTTCTCTGAGACAGAGAAATGACATGCTGTTGTACCCAAGGCTTGCAGTAGACACTGAAGCTTCATCTTTCAAAGAGGTCCCACCAAATAGTTCTTGACACAATTTTGTTTATCCAGAATGCAGTGGCTGGTAATACACAGTATACATTCTTTGCATTTGACTTATGAACTCACATCCATCCACACCAGGAAAACTTCACTGACTAAACAAATCTTTGTAGATAATCCATGTCCTTTGTACTGTCTACTCACCTTCATTTATCATTCCAGTGAACACCTCCCCTGAGCAACAATTGATATAAATACTGATCAACTCTAACCAGATTCTCCAGCAGTTTAAGACAGTATCAGATACACTCACTCTGCCAAGATTATCTCATTAGTTCTACCCTGAAAGGCATCAGGCAACACCACAATGCAAATAGGTTTAATATCCTTCTAAAATAGGTTCAATTCCTGTTAGGCACAGGAATAAAAAAAAAAATTATTTTATTCTGACTCAACAGCATTCATTTACGTTACCTTCAACACTGTCATTTTTACTGGCTTTTTCTACTAATGGAGCTCTTAGGTTAGGACTCTCAGTTTTCAGTATTATGAATAATTAACTCAAGGTCATAGAAATGTAGAATGGTTTGGACTGGAAGAGAGCTTTACAGATCAACTAGTCCCTGCCATGAAGGTCTGCATAAGATGCTCATGATGGTTTGCACAATGTTATAAACCAAAGAAACCTTCAGTTTCCAAGAGCACATCTTATGGAAAGCAAGGCTGGCATTTAAGTTCCAATGCATTTGACAGAAAAAGCCTTTTAGCTAGAATTTCCTTTCCCAAGCACTACACAATAACCAGCTCAAAGAGAGTGAACAAGTTCATAATCCTCAATTTACAAAACTGGGTAGATTGAAGAAAAAAAAAGGTCTCTTACAGAATCAAAGCCTGTATTCATTGCAGTCTGCCCAGTGACTCAAAGCCCAGAAATGTTCATTTCCCCCTCTGCACTTACTCCCATTTCTAGAACGACGGAAAGGTTTAAATCTGAACAGACTGTAAAGCTTGAAGAGTGCAGCTATTTATGAACTACATAGTCCAAAATGTTTGCATTTTGGCAATGTGCCTACAAACAAATCATTACTGAGCTTCTTCTAGTGATAAAAGGAATTCATATCATATACACAGTCCACATTACTGCCAGAAAATGGAATTGATTTTATTATCTCCTTCCTGCCATTAAACTGCAAAATTTACATTCAAGGAAAAAAACTAAAGCTCAGCTTCTCAGTCCTTTCCTTACTAAGGAGACAAAATGAGGTCGTCTCTCAACTCCTTCCCGTAACATGTCATTGAAATGAACAGTAAACTGTGCTTTCTGAAAGCCAGAAGCCTGTCGTGGAGGGCAACACCATTACCAGTTTTCATTTGGAAATCTGTAGAAATCTATTGACCTTCAGTTCTTCAGACAATGACTGAAGGGAACAATACCACACTTCTGCTCAGAAGGCATACTGCAAAATTTCTACTGTGACAAGTTGTTCATATCCTTGGATTCCCATATTCTCTCCTCTCTGGCTGATCACATCAGAAATTAAAAAATAATTCTAGATTGTAAGAACATAAACAAGAACACGGTTTTAACTATTTCTAAATCCTGCCCATAGAATCGTATGTTAAAATGACAAACATTATTAGGTAATTAATATCACTTGCCTAAGAGCATACAAGAAATGAGAACCCAGAAGAAAATTCTGGTACTCCCACTTTTAACAAGGTATGGTATATCCTGAATTAAGTGCTCCAAGAGTAACTTTTGCCTTTGTACTTTCTAGACGATAGGCCAAAAGGATTTTCACTCAGCCAATGTTCCCGAGGTTCTTTTATGCAACCTAATTTACTTAATTTCTTTTAAAAGCATCTCAAATTTTGATTAAATAATTCTGTGAAGTCTTCGGAGCTTCTTTAAATAAATCTCCTCATTTGTTTGTAACGAGCAAACTTGTTGCAAATCATCAGCTGTCATTTTTTTGTGGCACACACGCAATGTGTACAATCAGTCTTCCATACAAAGTCAGAAATCGTGCATAGTTTTCATGATTCTGGACACTTAGGCTCCAATGGCTCTGGATTCTTAATTCCACGGAAAGGCCAAGTAATTATTCCAATTTTAATCCTATTCCTTTTTCAAATTCACAAAGTGTTAAAGCTACCAGAATCCAGTACAGACACCTAAAGAGATGGAAATTATACAAAGGACAAACGCAGTCTGTATTGAATAAAGGTTGAATAAACCAAACCTGAAGGACAAGCAGCTTTACTGGTTTAGCCATATTCACTTTATTTCGTGAGGTTTTACTGTTTCTTTTGTGGTAATGGTGATAAACAAGAATGTAAAAGAAAGAGGGAGAAATCAGACTTAATTATACCACTTTGAACAGAGAACTAGGCAGCACACTTCAAGGGACAGATCATCACCCAAACAGGAATTTCAGAGCATATTTTGGTAGGTTTTATATTTAGGTTTGATACCAAAACCAAGTCTCAGAGCACCAGAGTAAGAAATCCAAGAGTTCAATTGCACAGTACCCATCATTAAATAAGATTAGGAATAAAATCTCACTTCCATAGCAATGGCACAAAAGGTTAAAAAAAATAGTTTACATTTTGTACAAGAATTTGTTGGCTGAATGCAGTCAAAAATGGTTAGATCATATTGCCTAAGAACCTGTTACAGAAAAAAAGTACATGCAGTGTACTTCTCTTGTCTACTACATCTTATCTACCTCATACAGATTAACGGTTTCTATACTACCACTCGAATCCGTTAACAGACACACTGTTTCATAACATCCTGACTCTGAAAGAGCCTGCCAGAAGTCAAATGGCAACCGCAGAAAAAGAGTCCAGAAACACTTTTTCCACTTTTGAAAAAGTTGTGTTCTCCAGACTTCAAGCAGTAAAAGTTTATTTTCTTGAGATTTGTAGTTTCTTGATGTGAGTTTAAAGACTTCTAGAAATTTTAAGAGTTTGCAGAGGTGACAAGCAAGTTTCGGTTCATCACTTTAGAAACTGTCATCTATCTGTGTTCATCACAGTGTGCAAACTGAAGTGTAAGTCAAATCTGAATGAAGCTACCTAAGCAGCTTACTCTGTTAAAAGTGATCTTTGTCCTCACCCCCATCTTCCTTTACAGTGACACTGGCATCCTTCTGACCCCTGGGTTGATTAACTGATCCAATACTAATCCTGCAGAAATTACTCACTTTGTCTTGGTAGGCCTATTAGACATTAGATAATAAAGCTGCTTCAGTTAACACGGGGATTTAAGGAGACCAAGCTAGGACAACCAAAATAAAGGGAGCATCAGCTCCCATTTTACTGAGATCCACTACAGAATAGTTTCTGCAAGGCTAGATTTCTTTTCAACACACACCAGTTGGATGTCAAATGATCTACAGCCCTCCTTTGAGTAGAATCCCTAAGTTATCAAGAACACAGCTAGGCATGGATCAAGAAAAGTTAAACTAATGATCATTTCATCAGGCTGTGTATTCTCAAAACTTCTAGCATCCTTCAGGACTGCACTTCCAGAAATTTGAGGTTTCATGGGTTCCATGTATAGTATTTGAAGAAGTACACACATTAACCAGTAACATCAGTGTCACAGTTTCATCCCAGTTGGCAATGAAGTACCACAGAGCTCAGTCTGCCTGCCCTCACACTGGGATAGGAAGAATAATCAGGAAAAAAAGTAAAACTTGTCAGTTTAGATAAGAACAGTTTAATAACTGAAATAAAGTAAAATATTATTGCAATAATAATAATACAAAGTAGAGCGAGAGGAATAAACTCCCAGACAGACAAGTGATGCATAATGCAATTGCTCACCACCCACTCACCGATGCCCAGCCCATGCCCCAGCAGTGATCAGCAGCTCCCAGCCAACTCCCTACAGTTTATATACTGGGAATGACATGACATGGTATGGAATACCACTTTGGCCAGTTTGGGCCAGCTGTGTTAGCCGGGTTCCCTCACAGCTTCTTGTGCCTCTCCTCACTGGCAGAGCATGGGACACAGAAAAGTACCTGATTTAGGGTAAGCACTACTTAGCCACAGTCAAAACATCAGTGTGTTGTCAACATTATTCTCATCCTAAATCCAAACCACAGCACTGTAACAGATACTACAAAGAAAATTAACTCCATCCCAGTCGAAACCAAGACAATTAGTAACTGCAATAAAACTCTCCTAACCCCCAGAAAGCACATGTATTCTGGTTTGGGGCTCCTTTTCAGACAGAATCATTACTCAGTTACCCAGGAGCCTGACCATGCACATACCTATGCAATATTAGGTTCTGGAGTTAATGAACTCCCGTGTCTCAAAGTTCAACTGTTTGTGATGCCAATTCACTATCAAGTGACGCAAAGATACCATTACAGGAGTTTTCAAAGCATGATGCAGTTTGAATCTGTTCAAACATTCCTGTTGCTTGCTTCAGCTGCTGACATCATGCCCCCCAACTCTCTTCTTCATATATATGTGTCCTGACAAAACTCTCTGCCTTGGCATGAACACGTTACTGTTACATCACTGTAACACAGCCAAGATAGCTCAGAAAAACAAAATGTCTTGATTAACAACAAGTCATGGGATATTACATAACATGGTACTAATACGTTATTCTCTTCTTCAAATATCATTTAGAAAACATACGCTGCTCCATTTACAATCCCACTGTTATCCCTCACATTAACTGAAGTCACAAAGTCTAGACATGACTAGGAATTTTTGCTCTTGTTTATCTTAATCTCATCAGATGAATGATTAATAATGGTTAACATGACATTCAAGTCATTTAATGCTCCTTGGGTGAGCACACCAGATTCTGTAACTCGAGAGCATTCAGCATAATGAGCCAGATAACACTTCTATATTACAGCCTTGAACGGTATTTTTCTAACTGCAGTCCTTTATCATCCTTTTCAGTCAGCCAGACCGCAGTTTTTGCACAAACTCCTCTGTGCCCCTTTTGTCAACTGACCTTTATCACCCAGCCTTTTGTACGAGGAAAGCAGCAATAGGTGCTGCTGTACCACACCACTTCCCCGAAAAGCCTGCTGCACATTTTTCAGGATTTCATCAGCTTATGTTCTTTGGATTCTAAGAAATTAAGAACACCATAAAACTTTGTCTGACTTCCCCTACCTTCCGCACATACCACGTTATTCTGAAGTAACAGCTTTGTCCTTTAAAATTCACATTCTGACAGGCTTGTAAACACAGCCATGACACAATTTCCAGAAGGCTAACTACAGACACCTTCTAACCAAAGTGTCCAAAGCTGGTTTTGCTGCCACTGGACCAAAAAAAGTCTTTTATTAGCACTGTGCCAGAAACCCTTTCAGCTTGTGGGTCAAAATGTTAAGTACTGGGAGGTTCCTGGAGTTTAGTATTTTCCTTTTGTAGGTCACTTTCTTTAAAAAGAGACACTCCCTTTAATGTAACACTTGGAAACAGCTTTATACAACCTGTCATGGGTGACTGCTTGCACACTCCTTAAAAACAAGTACTGACATTCAAAACTCATTTAGCAAACACTCCGGGGACAAAGTCACATTTTGGCTTCAGCAGCCTTGCTATTACACTTGCATATTATAAGTAGCTCCCTTGTTAAATATCTTCAGATGAAAAGGGTCTGTTGAATCTCTGAGCAGCAGCTACTACTGATTTTTTGTCAATGGCCAGTATTTGACAAGGACCAAAAGCCTCAGTGCTCACACATGCTCACCAGCACACTTTGAGGGAGAGCCTGTAGAAATTACTTCTACTGCAGAAGAGTCTTGTTGCCTTTTTCTGCTCCTCTGCCATTGTTAATCCTGACAGCAGAAAAAGAAAACAAGCATGCTGGGCTTATGGAAAAATAAATACTCGGTTAAAAAAATAAACAAAGAGAGACTGAAAGTGTACTGCAGAACTTAACATAAGAGCAGAGTCAATCATTTAAAATAGCTGGACAAGGATGCAAGTTAATCCACCAGGATAGTATTGTTTTCTCTTATATCACTGTAAAAGGCCAACATGTCCCCCACTGCTCCCCAAATCAGGCAGATATGATCTCCAGGAGAACAAAGGCAAAACTCATGGAATCTAACCCTTGTCCAGGGAAACAGTTGTGCCAATGAACAATAAACAAAACTACTCCCTCCTCCTCCTAGCTTCAAGAACAGCACAGCAGGCAACCATTACGAAACCCACTGGCAGGCAGCAAACTCAGAGTACCAACACTTCCCCTGCCAAAAAAGCTGAAATGCTCCACACTAATAGGAGACAGCTGAACACAGCTGCAACTCAACAAGCCATAACCTATAACAAACTTCTGGGGGACAGGGCAGAACCAGAGACATGGAGTTTTGCACATGTTACCAGCCTCCAGGGCACCACCTACTCATGGCTGACTAGATAACCAGTCTGTGTCTCTTCTGCAGATTGCAAGCTCTGGAAGTTTGTTAATAACCCAGGCACATCAAGTGTCAGTGAACGATGGATCAGCGTCTGACTAACTCAAGCCTGTGGAGCCTGGAAACCATCTCCGTAAATGTAGCACGTCCTCATACTGTTT
>WEKX01013209.1:198254-226193 GCA_013390025.1 Pitta sordida | reverse complement strand
AAAAGTTTCAGTAAAAAAAAAAAAAAAAAAAAAAAAAAGGCGTATTTACTAGATTCAAGCGCTACAGTGACTGGCAGTCTGAGTAAAATACACATTGCTTCCAGTGCTTAGAAGAGCAAGTGAAGGAGAAATTCAGATGTGGAGACAGTTTCCAGGCTCCACAGGTTTGAGTTAGTCAGACGCTGATCCATGTTAGCTTGAGTGTCTGAGTACTACTGCCACCTAGCCAAGAACAATAACCTCGTACAGTGAGCCCCCGAGTTACACGAGTCTTTGGGTCCAACTCCCCTCCGTGAACCTGCAAATCGTGAAGATAGCAAACTCCTGAATATGCAATTAAGCACTGCCTGTCGCCCCACTCTTCTCAGCTCCAAAGTGCTGCACAGCCTTCCCAGGGCCGCCCCACACCCTGAGCTGGCTAAGGAGACCAAGGGAGACCTTATGCCCAATCCCGTCCAGGGAGTCCTGGGATTCCTGCCTTTTGCGGCTGTAACAAGCCGGGGCTTATTGGCGGGTGTGTGTGTGTTTAACATCAACTCAACTGCATAAACACGGCATGCAGGCTCAGGTTGCCATGGCAGGGGGAAGCTTGGTGCCACAGCGACAGCAGAGAGGGAGTAAGCAGCCCATCTCGGGGCCAGTAACCATGGCAGGGCAAGCCAGCGTGCCCCAGGACGGCACTGGGACCTGCCACCCCTCATCCACCCCAGCCACTGCCAGCCCATCCAGGGGCCAGTAACCATGGTGGGGTGAGCCAGGGCACCCACTGCCCTCAGCTCTGGAGCGCTGAAGGGCAGTCCTAAGAAGGCGGCGTGATGCCATGCATTGAGTACAGCCTTTGAAACTCCACTTTAAATGTGTGGGCTGCAGCAGTGCACAGAAACACTGCTTCCCAGGGTCACAGGGTGCCCCCCGCCCTTATACAGCACAAATGGACTGGTGACACTGCTGTGCCCTCTGGGGAAAAGACTAAGTTCGGCTTGGCTGTCTTGGCACCACCAAGCAAGGCAAACTCGCAGGAGGATGCAATCCCCCTGTCACATCCAGCCGTCACTGGTGATTGCAGAGAGCCTCCCACACCCACCGCCTCTGGCTCCCTCCAGGGCTCTGAGGTTTTGGGGGGGGGGTTTGGCCAAGGGAAGGTGACCACCCCCACTTTTCCCCAGGGAGCTGCCTCCTCTCACCAACTGTGAGGCAGTCAGCGCTACCTGTCTTGTCCCCATTGGGCAGCGGAGGCACAATGGGCTGCTCTTATTCACATATTCATAACCTCATTTACATATCCATGGGCTGGTTACCTTCGCAGCGTTTTCCACGCATGCGCAGACCACCACTTTTCGATCAGAAATGTACAGCAAAGGCTTGAATCCACAAAGAGCTGGACCATGGAAAACAGGGGTTTAGTCTATTACTGTTATCTAAACATGAACCTTTCCATGACCAGAGGAAAATCATGCATTTGAACTAATAAGTCACCTCTACTGAGGCAGTTTAACATAGCTGAGATGGACAGTAAAGCAAAAGAGTGAATCCCAGCTGACACTTCAGCAACAGCTGTGCTGAGGCTTACATAAGACAGAGGAAGATATACGGTGTAATGTTTTTTCCTGATTATTTAGAACACTGCAGACCATCCCAGGCCATGTGGCAAAATAATATCGGTACTTTTGACAGAAGAATGTTCTGCAATGATCCATCAGAAGCATCAATTATTCAGCCTTTTAGGACAAAAAATAATTTAAAGGCATCACACTATTAAAAACAAAAAATCAGAGGACAAGAATAAAAGGCTGAAAAAAGTCAAAAAAGCAGGAGGACATATAAAGCAGAGAAAGTGATGAAGATTAATTCAGAACAGCAGGGCCCAAATGGGAAAAACATTTCCATTACAGCTCTTCCAAAGACCAGGAAAGAGAAAAGAAACACAAGAAAGCTAAATATTTTTAGTGAGCCAAAACAAAAGAAACACATTTTTTTGTCATCCTGATGAAAGAAAGCAAACAAAAAAAGATAATAAATGCTAAGAATGTCTGAAAGAGAATGAAAGTATTCTAACCCTTTTATTTCCAAAATTTTCAACTACCTTGACTCACCCGATTAATTCTTTTCGTACATTTTCTTAGCTAAACAGAAATTAAGACTGCAATTATTTATGGCATTTTACCTTTGGTTATTCCATCTAGAGGTAGCAGGTAACTCACACTCCTCAACCAGGAAAGTCAGAGATGAGAATGAAAATAGCCTTCAAAACAGATGATTCCAAATACACAGATAAACATCTGTGTTCAAAATACCTACTAGCACAACTTAGCTTTTCTTTTTCTAACCTTAGGGAATTCAGCCATTGGCCAAGACTCTGCACCTCACACTCAAGGCTTCACAACCTTCCACAGAATGGAAAAAGACTCCGAATATTTATTTCCTGTTATCATGATACTAAAAATACCCTAGAGAAGTTATAGCACCGTACAATTTACACTGCATTGGCTTGGCTTACCAGCCATGATTGCCTGTTTTGACTTCTCCTTACAAGAACACTTGAAACTAAATTCAAGTTAAGACAGCCAATACCAGTTCTCATGTCAGTGGTCCATGCACACACACTGAATTCGTGGCAAATGCAATTACAGCCACAGCCACAGCCACATACATTATGTAGCACCAGCACATTTTTGCTGCTAGCTAAAACCACACAGTGCTGTGATGGAGCTGATACAGCAAAGCCATTAATCCATGATAAATTTAATAGTGAGTCTAAGACAAATGCCCCTTCCACTTAACTGTGCTTTCATCCATCTGAGTATATCCTGGGAGAAGCATTAATTACAGTTCTGGAACTCTTTAACCAGAATGTCCAATGCTTGGACATTACCTTTGTCTAAACCTAATTAAGCTGTGCAACACCTTTCTGCAGGATGTTGTGGCTGCTAAAATTTACAGAGGCTCATGAACCAAAAATTTAAAGACATTGCAGCTGGCTCAGAAAACCTGTGATACATCAACTGATAAAGACTGTGAGAGCATCCCAAGGAAGTAACGCAATGTGCTTCCCCATCCCTGTTCTCTTCCTTATGTGTCTGGCTACTGTCTGAGATATTGTGCACTGTGGATGCTTAATCTAATCCAGTATGGATACTCTTCCAACAAGAATGGTTGCCAACAGATTTTTCTGTCCTAATCTCTAAAATTATATCAGTTAGTGAAGGTTCTGATTACATTCAGACAATGTATCTTCCCCTTTCACTTCAAATTAACTGAAAGTTACAGAACAAAAATCTTTTTTATATGAGCAGCACCTCAGCAGAGAACAAATCAGTACAAATCCCGTTTCTTTGAGGATGGAATAAAAATAAAAAAGCTGGCAAAACTACAGTTATGTCCAGTCTTGTCACTGAAGTTCCCATTAATTCAACTGAGTATTTCTGTTATCTTTCTGGTATTACTACATTATTTAGCTGGCATTAAAATATTGTATGGTCACAATCCACATTTCTGAGAGTTAGTTCAAACAAATAAAGCACTTAGTGTCACAAGTCACTTTTCACAGTAAACTTAGCAGGGTTAGGTTAACTTACATTTTCCTGATCAGAAGACAGAGGTGGCTCCTCTAAAAGAAGCCTCTGTTGAGAGCTGTCCTCTTCAAAGGCTGCCTGTGCTGTTGCAGGGTCAGACATGTGTCCTTTTCTGAGCCGCAGACCCGGCTCTGGTGAACCAGCATTATCGAGTTCCGTTAGTTCATTCATGAGATGCTGGGGGCCTTCTCAAATATTCTCTTTCCTCTTGGTTTAGTTTGGCTGATTATGTGTTGGCTCTGAAACACAAAAGGGTGCAAAAGTTGACTGGAAGAAGAGCATACTCAAAAGCCACCAAACAGCTACAACAACTCCTTTTCTATGTGCCAAAACTCCCATAGGACCAATTACATATATAGACTTCTACACCGCTGGACAGCGAGTTCTCATTTCAAGACCACTAACACTTCTATATCCTAACACAGGGTAAGCACAACTTTGAAGGATGACGCAAAGTGAGCTTCACAAAACTTTAAAAAAATAAATTTATAATTTCTCTATAGATTATTTTTACTTTTACAAAGCTGAAAACATCAGGCCGTTAATACTATTTAGAAATAAACTACTTATCACAGGTACTCAATAATGATGATGTTTTTGCAAATAAGGAGCTCATATCCAAGTTCAGTCACCTGGTTTCACCAGAAGTCAGACATTAAGTACTGGTACAGCTGCTCAGGTAATCACAGCAAGCAAGCAGAGCTCATGCAGCAACTAATTTTAGACAGACTACAAGGAAGGCAGTAGCACACAACGTGATTAAGCTTCCCTTGCTTAAATGATCGTGCTCAAAATCACTGCTAGCAATGGGCTTGTACCTTTATTTGTGTAAGGAATTAGAGCAGACAGATTTAAACACCGTTCATTCCATCAGAGCAATCCAACACAGGTAATTCCCCCAGAAAACCATAACTCATGATTCCTACTCAGAGAAGTAACCGCACTTTACACTTACAACACTGCAAAAAGGATACTGGGTAAATTTAACTCCAAGTGCTAAAGATCTGATTAAATTCACAGAAAATTAGTGACAACTGTTAACCTGAGCCTGCATCCAAGAGTACTATTGGTTACCTATTTGTCTTGTGTACACCACTGTGTGGTTATCCCTTCAACAATCAGCCAGGAGACACCTGGTTGGATACTGCTAGCCTTGGGAGGCACACTACCCAGAGAGCTTCACAATCTGAGTGCCAGAAAGCATCAGAGCACATTACCAGGATGAAGCCTCAGCCGAGGCTTCAGAATCACTTTGAGTAAGAATCTATTTGTTTTGCACTAATCATCTGGTGTCATTCTTATTACTGAAGCATCTAAGTGCTCAGATGTGACTAACACAACATTAAGATAATCCATCTAGCGAGTTTTAACTTGCCAGGACGCATAATTAAATTGGAGTTTTAGTATCCAATAAAAGATGCTGAAATTGATCATAATGTAGGAGAGAAAAATTAAAAATATAAGACAGGGAATTAATATTGGCAGTCTTGTAATAAAATGTGACCTCCAAAAAGCTCCTTACAGGAACTAATTTCATTTACCTATGATCACTGCAAGATAATTCTCATCTGTGACAAATGGGCCAGAGAGTTAATTTTGCTGCAGCATTTTGTAATATTATATCCCCTCAGCTGCCTGGCAATCCTCAGAGGAGAGAGCTACTAATGAACAGGTAACAGACTCTGCAGAACTAAATGATACCTCAAGCTGCCCTAGTTCAGTATGGCACACTGCTTTAATCAGCTGACAACATGACTGCAGAGCAGATGGAATGCCCACCTTCTTGCTACCTTCACTACAGGGTCAGCAACTTCCACCTGAGAAGTAACATCTCAAATGGCCACAGCTGTTTACCTGGTAAGCACAAGCCATAGGAGAATTAAGATGAGGATTAATAGCATTATACAGGAAGCCCAGTGAAAAAGTTGAGCAAATAGATTTGAAGAAGAACAAGTATTAGAAAGCCACAGAACTACTGAAATCGTGACTGGTTTTGTCATATTTCAAGCAGCCAATTCAGAATTCTATTTTTATGCAAGAAACATGAAGACAATCACACTGCCATTTGGCAAAGCTGATGTATGAGAAAAAGAGTATGCCACAACTACAGATTGAAAGGAAGCTTATGGGCATCTTAATTTAAAAGTCAACCCATAAGAGACTAATTTCAGTACAGTAATATGCTGGTTTTGGCCAGGGTAGAGCTGATTTTCTCTCCAAGTAACCATTACCTGTGATGTAGCCCTGCTTTCCTGTGGATGGCTGAACACCTGCCTGCCCATGGGAAGGGGTGAATGAATTCCTTGGTTTGCTTATCCACAGCTTTTGCTTTATTTATTAAACTGTCCTTGTCTTAACCCACAGGTTTTCTCTTTTACTCTTCTGATTCCTTCCTCCATCCCACTGGGGCAGAGTGAGTGAGTGGCTGTGTGGGGTTTAGACCACAAGTACCCTGTACCAATTTGAAGTTGTAGCTAAAACCAAAAAACTGTAAGTAAGCAGAGAAGCTGGTCATGAACAACAGCGACCCACGCACAGGCACACACCCCTACCTGATACTCCCCTCAACATTTCAAACAGTAGTTAACTGAAACATCCCTAGTTAGTTTCACGAATTGTGCAATTTGAATTAGATGTTTAACCTGCAAGTTTTACTGTTTCTTCCCTCCACCAGCTTTAAGCAATGGAATTGGCACTGTGTGCTGCATTACCAACGACATTGCCTAACAGCCTGTCCTTACATCACCTCTGCAAGATGGAGGGAGCAATGCCCTGAGACACTGTAAGAGCCACACAACCCGCTTAACCACACTTGGCCAAGATGCTTGTGAAAGGCCCTTCTAATACCAGAAGATACAAGAATGCCAAAAGACTTTTAAATCAGGTCTTGAAGAGGGACTTCACCAGCTGCCAAGCAATCACTAAGGTTAAAAGTAAGAGATGCATTTCTCCTCCAGACAGTGAGATGTGCATCCAGCAGTACAGCTGAACTTAAAGAGTTCTGTAGAAATAGAAGCTGCTGTTTCTTGAAATTACAGTGCAATTGTGTAATGAACTAAGATGTAATTCAGGGAGGATCCTGTTAGGGTCAAGTGTACTTGCTCCAAATGAGCAGCAAAGGTAAGCAAGCTAAGACAGTAGTACTGGTTTATAGTTCTTTTTAGAAATGTACTGCTAAAGCCCGAAACATATGACTGCACACAGCAAACAGGAAGCTGCCAACAAAAAAGTGCTAACAGCCTGAAGTATCTGTTCACAAATGAGAGAAAGAACCTACGACTATGAACAGGAACGGCATAGATGGTCTTTAATTTCTACCATAAAGTTTCTTCGACATCACAGTTCAGTGAAGGACGACTTTTTCTTAAGAAATTAGGAAGTCTAACTAAGGTCAGTAGCATCTGCACAGAATTCAACGGTTGGAACATTGTAAAGGGACTTACTGCCCCATTCTGTTTAAGACTGCACAGTTCATTAAAACAAAAACTAGAAAATGAAAAGCTATACAACAATGGAAGTCTTGGGAAATACTGCATTTCAGCGAGATGATAAATTTCATATATGAAGCCGTTTAACTTTTATTGTAGCATTCAAACCAAAGATTTCATTAAAATTAGCTTCCATTTAAAGACAGTTGCCATGTACACCTTAAAATCTACTTAATGATTGCATACATAAAAAGCATAATATCAGCATCTGGATGAATCAGTGAGTTCCTGTAGTGCTTAAAATAAGCTGAGAAAAGCATCTACAGAATTTGGTTTGTTGTGGTTCGGGTTTGTGGGGTTTTTTAATGTACAAAACATTTAAATGCTAAGTCAGCTTTTAAGAAAGGACTTACCAGTTTAATACTGAGTTCTAAACACAGCCTATAAACACAAACTGAGGCACTCCCTGAGTCAAGCTACCATGTCACCACACACCCTACAGCAGCGTAAGTTGCTCCCTTGTACCCCAGTTGAGCAGCAGTCAACCACACAGCAAGGACAGTCAGTGCCAGTTTTAAGCTGGAGATAAACATCTGCCAAAAACAGGATCAGAAGGCAATACTATTTCAGCAATGCACTGCAATTGTGCAATGTCGCAGGAGTCAACATCCAGAATTACGGCATATTTAGCACACTACTTCACTCTTCTGGATGACAAGGAAAGAGCAGTTACACAAATTGAAGCACCACAGGATAATACAGTCAAACCTCACTACTTGACAGTTCCTCTCTCCTGGCTTCGCGTCTTCGCAGTCTGTTTTCTCCACGATAACAGAAGTCTGTTTTGTGGTGCATTCACGCCTGTGCTAAACTGACAGTCATAAATAAGCAAATTAGCCCTGCCCACCACACTGCCCCACTCAGCCCCAACATGCTCCGGTGGTGTGACAGCGACTGCCACCCCCCTCACACTCAGGAATGGTAAGCACCAGCCCTGCTGTCCACCCTGGCCCCTCAGGGGCGAGGCACACCCTCCACCACCCTGTCCAGAGCCACGGGGAAAGCCGGGAATCCCTGCGCCCTGGTCCCTGCTGAAGGGTACCCCAGGGATTCCCCCGGCACGGGGAGGGGTCAGAAGAGATTCCCTTGGCTCCCGACCCGCCACAGGGTGTGGGGAGGTGCCAGTACCACCCCTGAGGGCACCGTGACTGAAGGGGGCAGGGTGGCAGGCAGGGAAAATCTGCATATTAATGAACTTCCTATTATTGCAGAGCAAAGGCTTCGTGGGGGGAGGGGGAGACCCGAGGCTTCAGGGATAGTCAAGGGACAACTGTAATATTACTCTTTTTAAGATATTCCACAGGATGAGCATTACAGCCCTTCTGACCTCTCAGGGCTCAACTGCACAAGGACTGGTTTACTACCTAAGGTAAATTATGCCATGTGGTAGCAAAACAAAGAAACTACACTAACAGTAGTGTTTGTAACCAAATTTTTAAGATCTGTCACTCCTTTTTTAGGATAAAACACAGTCCCAGATGGTCAGACTACCTCTCAATACCCCTAAGCAAAGGAATCGCTCCAGTATTTAACCTTTGTCAGTATGTTCTTTTCTATAATCAGCACAAGAATGATCCCTTGAAAGGTATTTTACAGAATCACAGAATACTACGAGTTGGAAGGGACCCACAAGGATCTTCTAGTCCAACTCCCCAGCTAATGCCCATACAAAGACTGAACCCACACCCCAGGGCTGTGAACATTTCATTCTGTCCGTAGCTGGGTTTTGGAAGGAGAAGAAAAATTGCAATCCTCCTACACTTCTCTCTCAACAGCCTTTCTGACAGAAACATTCCTGTTCAGGTGGGCAATGGCATCCACTGCATGCTCCTTCCTTCCTAATCCTCTTCAAAAGCATTCATTAAAACAGCATAAGCAACATATACACACTGGATGACTCTTCATTCTCCCTAATAGAACTTAAGTTATCCAAAGAACAAAGGGCCATCATGAAAATTTCAGGCTATACATTTCTCAGAACATTCATTAATGCTTAATGAAGGGCCTGAGTGCCTGAAAAATCTTGTAAGAGATACTCTCGCAATCTACAAACTTTGACTTGCCAGAGTCCATGTACCATGAGAGCTACTACAGCATCTCTAGGTGACTAGCTACAACCATGCCAGAGGAATGGCAAAGCTGATTGAGCAGTAAACTATTGATGGCTGAATAACTCTACTAAATCCAAATTTGCTTAGATGAGGCCTTAATAACAAAATAGGCACAACTCCATTTCCAGAACTGCTAGCACAGGTACAACGGGCATAGCATTTCCAGTACAACCCATGGGCAAATTGTTCGTGATACGAACAGTTTATACACGGTGAGGCCAACTGTTTGTGATAAAACGCAGCTTATATTGGGTGATGGGGAATTCTGTGTCTGTGAAACAGCAGATTCTGACTACCTTGACTACTAAATGAAATTAGCTTTCTTGGTACATTGCACTTCTACATACTACTATTTTTCTGGCAGGAAGGTTCTGGCACAAGAAGTCCCTCACAAATGGTATAGTAACACCAACAGCATTCAGTAACATCACACTAGAGCTTAAATTATTCTCAGGTGACAACAGCATCATCTTATCAGGCATCTGGTTCCCTTACTCCCTAGCACCAGCTGGCAAAGTGTTGGGCTCTTTATATTTTTTTTTTTAACTTAAGAGTCCTGCAATGACTGAGCTGGTTTTTTTAAATTAAGGAGATAAACATCTGTAGTTAACATTCCAAATATTCTCTAAAACTACAGTTAACAACAAAGCAAATAAGGGCATGTATGAAAGGGAGAAGGAAAATCTCACTGAAGACCTTGTTTTCTCAACGTACCCTAAAGGAAAGTACGAATCAGGCTGTAAAAATTCTTCAGAGGTCATCTTTAACAATGAGGAACAATGAGGAAGTAATCCAGCACCTCTTTCTTGATGTAATTTCCCTAGATACAGAGGCATCTACAAAACTAAGATTAGACTCCCGCAGAGGGTCAGTGCCCAAAAAGCTGTCTTTGTAACTTGTAAACTGTCACTGGATGCTTCAGCCTAAGCTATTTCACAGCAGGCTGCAGAGACAAACAATCAAGCACATTCTAATGCATTTGGGTCCAAAGAAAGGGAACACGGCCAGCAGCCCGCCTACATCAGAGAAATGCTTCCATTTCAGAGGATCCCATTACATTGTTACAACTTTTGCCCAATTTGTACTGCAAATTGGAGCCCAGTTTTGTAACCCGGCTAAGCCTTACTTCAGAAGTTGCCCCCCCCCCAGTGCACAATGTCCGGCTGTTACAGACTAGATGACTCCTCTGAATTACTTTTACTCCTCAATAAACCAAACGCAAGGGAACTGTCACAAAAATACGGAATACAAAACTCGAAACAAAAGTTCAAGTTCTTTTCACATCGCATTCCACAAATACTCACAGACCAGACCTGGAAACTTGTTTATACTGTATTTCATTAAATGGCTCAGCTCCTCCAAGTGAGAAACATGCCATCTTTTCCCCTTTTATGATTTTATTTCTGTGGCATGATACTCACAGCAACTTCCGTCACAGTTGCCAACAACACGATGCAGCTTTTTTTTGTTAGTTACACTTTGGATCACAGACTGTCTAGAAGTGAAAGACTGAAATTAAACATTACTTTCCTCTTGGGTGAAAATTCAGAATACATCTTTTCAACTACTACCTCAAGGACATCCATTTCACAAAACCATTGGGTGAAGAAGAAGAAACTAATGTATTTGGAGCAGGTACTAAAATCCAGAGCTAGACCACTAAACTCAGGTTAACATTTTTTAGCCCCTCTACAGAGAGGAACTTTGCATGGGACTGTAAAGGGCACCAAGACAGCAGCAATCCAGAGAGCAAACATTCCTCTACTCTGGCAGGTACAATGCTTTCCTCCCAGGAAGGCCAAGTTTGAATCTAAGAACTGAATCAAGATCTTTTATACCTCAAGAAATTGTTCCAAGGCCAACAAAAGCAAACACCACAACCACTCTTTCAAAAGCAAAGAGAATACAGATATTTCAGGCTGCAAGCTTTCATCAACAAACCGTTAAGACAGCTGCTTTCAGTGCTTCTTAGTGGCCTGCTTGGACATCTCTTTACTTAGATGTGCAGATTTAAGGGCTGGCTGCCGTTTGGGCAGTAAACAGCTCCACTCCCATGGCTGCCCCCACCACCCCAAGGCACTCCGATGTTTGTCACAGCCCACTCCAAGTGACTATCTGGAAAAACATTAACCCAGAGAGGAGAATGAGATCATTGTTGATAGACAAAAGCTACTAAACACACACACTGAAGTGGCCCAATCCACTGTTGACAATGTGACAAAGGGCAGCACTCCACCCTCAGAAATTTAACTCTATGTATTTTACAGGCAGTATTTTCCTAACATGTTAAAAACTGACATTTCTCTGTTGGCCCTGGCCTTCGTTATACATGTACATAACATTGCCTTTAGGACGAGTTACGACCAGTTTATGGCCAGTTACTAGTTGCAGACCAAACCAGACAACAAGATCACTAATTTTAACAGAGCAGAGATGATCTCAGAGGCCCGGTTGCAAAAAGGTGTCACTCTTACCAGTTTCTGGACACCTGCTCTCTAGGTTTAATGACAATCTTTCTCAGCTTTCTTCATCAGGCTGTGAGCTTGCTTATCAGTGTTTTATTTTGTGGCTGAGGTTTAGTCTACAAAATGTTTGCTTTCTGTATTTGCAAAAAATAAGAACAAAGTTAATACTTTACTTAACCACAGCAATGGCATTTCTTCAGTTGAAAATAGCATATATCCCTTTCCTCAAAACCCGTAATGTTGTTTTGCCACAAGTCAGACAATGAAAAATTTACTCCTTTTCTGTAGCAAAAATGTTACAAGAACAATAACCAACATGCACAGCACTGTACCAGTGCAAGGTCAAAAAAATGGTGCAACATCTTTCAGACTCTCTTACCCTGCTTCTTTTAAGCAGGTCCACCATAACTAGGTGGCATCTAATTTATGTCAGTCAGAAGCAGATACAATTACATGACTAAGTTCTCTAGAACACCAGGTAAAGCTACTTATTAATTATGTATCAACTTCCTTAATGCAATAGGCAGAGAAGAATTTGTTGTTTAAAAGATAAATATTCTTGAGAGTCAAGAAAAGTTGAAGTGAACTTTTTGTTTCCTCTTCTATTCAGTGCTACTCTTTCAGGTACACATTTCTTTCCGGGTAACATTGTTCAAAATCCTCTCGAATTCTGAAAGAGGACCAAGGACACTGACATCACAATACACCACTGATGCAATTCAAAAGTAGAAGTGTTAAGTTAATATTTTACTTTCTACTGTCCCATAACTAAGGAGGGATGGCAAAACACCCACAGTGTACTTATGAGAATACTGGAAACATTCAAAGAACCAAAATTATTGCTCATATACATGCAAATAGGGATGTAGCTTAAACTCAAAATACATCTACAGGTTCTAGACCAAGATACACAAAAAGTCACCTTGCTGTGCTTTGTTTGACCATCCTGACATGACACTTTTTGCTGTACCTCTGTGCTCCTTGCAGAAGTTTTTGCTGCAGTCTGTGATCTAATCAGCACAGCTGTATCTGGTCAAGCTTTAAGTCTGGAACAATTTAAGATCATAAACACATTTCACATTCATTTTCAAGTAACCAGGAAGCATTTTGTGAATATACACTTTAGATGTTTGGGGGGGTTTTAAATCACTTATTGATCCATTTAGGCAGTCATTTGGGGAGGGGGGGGGAGGGTAGGTGTGTGATCCATCCTCATTCCAACTCAAAAAGAAAACAAACAAAACCAGAAAAGCACCCCAAACACACATCAGAATTGTCAAAAAAAAGTGCTGCAAGTCAGCTGTGGCAATGAGGAGCACTTAACTTCTATATATTTTCAGCAAAAAAATATACTGTCCCTACTTTGAAGCACGTAATTGCAATCCACCCTTTGATAACTGCTTGTTAAGTACAATGAGGACTGACTAACACTGGATTAATGACAATCAGTGCAGTTAGAGGAAAATAAAGGTTATTTTTATATGTCAGAGTATCTACAGCAGATAACATAAAATAGCAACAGTGAGTTAAGCAAAAAAATTCCTCAACAGAAACAGACACAATGTTTACACTTACAAAAATCTCATTACAAAACCGAAATAAAACCATCATTTCACATGAACAGAAAAAGCTGGAGTCAGACATCCAGGTTGCCTTATTATGGATAGAATACAGCATTTACTACCATTATAAAATTCACAAAAGGAAACAAAGCATTTGAACTAAGCAATGATGGACATATATGACAATAAAGCACTGCTCAGACCTACAGAGGACACCACCCACCAAGATAAGATAGAAAGGAGTGTATGCCTCCAGGATCATTCCCTCCTGCTCAGGAACCTCGAGTCACAAGAGGAACTGCAACACTCTTATTGGACTCGCAAGTGACACGCAGGGATTTGGGGACATTAAACAGGGAGAAAATCATAACCATGCAGCCCTGGAAATGCAGCACTACCAGAGCCACCAGGAGGTCCTATGTTCCATATTGAGCCACAAAGCAAGACAGGTTTGTCACGCTCTGTCTGGACTTTTCTTGGGTTTTCACTCAGTTTAGCTGTGACAGCAGCTTTTCCAACTGACTAGATGCCATTTACTTTAATCATGATAACTTAAAGACCCAGAGCAACAATGGAAGACTGAGAGTAACTCCAAGAGAAGGGACAGAAACCAAAAAGTGGTTTTGTTACAATTTTAGCTACATTTGGCCACATCTTCCTGTAAGTAAACTGCAACCTTCCTCTTAAGAATCATTAGTTTAGACTTAATTCTTAAAGACAATTTGAGTTGGACTGTTAAGATTTCCATTATACCAACAATAAATTCTTGCCTTTGCTTACACACACACATTACTTTTATAAACAGACACATGTACAAGGCATACTTCCTCTTTGCCCCTAAACAAGAACCTAACAACAAGGACAGAGTTCTGCATTCCTTCTCCTATTTTGCAACTCTGAAGCCCACTGTTGTCTCTAAGTGTTACAGGAAAATAACAATATAATAACAAACTCTGAAACAGCCCCAGGAAAAGCAACCAAATGGGTGCCTGCACTGGCAACATTCTCTCCCAGAAAGGGAACTCGCTGTGCCGGGACGACCTAGTCAGTGTTGTTTTGTACCAGAGGATGTTTTGTACATGGATACCCTCCTACAACAGCACCTAAACACAAACAGGGAGCCAAGCAGTCACTTTCTGCCTGCAGATAGAAGCTCTAGATATCACAGAATTCCCTCAAGTTATGTCAGAACAGGAAGGAAACATGGCCAAGCTGATAAGCGCTCATGATCTTAACAGTAGGAAGGGTAGGAATTTCGGCTGATTTCCTGGACAAGGGCCCAGACGGGAGAACACGAATAGAAAGCAAGAACTGGGTCAGCAAACTACTGAATAGTCATTTGTCCCGGTTTTCAAATACTGACTGAAGGTACTATTACTGTAGCCCAGCTGCACCTGCAAAGGGTGTTAATACATGTGGAACTACTTATATAAACTACTCTGGAAAGCAGAAAAATACCTTATGCTGACACAGCACCTACTGTCAACGGAGTTATCTAATAAAGGATCTCATTCTAGTCTAAGTTTTTTCTCTTTCTCTAAGAAAAATAAGCTATCTAATGTAATTTCGGTGCAAAGACAATCTACTGTATCCATAGCTGTGACCGAGATGCTCAGCTCTTTCTGATGTGCACAGACAGAAAACACAGGCCAAGTTTCTCAGCAGGGACTAAGTGCTACATGCAGAAGCTGACCACAAATTTGTATGCCAAAAATGTACTTGGAAACATAGCTGAGAACTCTATACAGGGGGGCAGATCTAAACAGAGCATCAACACTGCCTTATCTGCTTGCAAAATCCCCAGGTACACTATAATGAAAGCATGAAAGCTCACAGTAATGGTAGGCATGATTGGGGGGGGGCGGAAGGGGAGTAGACACTAACAGGTCTACTGTTAGTAGAGTCCTAAGAAAAATCCATAATCACTGTTGTAGATTTAGTATGTCAGAAAAAGCAGAAGTAAAATCTTGAAGAACAAACGACCTGCCCAGACAACCAAGCAAGTCCTGATCAAGGCAGATAAACAAGCAGCTGTAGCTAAGGAAACAAGTAAGAAGCTAAACAAGCCCCACATTTATGAAATATAAAATCTGATACCTATTTTTATCATGTGCTAGTTAATCTGTAGTGCAGGCGTTTTACATCACATTTTACACATTTACTAAATTATTTCAGAGCTAGTTTCCTTAGTGATACCAAAGGAATTTTTATGTAAAACCAGAGTTGGCCACTGAAAATTGTAGTAAGATTTCAACAGGGCACGAGGTTTCCTCATCTTCATGTCTGCAACAACAGCACCACCACAAAAATCAAGAAAAAGTGAAGATACCAACCAAGGTAAGGTTACAGAGTCAGCAGATGTTCACCTCAAACACAAAAACCAGTTGTTTATGACACAGCAAACAGGTAAACCTCGAATTTCTTGCTACAGGATGAGGATTCACAGGGAAACTGGACAAACACACAGGACAAATCCATTAAAGGGTGTTAAGCACCTGAAGCTACCTCCAGCTTTAGAAGCCCCTGAATGCCAGTGCATATCTATCATAAATTCCTTGCATATTCATGCTTAGAAGCTATTTTCTCCCTTAGGCAATGGACATCTTTATTAAAATCCCTAAAGCTCTCTCTGAGGAAGGACAGCAAGGGGCCTAATGAATGAAAACAAACCCAAACAGGAAAGAAGTGAAGTTATTATGAGACAGAAAACTAAAAACTCCACAGAAGAAAAGATGAGGGTTGAAACAGAAAGTTTCCCCAGGGTCACCAGGTAAAGCATCCCAACTATACCAGTAACTCCCCAAAGGCATCCAAGGAGCCACAAGGCACTACCCTGAGATGCTCCAGCCAGTGACTTACATAAGAGGACCAGGGGACAGAAAAACCCTACGGCTGCCAAGTTTCTTCCTTCTCCCCTGAATGTTCAGCTTGGCTGGAACTCGTAGGTGGTCCTGCAGCTTGGCCAGGCTTCAGACTCAAAGGGTATAAATAGAAAGGTCAGGGACAAAGCACAGTCAAAGCCTCAGTAAGAGGTACTGCAATCCGGCACATTTGGCATGTCAGGATTTCATCCTGCAGCAACGGGACACATCAGGTGAACCATACTACGAACATGTCCATGGCACCACTCCCACACTACCCACAGAATCACAGAATCACAGAAAATTATGAGTTGGAAGGGACCCACAAGGATCATCTAGTCCAACTCACCATCTAATACCCGTACAGCGACCAAGAGCACATCCCAGAGTATAATAACAACCTAGATGCCTCACAGTCTAGCAGGCCACTCTGAGCCGGAGGGGGCCCAGGGTCATCCAGCCCTCACCCCCCAGCTAGACCATGTCACTAAGCTCCTCGTCCAACCCACTCAGACACACAGAATCAACCAACTCAAAGCTTTCCAGTCTCTCTGCTTCAGGAAGGTCTTGTCACTGTGCATGGGTGAGACACAGGGGCAAGAAAACGGTGCAGGCAGAGCACAGAATATGAAGGTGTTTCCATAGCAGGGCTTAGAAGCAAACTGGGCAGGTACCACAGTGAGTTACTCACAAGAGAGTGGCCACAGAGCCTCAGGGAGCAGAAGCTTAAGCAGCAACTCCTCAAGGAAGGCAGAATCCTGAGCCAGAGGGCTTTCTAGTTTGATTGGTTTATGTTACATATAATACATAATGCATATAATACAAAGTCCTATTCTGGACTTTCAAGTTTCAATGGAATTAACTTGCCTTCTTCCAGAGACTCAAGGAAATCACACTCAGTGTGCCCCAAATTTTGTTCTTACGTACACATTAGATAAAATCTGTTAACCACTATGATTTTTAGCTTCTTTCACGGGTAGTGTTTAAACTGTCAGACAGCAGTTTGACGCCACGGATTTTTACTGACAGAAGTCAGAAGAGTAAGAGCAAGGATTTAAAGAAAAACTGGGAGAAAAAAACCCTAAACAAACAAACCCCATACAAAAACCCTCTACAAATCAAATTCACAAACCTGGAAAAAAAAACATAAAGAAACCCTTCAAGAAACCAATCCCACTAATGACTTGATGCACTGATACAGTTTCCTACCTGAAGGGGAAAAGAATGACTTGTTCAAGTACCATTTCTGGCTGCTTTACATTCTTCTGCACATAACTAGCCCTTACCTAAACTATGAACACAAATTTGGAGGTAAAGCTTGTCACACCATCACCTCATTTCAGAAATGTACAAATTTCTTGTCAGCCTCAGTACTGAGTAATATAACAGATCTTGTACCTTCCCTGTCGAGTATGACACAGCAGTTATCTTAGCCATTAAAATAATAGTCCCAAACCCCCACCAAATATTCCTAACACTGATTTGTTACTGCTCTCTGATCAACACCTGGGCTATGAGGAAGCACAGATGAATTTCCCTCACCTCAAATTCATCACTGGTCCTTGATGTTCGTGTGCTCAAGTTTGGGAAGGTTACAGGACAAGTTTCCTACAAGAAAGATGTGTAAACAACACGAAAGCTGTTCCCCCAAGTAAACTTAAATAATAAATATATGCAGAGAGAACAAAAATCCTTAGAGCATGTGTCCTATACAGCAGCTCGTAAACATTTACAGCGGATGACAAGATGCATGTATTCCATTTAAATTAGAATCCTTCCAATTTTAGAGATTTGCTCACTAAGATAACAACTTTGACTTTATAAAATTCCCCATAGTTACAGCTAAATTGCATAAAGATGGATCGGCACAAACCCAAAGAAAGCAGGAATTTTGTCAACCATCTCAGCTGTATCATTCTCTATAAATGTTTAACATAATTTCAGATACCATATCTTATCCAAACTCTCTGCCAAACAAATCTCTGCCTCAGTTCTCCAAGCTGATTTATTACCATCAAATACATTAATCTGCACATTAACCTGCTTCAGGTCACTTAAAGTTAGTGAAAAGGGACCTTTGCCAAGACATACAAAACGTTGCTTTTGGTCCCCACTGGTGTTTGAAATCAGAGCTTGGAAAAGATCCTCAATGACAAATATTGCAGCATGAAAACAGCAAGGAATGCAGAAGACTCTTCCTGTAATCCATTGCTATTTTCTCTGCTTCAATTCATGGCATGTTGTTAAAGCCAAAAAATTTCACTAAATGAAGGCTGAGTTTATCTTAGGATCCTGTGTCACTGGAGTTGTAGAGCACACAGTATTAGCATGACAGCTTCAAACTGACATTCACTGTACTCCACTGGAGGAGGGAAGGTTGGCAAGTTACACAACCTACCTAATCCATACTGCAAGCAGTACACAAGACAGAAAATCTGCCTCAAACATTACACATACTACATTATGTACAGCAAGTGCTAGTAATATTTCTATATGAAGTCATATAACCAACAGCTTAAAATCTCCCAGTTGTGTGGCTTCTTTATTCAACATTTCAACAGAAAGCAGAACTGGCTTCCATTAACAAACCGCTTGCTTCCTAATGTAACCAACTCCCTAGAGAACTTACCAGATGATCTAAGATTTTCAATACAACCAAACCAAAAGGTCAAAGACAAACAGACACAGTTGCACAGTCACTGCAGAGGTGCAGTTTTAACAAACACATCCAGCAAGATTTCTTAGCAACTGGATCACCACCAGCAGAATATGCTGGTACATCTCTATTACCTGTCACACACATCCCCTGAAACAGCAGTCTCCAATGGAAGCAGCAGTAATGAGTGCATCCTCCACCTTTCCTTTTTATGTTTGCCTAGTAATTAATTTTAAGTGCCAGTAATTGCTCCATCATTAGTATGACGAAATGCAATTCCATGATAGGAATTATGCAGCTACGCTTTGGTCAACCCCAAACAACAACACTGTGACCTGTGACTTTGAGTGTTGCAAGGAGTAACCGTGCTTATAAACTGTTCATTTATTACGAAGACATTACTTCAATTAGTGCCCAATTCACGAGTACTTTTGGCTTCAAATGAGAGAGTTCAAATTATCTGTTACCTCAAAACAGGATCTCCAAAAAGGACGCATCAAGTTTCAAGAGAGTTTCCATGTTTACATATGATTAAATCTCTGAAAATGTTGTAAGAGTTCAGGTGGTAGCAGTACAAAAACTACAGCACACATCACACTTACCGCTAAAAGAACAGGAATGTGGAGCTGTACCTTTTCAAGGATGACCTTAGCCTACGGAAAGCATTCATGTGAGTCTTGCAGCCAGATAAGCCCTCAGGCACTCACATAATAATGAACTATTGAAACAGAGCCAAGACATGAGTTTTCAGAGGAAAACAGTCATGGGTTCTTCGATCATGCCTTGTTTCTCACAATGACTTTACTGTGATGTGTAACAAGGGGTTGTTTGATCCGTTTAACCAATACAGAAAAAGTCAGCTGGAAAGAGCTCACATGGAGGAATGAAAAACCAACACCACTCTGAAAGCATCTTGTACCACCTTTGCAATAGCATTTTAAGATTCTGCTCCTCAAAACCCAAAGCAGGCCCTAGTTACTGACGGTCATGCAGAGCTGTACTACTACATCAACCTTATCTGAGCATTGGAGATTTTTCCTTCTCATCTCACACACACTTGGGTATCACCTCCCCTTCCCTACACTGACTGACCCGTATACTGGAGCCTTTCCAAACCAGCTGACATAACTGGCATTTTAAACAGTATCACGCGTCCATTTGCTGTTTTCATTTGATGTTTTGAACAGAAACATTTCTGTGAGTGCTGTGAAACTTGGGCAGCTTCTCTCACTCTCTATCAAGATTAGCCTTACGTGAAATGGAGTTGCCTTTAAGGCGTAATACAGAAAACAATCTCACCTTTAAACCCCAGAGCATGGGTTCAAGGCCAAACTAAAGAGTTTTACAAACACAGCAGCTAAAAACAACACACATCTCCTCAATGACTTCAGTAACACATCACTTCTTTATATCCTTCACAGGATTAAAATGAATAATTCATAATTATGAAGTATATATTTAAATAATACAGTACTTAAATTTAGTATTATTCTTCTATACCAAAAATGTATTTGAAAATTGCCCCTTGAGAAATATCTTACAAATCAAGTCTAAGCTACCTAGCAACTTCCTTTGCTGCATTAGTGAAGCTCATAAAAAGGAAAGAATTTTTATAATACATCTATTATTGAACTATTTCTGTAAAGCAGCAGAATTCATACGGCTGCCAATTATTAAAATGTCACAGAGCAGGAAGTCAAAGAACAACCACACTTAACCATGGACATTAAGACAACCATGACACAAGCCTTTTTCAGCGTCCTCCTTTGAGCTTGGAATATGTAAAGGTCAGAAAACTATCAACTAAAGCTTTTGTTGACTCGGTTGTGTTTTTCTCAACCCTCAGAACACTCACCTCAAAAAATAATCCATTTTGTTCCCTGCTTGAAGGTACATCAGGCAGAAAGCCAATAGCTGGCACTTTGTCACATTAGATACTTTAATAAAAATTACGAATAGGCTCTGACTTTTATTTCTCCAGTCATGTTTCATTAAAACAAAAAACTATTTACCTAAAAGATTAACACGGAGAACAATAGAACATTGCTGTTACCACCTTTGCAATGCCATATGTCATTCTAGACAATAGACAGACACACAAATAATTGCTTAAAACTAACACAATTTGCAAAGCAGACTGTTCTTCATGTGCAAATTGGTGGTGTCCTAACATCAGAAAGCACCAGATTACACCACCACTAACTCATTGCCACAGCACTAGTATTTGTGTAAGTAATACATGTCCACAAATTCCACCAGCTGTGGAGACCAAGACCCAAATTAAAGCATTAGGAAGAAAAACAGAAAAAGTAAATCCTTCAGCTTACATTAGGGAATGGCAACCACTAAATCCCAAGAGCAGCCCACCAGGAAATGCCACGCAGCATTCTTCATAACAAAAGCACATCTAAGCTCTCAGCTGACAGATGATGAAATGCACGTTCAGCAGCTCTTCATCCCAAGTCCTACTAGTCATCCACTTCCTTGCTCCAAACGCTAAATCCCTTTCCTTGCAGCTAAAAGCCTGCCAGTATTCTCAGGACTTATCTTTGTATTGCATGGCTTTTTAAGACAGCTCCCACTGCAGACTGGGAGACATGGAGAGACAGTAATCCCTCACTACTTCATAGTTCATAATTCGCAGCTTCAATACATCACATTTTTTTTCCCCCTGGCTTTACTGGCTTGTCCTAGGTTAGAACAATGCCTCCCAGGGAAGATGGGAACCTTCCTGGAGCCAAAAGGAAAACAACTCCTTATCTACTTTACTATACCTTTCGAATCAAAGGGGCTTTCGGTGAAAAAATGTAGAAAAAGGACGAAAGCATTATTTACTTATATAATAATCCCTCACCTCTTCGCACATCAAGTTTTGTGGCTTCACCGCTTCACAGTATTTTTTCCAGTGAAGACACCTTAAACCTCCCTCGACTCTTCACAGCATTCTCCCATGTGCACACGCGCCGAGGGGCAGGACTGGCACGCCCTGCAGGGCAGCACCTCCCACTTGCTTGGGGACCGCCCAGGGTTTGCTCCCTTATAAGTGCTGGAGAGGTTACACATTGGGGAAGGTTTATAACACACTGTCAACAGTTTATTATAGCTGCTCACCCTGAGGTTGTGCTGGAACCCTATCAGCCAGTGGTGCCGCTGCCGCCCCCGGGGTCCCCAGCCCCACTGCTGTGGGGGCTCAGGCCTGTCACCTCACTGCTGTGGCAGCTCAGCACTGCACAGCCACAGGGGCTTGGTCCCATCACCCCACAACCATGGGGGCTCAGGCCTGTCACTCCACTACCGTGGCAGCTCAGCACCATCTGGCCACGAGGGCTTGGGCCTGTCACCCTGCCACTGCATGGCTGCAGGGGACCCTGTGGATCCCCTGGTACTCCCCAGGTGGGAAGGGGCAGAAGAGATCCCACTCACTCCCCTGTCCTATCACAGTGCACGGGGAGGTGCTGGGAATGCCCCACAGCGCTCCGGGGCTGTGGGGGATGAGGGCGATGGGCGTGGTTTATTTGCATATTCATTATCCGCTGTTTTTTGCGTATACCGGTTTTTGCAGCATTCCCCCAGTCCCAATCCCCCGCAAAATTCAAGGGATTACTGTATACATATTATATATTAAGGGAAAAAAAAAAAAAACCCAAACAGTAACACAACGGTAACAAGGAGAAAAGAAAAACAAAAAAGCCCCAAAAGAACATTCCACTCCTGCCCCCATGCAGCTACCAGTGGCCGAATGGCCCATCAAGAGCCATTAGCTCTCCTGCCAAAAGGAGTCCTCCACCCACACTCTCATTGAGGAATTCTGCCTTTTGTTTACTTGGATTAATTTCTCCCTTCCTCAGGAGTTTGATAACAGCATGGTAGATATGGAAAAATTAAATCTAACCCATGAGTTGGCTTTACTGTATTTACTGCTACACGGATATCGCTTATCGCGTCATCTTTCTGGAACCAACCTCCATGACATTTGAGGTATTATTGCATTTCTAGGACATGCAAGAGTTAAAGATTAACTTCAGGAATTTTATCACAAGATGAAGGCATTGTACCATTCAATTTTAATCTAAGAAGCCAGAGTTGGTATTTGCTCTCAAGAATACAGTTTTTACTGACTCAATTCAATCACATATTCCATTTTCATCACAAGTTCTTCATTTTACAAAAACTCGGAAACAATGTAGAGACAAATGTGATCTGAAAGTCCTTATCATGGTTACAGCTCCCAAAACCTAGTAGCACCCACCAAATAGTTTGCACAAGAAATCAAAGGAGCAAAAATAAGTGCCTTTAACAAAGTCTGCGGAATTACATGAAGCAAATATTTCATACAGCAAGAAGGCCCATGGCTTGTTCCGTCTAGAACTGCCTGTTTATTCAAATATCCACAAGCATCCAATTTACTAAAACACACTTATGACAACATTTTGAGAAAAATCAAACCTGACAAGCAAAAAATCCATCAGTAATGAACTAAAACAGGAACCTTGCCAGAATGCTGGCATTAAAGCAAAGAAAAGGCCACTAAAGATTCCTCCCAAAATAAGCTGTAGAACCATTTACATCCAGTGATGTAATGAAATCCGTAGCATACAAAAGTGTCATCCTCTAGACCTAAAAAGAGCAGCACAACTGGCCTTGGCTTCAAACGAGGAATGCTACCCTCTGCATATGAATCCACGCATGCTGGGGGAAAAAGCATTTAATTTGGTTGAGAAGAAAAAATGGGTAAACAGGTATTAGAAATGGCTTTGGTGTACTTAAGCGAGCCTAGTCATACCTTATCTTAGTAAAGATACAGATGATTGTATAAAAATTTATAATATATGTACTTAGAAAAACAACCATTCCCTTTGCCAGACAGCTGGATTTATAGAAGACCTATTCAAATGTAGGCAACATTGTAACATGACATCTTTATCTAAGTTTGGTGTTCAGCACTACAGGAGAAACATGAACATTAACCATTCCAAGATCAAATCAGGAAGAAAAGAATAAAAGAGGACAAAAAAAAAAGAAAAAAAAAAGACATAGCTTTTCCTGTAGCAGGTCTCAAGAGAAGTTTGCAACTGCTGGCGGAAGACGGCAATACCCATTTTAAGTATTCAGATTCCACTTTCAACCCATTCCGCAGGTCAATGGTCTACTCTCTTGCCTGCTGCTGTTTAGAGGTACCTTAGAGTCAATGATTATAGCTCTGCCTGTTCCAACATTTTCTTCCTGTAAAGACTGCCCGACAATTTTCTGTTCTCACAAAGGCTTAATTAGTCCTGTTCACAGAGCACTACGGCAGCTGGCACATCCCAGCATTTTCACAACTATTGAAATCCATCTGAACCGTGCAGCAAGCTTTTCTACGCTGACAATTAGATGTCCTCAGAACCATACATCTACCTATACATTTCTGCACTCAATTTAACCACAATGCAGCCCTGAGAAGCTCCAAAACATCCACTGTCACACATACAGGTCACAGAAGTCCAGAGAAACCTGCCTCATCAGAAAAAGAAACCCTCTTATCCACTGGCAGAGCAGTAGAGACTTGCAACTCCAGAATACATATGTTATCACGGCTGTGTGCAACAATAAATACTATTGACATCTGATTTTATTTTCTGCTCATCATCCCTGTAGCATATTTCATCCGATCAACATATCATTAAGCTGCAAATTAAAACCAAAAACAAACAAACAAAACCCGGACAGTCATTTTCTTCCTACACTGGCCACATCATAACAAACAGATGCCACTGAACAAAAAATAGCAAAGTACAGAGATATTTCCATGAGGTCCCGAAACTTAAAAAAAAGGGTTATAATTGAAAAATCACATTAAAGCAGAAGGTAAAATGGTATTAAACACACAATGTTTGCTCTTTAAATTTCTATGCACCTTAATTTTGCCAACTCGCTTCAAGTTCTTTGCCACTTCTCATATCGAGCAGCAGCAGTGTCAGCTGTGGCACCTCCTTTCCTGAGAGCAGCTGCCTGCTTATCACCACCCCAGCTGCCACTTCCCTGTATGGTGAGCAACCCTCTGTAAACAGAAAGTCTGTCATGGTGTCCTGAGAGGAAACCTTGAGGTTCATTATGTCAAACTATCAAGACGAACTTTCCAGAAAATGACTGGGCAAGTTAAACTCCTGCTGAGTTTTACAGTTACCTGACAAAAGTCTGAACCTCTTGCTCCACACAGAAGGCAGGAGGTTGTTCTCTTCAAACCTCTAAAACAGAAACTATGAAAACAATTCACCTCCTGCTTCTTATTAGCTTACATATCGATCTGAAGCATTCTACTCAAAAAGTAAATTGTTCCAGTAGTAGGAGCATATTCAAATAAATAAATAAAAGCTAAAAATGTTAGCAGAAATCAGTTTTCTGAAGTATCTTATTTGCCTCCAAATTCTTAGTTTTTGAAAACCAGTTTCTTCGTTAAATTTGTCTTGACAAATACATTGCTTTAAATAGCAGAGGGAAGCAGACACATTAAGCACAATCAGTTCAGTAAGTCTTGTAAAATGAAAAGGCATTTGAAACAAGTTCTATCAGAAAACAATACAGTTTAAAGAAATAGTCTTCCCCTTAAACACTGTCCCAAATATTCTCCATGATCACTACCATTATTTTGTGTAATGTCTTTTCAAATCTACTAACACTGTCTGTCTGAAAATTCACTGAATGACTCAGACACAAACACTTTCAAATCATAAATACTCCAAACTGCTATTTCCATTTCAGAAGTACTTCTATTCAAGTATTTCAAATGTTGATTGCAATATTAATCCAATGACCTCCCAAAGTTTCCTTATCAAGATTCTCCTCATGGGCAAACAGCATCTCCACTGGTGAAAGCAAGCCTCGCTGTTTGCACAATGTCTTGGACAATATCGTTACACAATCAGAAACCTGTAAACCTTGCAAAATTTTTGGTGCCTGAGTATATTTGTACATGAACGCTTGACACGGCTCCGTGAAGGTCCAACTGAAGACATGAGATAACAGCAGAGAGCCAAGCATTAAAACCACTGGCATTAGATGCCCTGCCAATTCCCATTAGTTTTCCTTCACGACAAATCAAGACAAACACTTGCCTAGAGCAAGTGTAGGCTTTTCTAATGCCAGCCTTTTAATCCTATATCCAGGAGTCAGGCTTCAAGTCTGAATCTCGTCCACAGTGCCAAAATCAGCACTCACTAGCCACTTTAGCAAACTAGCAGCAATGCTGCCATTTCAGTAACACTGACACAACTCCATCGATGAAAAGACTGGGCAGGGCGGGTAAGGGGAAGCCTTTGGTTTGTGCCTGTCTCATATCCTATACCCACAACATTATATATTTATGTTTGGGAATATACAAAATAATTAAGAGTCTTTTGAAGGAATTTTCACCATGAAAGGTTTTGCTTAAGAAGTATGCCAAAAATGCACTCTTGTCCTTCACACCAGATTATGTTTTCATACCTGATTTACACTCAGAAAGCACCATTTTGAAAACCTGGGCTGAGTTGGAATGCAGCTTTTAACTCCTTCAACATTAACTCCAAATCAGTTTCCCACATTAGCAACTATTCTCCATGATTTTCACTGTCAAACCGCCAACAACCTTATTCACAACCATATTTACTTGTAAGCTCAGACAAGGGAATCATTTCTGTATTTTATCAACTAGCATAACACTTCCAATAAAAACCAAGGAATCTCTTTAAAGCTGCCTACTAACACACACTCACAATCTTCATATAGGATTAAGCGTCATAGTGCAGATGAAGTTTACACATAATAATGCAAGAATCACAGCATAAATCTTCATAATTGGAACTAGCTTGTACCCCTGCCAGAAGAGACATAGATTCAAAACACAATCATTTCCTTTCTCATATAAGCAATACTGGCTCAGACTTAAAGGTAACAAGGAAAACAAGCTGTGTTTTATGACTGTGCTGCACCCATAATACCACAACACAACAACCTACTTCTGTCGATCACAAATGTGTTTTTCCTCCGTTACAGCAGCTACCCCAAATTTGTAATGTCTCACTAAAGTTCTGCAAAAAACCAGGCACCCTGACACTGAAATACTACAAAAAGGCCTCTGAAAGGTGAGGATTTGTACCTCGGCACTGAGAAAGAAGGCTGTGCAGTACACAGCTCTTCACTGACTTCCAGAACAGATTTGTGAAGACCACAGCCAGGACGGAACCAGAAATTTAATACTCCCCGGCACAGACTACAGCAAGAGACTGAAACCAAGAGTTTAAATTACACTCCAGTCCTCAACTCCTGAAAGCCAGTTTATATGGAGAAGGGTTTGCCCAGAGGGCCTGGCCAATTTCACAAATCATAGTCCATTTTAAAATATATGCCATGGTTGTGACACACAAGACAAATCAACTGCCTGAAGAACTTCAGTGGTGTACAAAGAACAAAAAGTGTCCTTAAGCAAGCAGCAGTATCCAAAAAGCTTTTCTGCTGTGTAACAGGTGCATGACAGTTTACATACACAAAGTGACAAAGTCTGTAAGTCAAAAAAACTTAGAATTTAATATTAATGGTTTTCTGAAAGGAAATGCCCACACAACTAGGAAAGGACTAAAACCGACCGACTTGCAAGGCTAAGACTGAGACAGAAAGAAACTAAGGCTGCTAAAAAAGCCCAGCAAAGAACAACAGCTGTCATATCTTCTTTGTCTTCCAGGCGATCACCATATGTTTAAACGTCTTTGTTGCTCATCCTGAGCAAACGAGAGATGAACGTCTGATTCTCTCGAGGGAAAAAAAAAAACCCAAACAACTTTTCAAAAAGTTTATCCAGCTGTCACTTGAGAACACCCAAACTGCGGTGACCCTACTGTCAAATATTTGCATTATTTATTACTGGTAACTCCGGCATTTATAGATACTTAAAAGCACTCAGAGACTGCTCTGCTTGCACAATAAGGTTCCCATACTGTGCAAGCGGGTGAGTTACTGTTTTTATTGCCCCTGTAAAAAAGATTTCGGGAGCAGCAGCAGATTTCCCTGCCCTGACAAGCAACAAGTGCACGGAAGGCTATAAACAAGACCCACTTACGGTGCTCTTGACCCACTTAGCGCGCTCCACTGGCCTAAAGCCTCCTCCGGCCGGCAACTCCCCGGCGCTCCCCCGTGCCCTGAGCCAGCTCCCTGCCCGGACACCCTCCCGCGGCACCCGCGCCCCGCCGGGAGCGCCCAGCGCCGGCACC
>WEKX01013209.1:152675-193966 GCA_013390025.1 Pitta sordida | reverse complement strand
TTTTCTTTTTCTTTTTCTTTTCCTTTTTCTCTCCTCTCCTCTCCTCTCCTTTTTTTGCATTTCTTTTCTTTTTTGCTTTCCTTTCTCTTTTGTTTTTCTCTTTTCTTTTTTTTCAGGATATGCCTTTCTGCTGAAAGCCTTTAAAGTGCTTTATCTCTACTGGCACATATACCCGAACAACTCCCTTCTGAGTTCCACAGGATAGCTGTGGCTATGTGACAGCACCATGGGGCAGCGCCGAGGGGGGAAAGGGCCTGGCAGAGACATGAACTATAATCTCCCTGCCTGCCAGTAAAGCAGTGCCTGCTCATTGTTTTTGTATTTCCTTCCTTATCAGCCTTTCTCCCCTCCCAAAGGACCTGATGCTCCCCATGCACTCCATCATGCTGCCCAAGCCCACTGCTTGCTGCAGTCACCACATTCCGAAGGGATGGAGCTGTTGCCGGTGCCATGTGGCCATCAGAGCCAGCTTGCTTTGGGCGGACAGCATGGAGAGGTAACTGTGACACACAGGGCAGGTGTCCAACTGGACTGTCACATGGCAATATTCTTTTTATGGCTGCTGCATTTTTATCACTGCTCACAGGGATAACTCCTGACCCTGTTTGTTCCCCCTTCCTCTCTTTCTTTCTTTCTCTGAGGAAACACTATCAAGTAGGTCATGCCTTTTTGAATTCAAATGCAAAAAAATAGGTTTCAACTGTCATTTAAACAGAGCTAAGAAACAAAAGAGTATAACAGCTTCAGGCCCTGCAGAAGACTGATGGATGGAGGACATGAGCATGCTGTGATCATTCTATTACACTGGGGTTTATATTATTGTTATTTGGGTATTTATAACTGTGGATCATGATTCTTTTTGTCCTTTCTGGTATGTGTTCTGTTGGGCACAGAAATCTTATCTTTGCTTATCTCTGAGGCAGGTTATATTAAGACTTCAGAGCTGGTATGCTCACGATGTGGCCCAGTCCCAAAGCCACCCCCTATCTACAATGGAGCTGGGACAAGCTACTCTGAGTAGCCTTTGCACACAGGTTGTGGTGTCCACACTGCCCTAGTAGGGAGTAAGGATATGCCAGGATGCATATCAGAACCAAGGAGATGGGTCCCAGGAATTTGACACAGCCAGAATCTACCTTTGAGCAGAAAGGGATCCAATAGTATGTTCACATCTGCTCACTGTCAGTCGTGTAACAGTTCCTTCAGAGCCTGCCCTTCAGTGAACTTGAGTTCATGGAGTATCTGCTAGAAACTATTTAAACTGTAGATAAACAAAAGCTAAATCAAAGTTAATGACCATATAAGCAGCTTGTTCTGGAAAAACCTTGTGACAGACACTTGAGAAATGCCCTTTAGTCACTGGAAGGTATTCCCAAGGTCTCCTTGGGATGTTCTGTGTCTGTGTCAGCGGATGAAAATACTGTCTGTATTTCTGTAGCCACAGGTGATCAGGAATTGCTGGCACAGTGTAATTTAAACCTACAAGGCTTCTCCCTGGATGGGGTCAAGTAAGCAGAAAGAGACCCTCATATGTTTGATTTTATATGACTCAACAAGATCTGCTTTCATTTGTGCTTTGTCAGGGCTACAAAACTTGCGTCCATATAGGAAGTGTAAGTTACACTCATACTGCTTGTCTTGGTTCAAGTTGGCTGTTTCCTGAACTGCAAAAGACAGAAGTGACTCCATTACATTGAGCTCTGGGTAGGCACAAGCTTTTTGGGAACAAAGAATAGGACCCTCCAAATGATGCAACTGGCCTGAAGTTCAGCGGTGTTAAAAGGTTCATTTACATTTTCTCACAACCTTGCCACTGTTTTTACCATAATTAACATCAAATTAAAGCCTCTATTCTGGGATCAGCTACTGCTTAGCTTACCTTGCAGCAGAGCATACTAAGGCCTCATTCATTCATATTATAACTTCAGCAGTACTAGCCAGTTGGAAAATGCTGACAGATTTGCATCCTGTTCTGCTCCGTTTAGGAGCCAATATTCACTGACTTGCAGTAACAGTATGTTTGCATAGTGCCTTCAAGTCCAAAATATTTCAGTTTTACATGACTCAAGGGTGGTCATTTCTATCAGCCTTGAAGTGCAGTGACTTCAGGACTGGAATGTGGCAGTGAGTTACCAACACACACTGTATAATAGCATATTGTGTGAATAACTCACCCATATGAAAATGCAAACAGAATTTGAGGAGGCAGGTATTTGATTCAGAATCCAGGCTAACCACCCTAAGCCTTCCTCTAGCTGCAAGACATACAATACCTATAAATAAACAAGCCCTGAGCTGACCCCTTCTTGTAGCACGAGTATTTCCCTCCAGCGTTGTGCCAGTGTCCAGCTTTGCTGCTGCAGACCCTTGGAGGTTCCTGCTAAGCCCCCCAGCAACCATCCCTGAGCATCTGACCCTCCGAGGTGCCGCCAACCCTTTTTGTCTCGAATCGAGCGTGTCCCCGCACAATGGGAATGCAGCTGTCTGCCTGCCAGAGTTAATGAGCATACAGGGTAGGCCTTCAATTACCTTTTTTTTCCAGACACATTTCTCAAAAAGCTTTGCAGAAAAAGGATGTATTACGCTCCTCATTTGATACAGGAGGAGGCTGGAGGCTAAAATGCAGGGAAATTAATTTGTTGGAAGATTACAAAGCAGAAAATCACAGAGCTCAGAATCAAGCTTAGCTCCTCAGCCCCACACCACTTAGTGGATCTAACAAGGCACAACCTAAACTTCAACACTTTTTAGCTTTCATAGTAAAGAAGCGGTTCTGCTGCAGCTTTCTGTTTGACTTCTTTTGGCTTTGCATCAAGCCAATCTGGCTGTGTTCTTATTTTATACTTACTACTACCCTAAGAAGGTTCCTTTATGTGTGGGCACCATAGAAATTAAGTTTTAAGCTGCAGTTTAGTGGGATCAAGTTTTTGGATACAAAACTCTGAGAAAATCTAAAATACTGAAACTGGGTCTTCCAAAACAAAAGAGGAAGGAAAGAAATCTAATGGTCACTTCTCTCCTATTGCTATATGGTCCCAGTCCAATCGCAACTGCTGGCTCCAACCAGGACCACTGCCAGAAGTCTGGAGTGCTGGGACAAAAGACCCAAACACAACCTTTTTTTCCATCCAGACAACATTTTAGGTGGAAAGAGGAGAGCATATCCAGGGACACCCAGATGAGTAGCCCTAACAATGCCAACTTTTCCACTCCCAATGTTGTTTACACCCACAAAATTAATTGTGGTGCCAAATCACAAAGAGAGTTGTGACTCCCTTAAATGTGTGGTCTTTATCTCAAAGGCCAAATGAAATAACTTTGAATTATTAGATACATTAACAATGCCTGAGGGTGTCATATACACACAGCTGACACGTTTAAGCACTGATGCAATAAGGATGGACAAGAACATGAGGTGAAGGTGGTGGGAGGAAAGGTCTCTTTTAGAAGTATCCAACGTAAAGCAAGTTTTATTACTGAGCTAGAAACATAGTATCCCAGGAGTGAACAATTCATACATTTGATCCAATCTTGGGCTTAGTCCAGCTCCCACTGAAGTTTAATGGGAGTTGGATCAGACCACTGCACTCACATTTTTTCCATGCATGGAAAACTATTTCCGTTACTTTGAATTACAATACCACTGGCTTTGGATTTTATATAATAAAGTAAATCTAGGCCACTGTTTATATTCCAAAAAACTGCATTCTGGGATGCCAGCAAATATATTGCCTGTTGGATTAAAAAAAAACCCCAAAAAACCTGGACACATTGGTTTATAAAAACAACAGCTCCTAATTATTAAACATAATTTTTCTTCCTTGCGCTTTTCGGGAGTCCTCAAATATTTGAAGTATGAGAGGTACATATAAAATCTTCTTTGGTGGTTGAAATGGTGGAATCTGTAAAATGGCAATGTTTTATAAGAAACAGAGGTTTCATATAAAAATAATAATCTTCACAACTGGTTCTTTGCTTATTGGCATCGTTTGCACATTTTAAAATTTACAGGGGAAAAAAGCACCACCACCCTTGGAATGTTAGTAACAAAGGGGATGTATATTAGCAAAACCTTGTATTTTGGGAACTGGCTCCTCTTCATTGTTCTGACTGCAAATGAACTCTGCAGATGCTGAGAGGCACAGGAAATGTGCTAGAAACAGCATTTGTTCCCTGCTTTATGAATTGGATTCTGCTAAAATCCCAATGTGGTAAGACTGATTAGCAGATTTTGGTAATGCCTTCTTCCCCGGTACAATTTTATTATAGCAAGTATTTTATTACCAATGAAAAAAACACAGAAAAGACTTCCATCGGTGAACACAGACCTGCATTCTGGGAGCAGACGTGTCTGTGGTCAGCCTGTGCAGGGGAACAGCACGGCCCCCGGACACTGAAATAAAGAGCAGCAAAATAAAAGGCACCCGACCAAAAGAATAAAACAAAAATCACACATATACACAAGCAACAGAGGGAAAGAAATGTCACTGAGGGGCATTTAATGTTGAACTATACAATTGGGATGGATTTAATGGAGCTGAACAAGGTGACCACCTGCATCCACTTCAAAGAGCAAAACTGGCAGCGGTATGAGGAGTGCTTATGCAGTCATGTGCATGCATGTGCCTGCAATGCTTCTTTCTACTGACAAAATACACTTTGCAAATATCCCTGGGTACTGGCAGTTTTTCTTCTGTGTTGACAAATTCAGTTTCAGCAAAGGATTGGAAGGAAAAGAAAAAAAAAATCCCCCCCCAACCACGTAGTCTGAGATAGGCAGATTTCCCTTGGCCCAGGCAGTACAGAAGAGGTGCTGGCTCCATGGGGACTCCCAGGCTGTGCACTGGTCAGCCACAGGTTGCACCATCCTTCTTCACAGCAGCTGGTGGTAAACCTTCCTCCACCTCGTTGTGGTCTGGGGAGCATCCATGAGTGGTTCACAGGACTGCGGCTTTGAAGCCATACTCTCATAGAGGAGCCTTGGCTAACCTTCCCTTCAGTGTGACAAATCCCTTTAGAAGAACCAAGAATTGCTTCCAAATTCCCCAGTGCAGGGTTTGAAACTCAATTAACTCGGACTCACCCATGTCTGGCTGTAATTTGTGATGTGCAATAACTATGCTAAATGCTGAGATTTACTGATGAGAGAGCAGAAAGAACCCACTCTTCCTTCTCGCCAGTTTTCTTTCTGAAATGGTGCTTGTATGCTTTGCCAGCACCTCCTGAGCCTTCTGACCCTGACAGAAACATCCAAGGGGAGATGCACCCAAAGACATACTCCCCAGCAGAACTGAAGGAATGTCAAAGCAACTGGCCTGATGGGGGAAATTTCAAAACCAAAACTTCTCTTAAATAAGCTTCTTTAATTATCATCATCTGTTTATTTATACAAATATAAAATATATTTATATAGATTTATATAATATAGATTTGTTGCTTTGGAGACTCCTTTCATTTACAGACATACTGGTCAACAATCTCTGTGCACTTTTTACACTTGACATAACAGCACCAATGGAACTTGCAGTGGCAACGCTCCACCTGAACGCTCTTGAACTGGTCATAGCCCCGTCCGCAGCACATCAGCTCACACCCATCCATGCCCTCTGAGGTCTTGTTGCACAGCCGGCCCTGGGTGCCCAGAGAGCCCGTGGTCTCATTGCGCAGGCAGTAGTCTGGGCTGGGGTCAACATAGACCAGGTCCTCTTGTGTCGGCATGTTGAACCGGTTGTTCACCAGCTCCAGCTTTCCCTTGCGGCTGATCCTCATGGCAGCAGCACTGTCGTACTTCTCCTTCAGCAAGTCGCCCACCTTGCGGAAGTCAGCCAGCTGCAGCCAGCAGGTCTTGAGGCTGCAGGAGCCTGACACACCATGACATTTGCAGGCCACGTCTGCCAGCTTGTACACGGCCTGTGGGAAAAGAAATGCAATCAGGCAGAACTGTGTTTATTCCTACTGCACTGGCAGCTGGCTTAATTACAATGAATTCTTTGCACTTTCAGAATTGCTTTGATTATCCTGCAGTTCTGTTGTTTTGCCCTTCAGAAGAGACAAAGGTCTTCTCTTCCCCCTGTTTCGACTGCTGTGTTCCTGTTCCCTAACCTTCCCCTGGTCACGTTGCCTGCAAACACACCTTCCTCACCCCAACTTCTTTCCCTCTGGCAGATTGCTGGCTTGACAGCAGGATCATGAGAAGGAAAAAAGAGAAAGAGTCCTCTTGGCATGAACTCTGGAAATCCCCTATCTCACAGACCACAGCAGTGTGGCATGTTTTTTCCCTTCAGTCCTGTGGAAAAGTAACACCAGCGAGCCCATTTCCTACCACCTGTACCAGGAACCGACACTATTGTTGTAGGGATACATCTGCATCCTTTGGGAATAAAACCACGGCCCCGCGCCCTTTCCCTTCATCTCTGCCGAGAGGAGCTAGTCCAGGGGCAGTGTCTGTCCAGAGAGGAGCAGGCAGGTGGTGCAAAAGATGGACACATCTACCTTGAAGTAGAGCAGTTCAGCTCTGCTCGAGGTGTGAACCAGGGGCAGGGCTGAGGCAGATCCCTCCTGGCAGACCTGCGCCATCTTGTGCCCACACGTCTCCCTCCACTAGCGGGGCTGTCGCCAGGCAGAGAAGCCTAGATTTTAACAGCAAACACAAGCTTTCCCTGCTGCCTTTGCCCAGACACTTTCGGCTATGTTTTCAGGAGCCTGCAGGGGCTGTAGATGCATCACAACCCTGAAAATCTGGCATCAAAGTTAGCAAAGAGAGGGGACACGATGGGGAGCTCGGTGGCGTGGTCTGGTTGGTGGGAGGCTGTTTGGGAGTTGGACTAGATGATCCTCTGGGTCCTTTCCAACTCGGAAGAACCTGTGAACCTGTGAAAATTCAGGGCAGTGAGCATTACTCAGCAGAGTGTGTACCTAATGTAAAGAGGGATGGTGGTTAGTCTCCTCCCCATACTAACTGACAGCGGAGAGAAATACCGAAAAATATTCTACTATAACAAAGCTGTAAACCATGGAAAACAAACTGAAATACAAGTTGGGTTTGTCGTTTCAATTAATTTCAGAAACAGGTACAAAAATGCGTTCTACATGAGATCCTGTCAGCTCAGGCACTGACAGAGCTTGTGAAGTGAAGATGTGGCATCCCCACACCATCAGAGCTACTCCATGTTAAAAAGGCTAAGCCCCCCAGCCCTTACTACTCATCCTCTCACCATCAGGTTTACATCTGCTCTCCCAAGACCATCCTGCAGTGCCTTGGCCAGATCCCACATGTCAAACAAGGGTGTTTGGCATCAGCTGCAAAATTATCACTGGCTGTATGTGGTGGGAGAGATCAAGGAATATGAGAAAAAAATAGAGTGCTCTGAAGGAGGTGGCAGTGTGTCTTCTAGCCAAGTGTTCTGCCAAAAAACCCCAGCCAAACAGAGAGGTTTCTTTTCTGCCTCACTCACTGACACAGAAGGCTTCCCAGGCCTCTGCTTTCGTGTGCCAAGGACTAGGTGATTAGGGCAATTGAGCATACTGCAAGGAAAACCTTCTGCCTACAACTACCTTCTGGACCAGCAGGGAGAGGTCAGAGTTCTCCAACAACAATTGGTTGCTCTTGGCCTAACTAAGGTCTAGTGCTTTTGACAGCCAGTGAAGATTCAATTTGGCTTAATGGCTAAATCACACAGAGGGCAATCCAGCTCTTGAGAAAGTCAATGGAGTGAGTCCTTAAAACAGAAAGGCTTTAGTTCTGCCTTTCAGAGCTCAATTTACTGAGGCAATCCCTCACAGCAGAATGTAACAGCTACAAGCTGGGAGTTAAGCACTTGTCTTGGATGAAACTACAGCTGCAGAGGACCAACCACATTTTAGGATTCCTGCTGTACTATAACCAGACAGAACTACAGCTGCATTTCCAGAGCACTAGACACTTACTATATCCTCACTGTATTGCCAGTCTGCTTGTTATAAGCTTGTGTTAGCACTTTTTGGTCATGGTTCTGTCAAATCCCAGGCCACTCATGCCTTCCTTGCCCTTGCATGTGTTTTTATAAAGTATTATGACTTTTCCTAATCCTGGGCTTTGTTCCTTTAGAAAAACACTGCAACTCAATCCCTCTCAGTTAATGTCATGGGACTGAGTTCACTCTGTCTTGGCTTTAAGCAACTGATGCTCAAAACATCTGGCCCATGTGGGTAGTAGCTGTGCTGAGGAACAGAATGTTACCAGTTATCACAGGTAAGCATGGCGCCATTCAGCCCCCTACAGCTCCCACCATCAATGTCCTGTGGAGGTAACCATAGCTCCAGCTGCTAAATGACTCTCCCACTCCCTCCTTTGCTGCCCAGATGGAGAGAAAGCAGAGGAAATTGGAGAATTCCTCTCTGACCAGGCTCAGGTCAAGGTAAAGAATAACAGACCCCACATGCAGTTCTGAGGGCAGGAACTGATCAATAACTATGCCACTTAAACTGGTTGAAAATGCCTCTAATGGAAAAGCTTAGAGCCCCTTCCCATAAGCCCAAGTTCTCCTTCAATTCTTTTCTTGCAAGAATGGGAACAGGAAGAGAATTAATGGGTACTTCCCATGTGGTCAATTAGCCAGATCCCCTTCCAGGCTCTTCTGGCATTCACTCGAGTGACTGATGACTGAGGCCTGCCATATGTTGACTGAGTAAACAGTGTGGAAGGACTGACCACCATAGTCTGCCAGACACAGTGACAGATAAGGAGTGGGGGGAAATAAGAGACAGTAATGGAGACCAATTGGAAGAAAGAGACAGATGGAAGGAAAGGATATATTGAGATAACAGCCAAAGACAAACAAACAAGAGCAATAAAGCCAGAAGCCACCACCACAAGGACTCTGATGTGGAGTGAAGGGGTGATGGGGTCAGGACTGCCTGAAAGATCTGATCCCCTCCCATTCTCCCCCCAGCTCCTTCTGAGAACCACTGAGAGAAGTCTTCTCTCCTGCCACCAGAACTCCTCAGAGTTCAAGGAGAACTTTCTCACTCATATGAAACTGAGTGAAGGGACATACCAAAAATTTGCCTACAAATTAGAAGGTATCAACTGAAACTGGCTGGGAGAGCAGGCAAGGCAGTCATGGGATGGTAGCTGGTGGTCACACTGCAGTTTTCACTGCTGGGTCTCCAGTACTCCTTCCCTTTCAGCATCAACTTTTGGGAGTATGGAGTTACACATGCACTTTTCTACTTCCAAAGTCAGAATTTCAGAAATTACAGAATGCAGGACTAGACAGAACCTCCTTGGTTATTAAGTATGACCTCTTGCTATTGTAGGCAGTGCTTCAAATAATATTTTCCCCAACTCCAGAGTGCTCTTTTAAAAGCAATCAGGATTTCAACCACCATTACTCTGATCACTACTCCAATGATAAAATATATTTTTAGTGATTTCCAGGCTAAATGTATTCACTTTATGCCTATTTGCTATTGTGCAAACTGACCTTTTGCTTAAGTATTTTCCCTTCCCTATTATTTCTCCTACGAACACACACATCAGTCCTCTCTCAACCTTCACTTTACCGGGCTAAATATGGCAAGCTGGTCTAGCCCACTTTCTTAAGAATAGAGTCCTATCTCTTGGGTCAGACCTAACAAGACTTTTCTAGCCTGAGGTCATTTTACTTGGGAATATGAGAACATACAATATTGTGGGGCCTCCTGAGTGCTTAATACATTGGCATTAGTATTCCCCCCTGTATCATAAAAATACTTTCCCTAGCACATTATAGGATATTTACAGCCTTCTGAGCCACATTACATCTGCAGTCATCTGCAGCTCACTGCAGACTCATTTCATAATGACTAAAAACATATTTCATACAAGGTCTGAAATGATGGTCTTAATGTTGTTATATTGGATGTCATTAGCTGCTGTACAAAACTCAGGTTCTTCTCTGACACCTTTGCACCACCAGAAAATTTCATCAGCCCGTTCCTAATGCTTGTGTTGAGCCTGAGAAGCAAAAGTAAATATTTCTTAGGAAATCAGAGATGTTTTATACAACTGTGTAATGAATCTTTGAAATGTCTTCTCGAATTATTTCCCCTTTTGCTTCTTACTCTGAGATATCCTTTCCCCCTGGTCCAGCTGCAAATGCTGCGAAGGTCACGCTGCCTGTGCTGCCAGGTGCTCTTTCAACGTGCCAGGAAGGAAAGTCAGCACCCTCTGTGAGAAGAGAGGTTTACACTGCCCGAGTTTTCCCTCCGCCCTGATGGCGACAATCTCCATTTCAAGCCTTTCTCTTCTGCTCCCATGCTAAGAGCCAAGACAAAATGCTGTCCTGTACTGACCCCAGAGCCCTCCCCTCTTCCAAGCCTTTGGTCCCTCTTGATTCTCATCTGAATCATCTGGCCCAAACCCAAACTTTCCTTCAGCAGCAGCCTCCTCCACCATCCCACCCATCTCAAGTCCAATGGCCCAAACTTCAGTACTTGCTGCTCAGCTCCTGTTCTTCTACCTGTCTGAACATGACAGCTGCCTCCTCGTGCCTTCCTTGCTCCCACAGGGTACCAGCACCATCACCCACTGCCTGCTCCGTAGACCTTGCCTGCCCCTAAGGCACCCTGTCTGGCCTCCCCCCAAAAATGTAGTCCTAGAGGCATTCAAAAATCTATACTTCAAGCACTTATTCCTTCCAGGCAGAAGCGTTGAGGACTTTCCAACTCGCCGCTCCATGGTGCAGCACACGTACAGTATGCCTCTCCACAAGTGATGTTCCTCACTCCAAACTGAAGCCCCAGATAAAGCACTCACTCGCAATGGGTACCAAAACTTCTCTGCCTTCAGACTCAGTCCCATCCTCATTAACTATGTCTCCTTTCTCCCGATCTCCTCCGATTTGCAAAGTTTAAAAAAAACCTTTGCTGTTTATTTTACAACCCTTTGCAAGATCTGACTGCGAAAAGTGATATACTGAGAATTATGAATTTGCAACTGAAAGCAGAATTAATAAAATTATGACAACGTAGCCTAGTTTGAAATTAATTGTTTCGAATAAAGGTGAGGTTTCGCTGTTCTGGAGGGAGAGGGATGTAAGCTTGTCTCTCTCTCCAGACTCGTTGGAATGGGTATGGAGATGACAGATAACACAGCCATTGACTCACAAATGTTCTACCTGAAAGCGATTAGGCCTGGCTGGCCTCCCTTTTTGTCTTTTAAGTGGGGTTTCCAACTACCAGATTCCTGGACTGAGAGAGAGATCAGTTTATTTTAACATAATTTGTTGGAGAGAGGCATGTTTCTCTGTCTAAGACAGTGGTCATGAACCTTGAATAAACATAGCATAAACCATTGCATTAAGGAGTATTCTGCATTTGAAAACCATCAACTTGTCTTTTTTGTAGAATCCCCAGGGCTGCCATCTCCACCCATTAAGTCCAAATGGCCAAATCTCTTCTAGGGCTACTTGGAACCATTAAATCCAGAATGAGCCATTTCTCTATAACAGCTTGAAATTATCATATGAAGAAATAGTAGCTTGCTACTGAGTTCCCAGAATTACAGAGAAAAAAAGAAACTGACTTTTGTGTTTCTCTGTATAAGATGTATTTTTTGGTAACAGCTTTAAAATGCAGGTTTTCATGTTTCTCTTTATAAAATGTATTTTTATGTGAGTTAAAGTTGCATTTTTTGTTCCTTTTTTGGGTTTAAGTGGGATTTTATTTTGTATCCCTTTGGAAGATCCAACTGCATTTTTTTAATCTCTAAACTTTTGTATTTTGAATTTGAAAATATTTTTTCCTGACATTGCATTTTTCTTTCATGTGCACTCTTATAAGTTTAAATTGGATATGCTATATTTTCACTCTTATAGCCCTTTTTTCACTTGCCTTGCCTTGTTTTATTATGAAACAGGTAAATACAACTTGTTTCTCCATGTTCTTTTTTCATAACAAATTTGTATGTCTCAGATTCTCTGTGAACCTCACTATTCAAGGTTGCCTAAATCCATTCAAAGAATTTTTAAAATTGGGAATTCTTAAAGTAAGTTTATTGGTTCTTCTGACCCATTTTTTTATTTAGACAAAAAAACCCCCCAGCATTAAGTGTATTTACTGAAATAGACTGAGGTGACCTTGGATAGTAAAGGAAAGGTTTAACAGGTATTGCAAAAATTGCTTTTGATGTTTCTTTAAAAGCTGCATTTGTATAAGTTGTAGCCTTTTTCTGTATAAGGTGTTTCTTTTTTTTCTTTCCAACTTTGTGTGGTATTTTTACNCTTAAAGTAAGTTTATTGGTTCTTCTGACCCATTTTTTTATTTAGACAAAAAAACCCCCCAGCATTAAGTGTATTTACTGAAATAGACTGAGGTGACCTTGGATAGTAAAGGAAAGGTTTAACAGGTATTGCAAAAATTGCTTTTGATGTTTCTTTAAAAGCTGCATTTGTATAAGTTGTAGCCTTTTTCTGTATAAGGTGTTTCTTTTTTTTCTTTCCAACTTTGTGTGGTATTTTTACGCCTTTTTCTCTACTGCCTACTCCTGTGTTATTTCTTCGAAGACTTCTTGTGAAATGCAGTGAGCATGTGCAGACATAACCAATCAGAAGTTGCAAAAGATCAACTTGGCCTCCTGGAACACAACTCTGACCAATCAAACTGTACTCCACCTCCTAAGAAATGACTCACCAATCAAGATAGACTCCTCCCAGATATTAGAGGATAAAAAGGTCAAGCTAACCTCAACCAAATTGAGTTCTGGGCACTGGATGCCAGGCTCCCAGCGCTGTTAACCTTGCTGTATTGTCTCAGTTAATATTTTCACTAAATCAATTTTAATATTTTCAATAAATCAATTTTAATTAAATTGAATTGGCTCATGCCATTTATAACATGATTCAGCGTGGTTTTTACTGATCCCACTTCATCTTTACACTTCTTGACCTTAAGACACACATTTGATTGTTTCTTTGCTATCAGGATATTTTCCCCCATTCTTAGTAGGTTCTTGGTCTATTCCTAATAGCTTCTCCTTGGCAGTTATTCATTCAGTGAGGTCTGGATATTCTTCCTACAAGCTTCTTCCTCTTGCTTGGCATTCAGGACTATAATGGCTTTAGAATCTTTGACTTGAAAAAGTTCCAGACCTCCTCCACATCGAGTTCCTCAGCTAAGCTTATTAATCGCTTCGCTCATTGGAATGGTCTGCCCAGGGAGGTGGTGGGGTCGCCATCTCTGGAGGTGTTTAATAAAAGACTCGATGAGGAGCTCAGTGACATGGTCTAGTAGGTGGGGAGTTGGACTGGATGGTCCTGTGGGTAGTGCCATCGTTTAGACAATGGGTTGATGTTGGGTTACAGGTTGGACTTGATGATCTCCAAGGTCTCTTCCAACCTTGCTAATACTGTGATACTGTAATCAGCTCCCTTAGTTTATCAAGAGGTTTTTTTAAAATCCATAAGTTTAATTACACATTGGTTTATACTTATATTTAATTTAATCTAAAATTATTTGTGTTCATTTTATCTAAGGTTATTTTCTACAGGCATCTGTTCTACAGTCTCTAGAAACCCCAACCCTGAAATAACATTGTCTTAGTAAAAGACAATGCCCCTTTGGAAAGCTTTTGTCACGGTCCTGTGTTAACTGGAAACACAGAAGTGACCTTGAGAGCTTGTCTATAGAGTCTAAAGAAGCACAGGCACAGTAGTGTTGCAGGCACATTTCAAACAACTTCCTTAACTGTAGTAAAGGCAGGACATAACTGGCTTTAAGTCTGTCCCCAAAGCAGAAGAAAGATTTTGTTTTAATCTGCATCATCACCTGAAATCACAGCTCAGCAAGATTCTTGCTGATATAACAAGAATAATATGACAGGGCAGTATTTTATCCACACCGTGGGGCAAGTATCTTTTGACTTATCTTTTAATACAGATGTTACAGTTCAGCTGGCACCTCTGGCCATATTCTGTCTCTGGATCCCTCAAGGCAACACGACTGTCTGATAAACTATTGCAACATATTCACTCCCTATTTTAGGCAGGGTATTTATCTGTAGTAATCCAAGTTCATGATTTCAGACATATAAGATGTTCAAAGCACGTAATGCAGAAAAGAATGTCATGTTCAGGCTACTACTCCACCATACCCTCCCTTTCTAAACAAATGCAGACCTTCTGCCATGCCAAACCAAAAAAACCCCAAGCCCAAACCAAAATCCACAGAGTTCTACAGCTTTCAAGTCCATTTTTTAACTTACTGCGAATTTACCACAGTTTGATTTTGCAAAACAACTGTGGAGCACTTGCAATGCCTCAACCTGACACAACGATTTCACAATCAAAAAAATAGAGCAAATCAACCACAGTGGCAAAATGAAGCAAGAATTACATGCAGAAAAGACAGACAACCATGGAAAAGAGGACAGAAAATCAGTATGAAAACCAAGGGTATTAGTTAAGAATGTGCAAAAGAGCAAAACTAAGTACACTCAAAAGGATTTATTTAACATGCTTTAGAAATAAAATTAGCCTTAGAAAAGCTTACTTCTAGGGAAAAATTGTAAAAATTCAAAACACCCTGGGGAAAACACACAAATGTTCAAGTTCTACTTTTGGAAAGAGGCAGGAGGCAGGATTACACAGCTGTACCACACATGACTGATGCTACACCTTCCAGACAGAAGAACTGTGTAAAAAGCAAAAGTGCATCTGTACTGCGTGCAAAACCTGGAAAGGGTATACTAAAGTGACCGGAAGATGATTCGATGGCTGATGAGAACCTCTGAAAGTGAGAGTCTTCAATTCTCAGTCTAGTTTGTCAAAAAAGAATGGTGAATTACAGTAGATAAATACTTGTATGCAGAGGAAATTCTGATTACTAATAAGTTTTTGGATTTAGCTGTAGAAGTCAGAAAACAAACTGATTGAAAGCTGGTGCCAGATAAATTCAAATGTTAATGAGGTACAGCATTGAAACAGGGTGATTAATGATGGTAGCATACTACAAAGGGAAGTGATGGATACTCCATCCCTAGGGGGTCTCCAGATTAAAACTGTGAATCTTCTCAGAAAGTATTTTTCACCTAGATGCACATTATTTATTTTGCCCAATACCAAGGCAACTGAGCAAGGCCAAAGTTCCAGAAACAGCCAGGTAGCCTGACCAGTCTTTGCTCCTGGTCTTATATTCCCAGAAGTCTACATGTCGGTAGCAGAAGAGAACTCCACACGCCAAAATACTCTTCTTTTCATCAGCTTGTCACTTTCAGAGCTCTGGGAATCTAATTTCGGAGATGTTAACCTTAAAAATGGGCCATAACAGCACCTAATTTATCTGGAAAGGGCTACATGTCCGCACATGTGTGCCACACAGTATCTCAACAGACCCCAAAATTCACTGGCTTTAGCTGGCAATGGAAGCCTGAAAATAAAACTGGAATATATTATTGTCCTATTGTCTGTAATATTCAGAAAAATGTGACCATACACTGTTACTGAAGCATCACTGGACTATCCCTCATCACACTTTCAAGTAATTTGGTATCCAGCTATCTCCAGCCTTCTGAATTTGACTCTGAGAAAAAAGACAGGGTCAGCATTTCTTACCCTTCGACCTGCCTCATTGTTCTGCAAGTTCATCAGCATGCGAGCCTGCTCCTCTGAACCTCTCACGTAGTTCTTCTCCCTCTCCTTGGCATCCACAAATTCCTTGGCAAAGCGATATCCATACTCCACGTTATCCCCGCAGCCGCCCCACAGCCAGTCTCGGGGCAAGTCTTTGGGCCGGGCTGTCCGGCTGCAGCCACAGCTGGAGAGCTCTCCTTCCCGGCAGGCCCTGCTGATGGCGTTCACCACCCCAGCAGCACTGACGGCGTAGGTGAAGGCAGTCTCTCGGCTCCCTAGAGAGAGGTGCGAGAAGAAAATTAACGACAGACAGACCTCATTTAACATGCAGCAAAGAACAAGTGCACATGCTCTGGACAGTAGGAGCAGGTGTGCTCTGAGAAGGTGCAAAGAATTTATAGGAGCACAGGAATGTCAAGTGCAAGAGCACCATCCCATTCTGGAGGAGGGGGAACTTCCCTAAGACATGCCTGCATCCCATTTATGCTTTCATTTTTCGTTTCACTGGAACAGCTCCAGTCAATTCATTGTCCAGAGCTGGCAGTTTCTGTATAACCAGGACAAACCCCCAATCTGATTATCTGACGTACACCAGGGAAGAGTTTGAGATTCCTGCTGTCACCTGGAGCAATGTTCTTGGGAAAACCATGTTCTTCATGACCTGTAGATGCTACTCCCCCAGGGTTATTATTTTTATTACACCTATGTTTGCACATTTAAGAGCTCTGGTCTTTCCCAAAAGAAATAACAACACCACAGGCAGAGACTGCTCAGTCTCTTTCCCCTTCACTAATCCGCTCATCTTAACCTGGAGGAAACTCTCAAACAAGAGGGTTATTCACTTGCTAAAAATACAGCTGCTGCATTTGCCAATAATCACTGAGAACAAGTAATGGGGTTGGGTTTGTGCAAAGGAGCATTTTGGTTGTCAGGTATCACCTGGAATGGTTTTCACTTAACTGGGACAAGCAGCCTTTGTGCACTCCTCCTTTAATTGGCCTTATTTTGGTTTACACAAGACCAGCTGAAAATTGTTTTCTCATTTTTACGCTATAGCATCAAGGCAGGAACTCTCCCAGTGCCTACAGTGCCACAGTGCTGGAACAAGTAAAACTTTCCCATGTAGACAATAATAAAGAAAAGACTTTCCATTAGCAAGTTTACTAGAGACTGCCCTGCTTGGCTTGTATGCCCTACACAGCTGAGCATGTGAGCCAAGCAGCTGGACCAGGTCTCCAGCTATGTACTCCTGGCAGTGATTCAGCCTCAGTGTGACCGGGGCACCAACACAGTCAGAACACTACATGAGGCCAAGCACCACGAGTGCTGTGGGACTGAGTAGGGGGAGTAGAGGGAGATGAGGAGGAAAAGGAGGCAATCCACACCTGTGGTCTCACCACACGGTCCAATAGCTAAACCGACACCTTCAGAGTCATTGTGTTCATCGCCAAACTTTCAGGTGATAAAGAGAACAACTGACAAGGCCTCACTGGAATAAGCAATCTAACTGTGAAGAGCGACTTACACCAAACTCCAGCAAGATGCTCTCAAGCAAACTTTAAATAACTTCAGAGGGCAGATCTTCCACGAATACTTTGTCACCAGCCCATGGGGCTCTCAGTGCCAGCACCCTCAGAAGGGCTGAGCTGATGCTTTTGGTATGCTCTTGTTCCAGTTTTCACAGGCTGACAATCTGTAATTAATAGCAGCTTATCACCAGCTTAGTGGTAATGACCCAAGACAAAAGCAGGGCAGTGAATGGCATCTATTGCAGAAAAATTTGTGATTCCACCTCCCTCACAAATGGGAGTTCAACACTAAGGGTTCTGCTCTGAAGTACAGCACCAGACTGAAAAAATGCTACAGGACACAAAATATATTCCTAGCACGTCATAAGGAGAAGAGTATGGCCCCCAAACCTCCCTAGTCCAAGAGGTACAGAGGACTGACTCCTAATTCAGATGAGACTGGCCCCTACAGGGAAGTGGTGTTCTGCTGGGTTCCACATAGCCAGTGCTCCCGCACTCAGGACCAGCGGATGTTAAAGGGAAAGAAACTCCAACACCAATGCCACCCCCTGCCATAAGGGGCCCCAGGTGTCACAGTGTTGCAAAGTTAAGGTTTCCCAGGCTCCAAGAGCAACGACCAGAGCCCGGGGACACCCCTCCCCCGCCGTGGCCCCGGAGCTTCCCCACCGCTGAGGCAATGCAAGCATGCACAGTGGCAGCAGCCTGGCGGCAGCTGCAAAAACATCAGCGTGGCCAAAGAGAAGCCCAGGGATTCTCTGGGGGTCTCCCCGGGCAGAGAGGGCTCAGAAACACTTCCCTCTGCACCCCTGTGCTGTGAGAGTCCGTGGGGAGGAGCGGAAAACGCTCCCCAGTGCTCCGGTGTGGCGAGGGGTTGAGTGATAGGCTCAGCCTGTATGCATATTAATGACCCGCGACTGTTCGAAATTAGATGGTTCACAAGACCTCTGGGAGACCCATTCCTCGTGAGTACGGAGGTCTGACTGTACATGCAAGGAAAGGACCTCAGGCTGTTACAGCTCGTGAAATAGAGACCTCTTGACTCCAGGTGCTTAGCATCCTTACAGCTTGATTGAGACATCTGAAAGCAGACTGGATTTAACACTTTTACTGCCCCCATTTTAACCATCTCCACCTGTCAGCTGTAGCAGCAGAACTCAATGTCCAGCCCCTGGTTCCTTAGGCTGCTGGAGGATGGTAGTGGGAGAGGCTGAAACAAGTCACAGTAGGGTGTTGGTTTTTTCCCGTGCTGCCCACAAAGCAGAACAAACCACAGTGCTCACTAGGCTTGGTCTGGGAGGTGGGATCAGACAAGTCATGAAAGCCTGTGCTAATACAAAGCAAATTTGTAGCTGACAACTGAGAGCTTACAGTACGTCCAAGTTTGCTCTCCTCTCCTGCCATGCCTTCCAACCTCTGAAAAGTGTAGTTGGGTTTTTGCTTGTCCTCTCAAAGTTCACTCCATTTTCACACCTCAAAGGGCTGGGTGTTATTCCCCAAATTTGATGTGCCCTCTCCCACACCTCTGCAGAGCTCTCCGGAGCACTGGATCTGTCACCCCGGGAGGCTCTGCCTGCCGGTGTGGAATTCCACGGAGCTCTGCTGCCCTCCTGTGCCCGCCTGCCACCGGCAGCAGGGTGGGGAGGCCGGGGCTGCGGCGCTCTCGGGGGGGAACCAACCAGGATGCAGTGAGGACACTACCCAGGCAAGGGCTTGATCCTCATGGCTCCCTTCTCTGGACCCCAATGGAGAGACTGACATAAAGATGATAAAAATGTGCCACTTTAACATTTTTGATGAAGAAGTTTTAGCTTCAACTGATTTTTTTTTAAAGCATTACCCTAAAGTTTGCTAATCTCAAAGAAAAACAAGGAAAAATATTTCTCTTTGTTCTCTGCTTTTATGACTTTTTTTTTTTCTTTTTCTTTTTAGCATTTGAAAAGGCAGAAGAGATAAGATCTCTGGCTCCACAAATTACTAACCTGGAAACCCCAGCCTTGCATTCAGGATTCCTCTGAGGGAGATCTGTTCTCTCCTCCCCTGAGGAAATTCTAACATGACCTTTTGGGGTGCTCTGTTCGCTCTCTCTCATCAATGTAGCAGTAAGGAATATCAGTATATAACGCACAGAAAGATATAATGTACACGTATAATGTCAGTATCTAATGCATAGAGATATATACACACCCAGTGTGTGTAGTCCAAAATCTGTATTGAAAGAACAAGAAGCAACTTCAGAAGGATAATTTTTGCGCATCAGCAGATAGCATTATTGAATAAACCACATTTAAAACGCAAGAGCAATACTCATGACAACACAAACAGCAGGAGAAACCAATGCTAAAAAGCTGCCCACTTCAGTGCTGTGGATGCCTCTACAAAAGCTTTGCATCACTGGATTGCCTCACCTTTATGAAACACACAAGATGAAGGTGTAATGATTAAACACAGGCCAACCGGGTCTCCTGTTTCTAAGCTGAGCTAAGTTCTGCAAGGGTGAAAGGAAAGTAATCTTTCAGGTTTCTGAATTAATGCTCTCATGAGGATCTCCCAGGCTGGTCAGGTTCTCTTCCCCTCTCACAATCTAGAGCAGCTCAAGAAATCATGTAATATATGCCATGCCTGCATTGGTAGGTGGGCAGCCGAGGGCTGCTGGCACATTATACACCTTCTGGGTCCTTCTTATCTCCTCTCCCCTCTCGCTGCACAACAATCTGGCATGCCTGTGCACTCTTGCAGATATTCTGGTCTCCAGACCTTTCTCGTGCCATTGGCACAGACTACAGAAAAAGGGCTGTGGTCCGGACTTGGGGCTCAGAGGTTGAAAACACAACAGATACACAGTATGAACCCAGGGAAGAACGACTTTATAGCTGACACAACCTGAGAGATTGAAAGGCTTTGTCTTCTTCCCCAGTGTGGAAAATAGATTTGCTAAAATGATAAGCAATGACTCATTACAAAGTAGGAAAATATAAAAGCGGGAAGTGGAACGAAGAGAAGAGGCAGCGTCTCCCTGCACAGCAGCTTACCACTGATAGAGGCAACAGTGATGAATCACTACAGACCCCCTAACACTCCAGGCCACCTCTGGTGACAGTGCTGTCCTGTGCTGGAGCATAAACATCTGAACATACTCTAACTGCCCAGAGAATCTAAACTAGACGGTTACAGAACTCTGATAGGCTTTTGAACAGTGGGCCACTGTGGGCAGTTACCTCACAGACACTGCTATAAGCACACTCTTACCAGAGATACAACAGGACTCAACAAATGCACGCACACCCAAACCAAAGGGGCAGGACTACTGGTCATACAAATCACATATCCACAACACCTCTGCCTTCATCAAAACCATAATCTACTCCCAACCTAAACAAATGGGATCAAATTCATTTTAGAGAGGAGAAATCTTTCCACTTCCACTATCTACTCTACTATCTTGCCTCTGCACACACTCTGATCCTTCGTGACAGCTTCTCATCCTTCAGCTCTGATCTTTGTTTTCTCTTAGTTCACCCTTACTGAAGAATGAGGTTTGCTCCAGAAGGGGAGATTCCTATTTTCTTGTACCCTTGTGAAGTCACTAGTATCTCTTTGGGATCTTTAGGATAAGTCACATGTAAGGCAGGGGCATCAAAAAGGAGAGAAGGAGGTACATTTTCTGTACTTTCCCTTTAGTGGCTGAAATTTCAGGTTTTATACCCAAAAGCACAAGTTTTAACAACCTGGGATTGCACATGTACCCCCTTGGTGATCATCCTTGCTATCAGAAAGTGAGAGATCAAGGATGCATAAATGCCTTGCATGTGTATCAGGAACTAGAAGTATCGAACTGGAAATGGCATTTCCCAGGGGAGTACCCCAGAGAATTTTTGGTGTATGAGCTATGCAGAAAGGGAAGCATTAGAATGGTTCTGGTGGGCTGAATTAGGAATTTTGAAAGATTGAGTAACACATGCAGAAATATCCTTAGAATTCTCTAGGATGACACATAAGAATTTCAGGAAGGGATAACAGCACTCGGTGTCCTACTGCCCTGACACCCCAAAGGAATTAAAGATGTATCTCTTGACGCCTATGCATTTTAAAAGTGAAGCCAAAAAAGCGCAAGCAATGCTGGGGGCAGCTGTGGGTTCAGGAGCTGAAGGTCTTTTTCCATCTCTTGCTTGACCTCACAACTGAGAAATAATGCTGGTTCTTTGGTGCAAAGCGTTGGCTTTGTGGGTGGGAAAGAAAGCCCCTTCAGGCAAGGGTTGTGGAGAGAGTTGAATGTAAGAGTGTGTGTTTTAACACCTTTTCTTTATTGTCCTGACTGTCGGACACATCAAACCAAGCCCGGATTTCTCAGTTTCTTGCCACCAGATGACTGCATTTCAAAAGGAGTTGGGACAATGTAGCTAGGTCACACCTCAATTCAAGGGCAGCAATGTGCCTCTTACGGCCAGCAGGGCAGGAATTATAAAAATCGCGTAGGCTTACACAGAAAGTGGCAGTACAGTGAAGGGGGGGTGGGGTGGGGGGGTGGAATGTCCGTGCCAGGAGAGCCCATATTTCCCACATCTCAGGGCTGCATTCCTTGTCCAGGGTACTCAAGATGCTCGTAACGATAACACAAGTCAATTGCTCCTGGCTCCAGCTTCTTCCCTGGCTACCTTTAAACAAGCACACAAAACCAGAAGCAGGCCCACTCTTCCTGGCCTTCCCGTGCTCCCCTCAAAAGAAAGTGTGACCCCTTCACCCCCTTGCTAGCTCCTGCTGTGGCTCAGGTGCACTGGTGCCACCCACTCAGGCACAGGCAGCACCCTGGCTGCGCCAGCACACCAGGGAATGGAAAATCTCATTAAAGGTACCTTTAGAAGCTGTACTAATGGGGCTCATCATGCACTAATGGGGCTCATCACTCCTGCGTGTGCATCTGAACGAGGAGATGCAGAGGTTCAGCCCGCCTGCACCCAACATCTCCCCGTCCTGGTAGGAGTACTACTGTACTACTAGGTATTCCTACCTATTTTCATGACCCTCCCAAAGACGGAGGTGTTGTCCACCGTGCTGCAGTTCCACCGCCGCTGCCGAAACTGGTACTGGCATTCCTTGATGGCACTGCGGGCCCCTTCCCCGATGAACACCATGTGCTCCTGGTAGAGCTGGCAGAGCTTGCGCTGCCCAGGGGAGAGCCCCGGCAGCTGGCTGCACACTGGCTGAGCGCCGATGATGTACATCTCAGGTCTCTGGATGGGGTTCATGGCCAAAGACCTACGATGAGAAAAACATCCCAGGGAGTCTGGAGGGAGAGGCCTCCTCCGCGAAGTTCCCGGCACCTCTCCCCGCCAGCCCAGCCCAGCCCAGCCCTGCCCGGAGACCGGGCGCGTTTCTCGTGTCAGCTGCCTCCCTCCACGGCTCTGCCAGATGCAGAGGCTCTTTTCCAGGGCTCTAGCAGGAGGAAGACAGCTCGTTTGTAACCTGAGTTTAAACACAGAGGACACCCGGGGTGGGCAGGGAGCAGAGAGAAAGCTCATCACTTTCTCTACAGAAGAGAGCAGCTTTATTACAGAGGGGGTGCGAGCGATGCCTGCTTTGGAGCCAGACCATTTTCCGCTCTTCGGGAGAAGGGGCTCCGCTGCTGCTCCCGGGGCTTTTGGCAGCGGGCAGGAAACCTTACCCGTGCACTCCCTACGCATTCCCCACATCCTAAAGCCCGGACGGCATTTGAGCGAGCCCGTACAAAAGCAGCCCAGAAACTCTTGAAGGACAGGGGCTGCGTCTCGCGTCTCCAGAAACCGGGCAGGGACAGTGGGAAGGGGGAAGCTAGAAAGAAGCGAGCTGCTGCGAAAGAAGCCCGAGAGGAAGGGAAGTTCCCGCGGAGAGCGCAGGGCAGGGAGCTGCCGCACCGCCCCGGACGGTGCCCGGCGGACAAAGGCACCGCCGGCTCCTCTCACTTACCACCAGGAGTTGGCGTCGGCCACTGGCGAGGTGCAGCTGCAGAGGAGCGCGGCGGCGAGGGCCAACCTCGGCCCGGTCATGGTGGGCTGCGGGGGCAGCCCCCTCAGAGCCGGCCGCCGGGACGGGGCGCCCTGCGGAGAAGTGCCGAGGAGAAGCCCTGAAGCGGGGCCTGCGTGCGGCGGGGGCGCGGCGAGCACAGTCCAGCTGCCGCCCCCTCNGCTGCCCCCTGCCCAAAATGGCCTCCCGGAGGGCCCCACGCCGTGGCCCCGGCCCCGCGTCCCGGGCGGGGGGGTCTGCGAGGCTCGGCCGGGCCGCCAGCGACGAGCGCAGATAGAGGGGAGCACCGGAGCCTAATGGCTTTATGGGCTGGGGAGATGGACAGGAGAAAAGCTTCAAAGGCTCCTCTTGTCCAAACAACCTCTCCCCCGCTCGACCCACCGGGAACCTCAAAGGCAGGGGCAATCCAGCAACTCCTCAGCCCCCAGATACCAGCAAAAAGCAAACGGAGGCATCCCACACTCTGCGGGTACTTGCAACGAATGCTCCTCGCGCCCTGCCTCCCTCGTACCGCAGGGAAACAGGCACCTTATCACGCCTTTGACACCGCTTCAGCTGCCTCCATCTCTACACGGCTTCCCACTGTCCTGTCCTGTCCTGCACCGCATAGTCTCCACCTCTCTGCCATGGAAAAATGCCCCCTTACCCTCTCCCACACAGCCTCCACACCAGCCCTGGTGACCTCTCAAGCTTGCCCCTGCAGCAGTGGCTCCCCAGAGGCAGGGCTGAACATGCAGGTCTCCACCATGGTCCTCGTGGTCCAAGACGTGCAGGTATCCAGCCCTTCAGTCTGCCTCATGAACAGCACACGAGACATGAATCACCAGACTTGGCAGCTCAGACCACTAAAGTATATTTTTTATCGAATTCCTTGCAACCTGCCATGGTGGATTTGCTGTGTTTGTTTGCAGCATGCTTCACTTCCTCCCCTATCCAGATGTGCTGTACCTGCAGCTGGTAGCCCATCTCACCTGGCAGACAGATGTGGGACTCCAAGTGCCAGAATTAGCCTCAGGACAAAAAAGCCTTGTGTGACCCAGGACCTCAGTGGGAGGGGAGCTTTACTGCTTGGACACAGCAGAATCCATGTCTGAAGAAAACAGGGTGACTTTATTCACATTTTCTGTATCCTCCCTTTTCCTCCTCCCACAGCCCCAAGCATGACGGAGGGATGGCGAGGTGTATGTGTATGTAGCCACGCATACATGTTTTGGGTCTGCTTCTATAGGGAATAGACAAAATGGAAAGTTTATCTCCACGAGTCTGGAGAGGAAGGAAGTTTTGAATGGATGAACGGCTTTTCCATGACAAACAATGAGTCTGCACAGACATGGTGTGATGTCACCTAAAGAATTTCCAAGCCAGCCTCAGATACAGGAAACCTTTTTGCTGGCAGAGATGACAGCCTCCCACCTTTCTATCTCACCCCAGCCAGAAGGAAGAACTAGAGCAGGGGGAAAAGTAAAAGTCCTCACTGTCTCACACACATACAAGGCATGCACTATGTAAGTAGATGGCACGATGGGAGAAGTGTACCTCTAAGCTTTGTCCTCACCAAGTCCCCTTGCAGATTCTGAAAGAAGAGTAAACCATGGCAAGCCGCCCAGGTGCCTCTCCCAGCCAGGAATGTGAGATGATGCAGTTCCACAAATACAGGTGATGTCAATGTCCGTGTTCATGTGAGCCTCTCCAAACACACGTGTGCAGTCACAACACTCCATGGGACAACAAGGATACACCACCACACAGCACTGCACTGGTCGTCCATCATCAGCACTGTGGTGTGGTGTAAACCAAAACCTTTCCAGCTGGGAGATGCTCATGTGAAACTTGGTCTAGCAATACAGCCAGGCCGCTTCCACTTCGCGCCCCCTCTGTATTGTGGCTTCACATCTTAGCAGCATGATTTTTGAGCGATGAAGGAGGTCTCTTTTCGCAACGGCCCATGCGCGACCTGACACGCATGAATAATCAATTAGGCAGCATGAATATGCAACTCAACCTGCACAGCCGCTGTGGTGGCTCCACTCCCATTGGAGCAGGTGTGGCAGCCGCCCCCTGGCTCCCAGTCCAGCCGGAGCCGCTGCGTTCCCCCGGCTCCTGGTCTGGCCAGGGCCAAGGTGGCCCCTTGGCGGGGCGGGCACGGCCGCGGCTCCACTCCGGGCACAGCCAGGCGCCTGCCCCACTCCAAGACAGGAGGCTTCATGCAGTTATGAAAGATTTACACACTCTTAGGTTAAACGTGCTGTCCAAGACTTTATTGAATGACTCTCCAAGACGTACTCATCTACCCCAAGTATGGAGAGACCACATCTACCCCCCTGGAGAAACACTGGGACAGCGGCACGGGCGGCGCCCTCACACCAGTGTTCCTGGTCAAGTGAAAAAGGGACTTTTTCCTCGCTTGGGGTGGCCGTGGGCACGGGGAAACACCAACACAAACACTGACACACAGCAGGGCAGTGCCAAAACAGCGCCGGGGGACGTTCAAGGGTGCGGGGGGAGGGGGAATTTGCATATTAATGAGCTGCCAATCAACGCGGAAGGCGGGCTTCGCGTGCAGGGAGGAAGACCCGCGCTACCGTGGTATAGGAGACCTGACTGTACATGGCATTAATTAAATATTTCATTTTAAGTATTAATATGCACAGGCAGCTGATGATTATCAACAGCAAAGTGTTGTGAATACTGCTACATAGTAGCAACCTGACTGCCAACAAGCACAAGCAAGGCAATCATCTTATTTTGAAACATGAGGCATAAATACTATTGCTATATGGGATAAAATCACAACCTAATATTCTGTCAAAAGCAGCAACTAAAGGAGTTGCTTCAGCAGGAAAAGCCTGAAACTCTGAATTCAACCTAAAATCTGCTGCTGGTGAAAGCAACTGCCATTGAGCTAAGATGTGAATTATGGAAGCAAGTCGGTTTTAAGGTGCTGGAAATAATTTCTTCACTGGCTGTGTTTATTACTTCAGATAAAGTTATAATAGTAGGTGAGGCATTGCTGGAGGAATTTAGCCTCAGCCAGCAACTTCCAGACTGAAGTCTGCAGAGCACTTGACTGGTGGTCTGAAGAATACAGTCTATACCTCTTCCTTATGCCTGTTTCTACTTGCCATCAAAATCTTGAAAGCGAGATTTTGTTTTTTGTAAATAAAAAGCTTAGGTTATTTTTTAAGCCCAACTGCAGGTTCAAGCAGCTTTGTGATGCTGTTTGCCAAAGCAGGGCTGGGTCGGAGAAGTCACTGAAATTTTGTGGGAATGAGAGGTGGGGTGAAGCAGGGCTGCTGGTGGGCTGGGATGAACAGAATCGGTGAAGCATTAAGTAGGAGAGACCAACCTCACCGCAGGTAGACACCCCTCCTGGCCATCACCCCTGTCCACCCTTTACCACCCAAGAGACTTTCATCATAAACTATCCTCCCCTGCAGCAGCCCACTCACACCAACTCAGAACACCTCTGCTACAGTAAGGGATAAAGGACCCCTTTTTGAGAAAGAACTCCAAAACCAGGTCTGGCTCTGGCTTCTCTGAAAAAGGGCCCCTCCCCACCCCCTTCCAGTGGGCATGGATCACTCAAACAGGTGTGAACACTGGCTGGTCTGGTGCTTGCACCCAGACTGCTGAGAATCACCTAGGCCAAGTAGGAGCTGTTGCCTGAGAACAATCTCAACCATCAGATTAAGGTCCAGTGCTCCCTTCTCAGAGGGCAGAGCAGTGGCAGCAAGCCTGCATCTTCATATAGCCTTAGGTATCTGCTGCATTCACCAGTCTGCTGTCCTAGGTAACTGCCTACTGTGTTGGCTGGCTGCCTAAAATTAGTACCTGTGTTTGCCTTTGTTCACTTTTCAGAGGTGACAACTGTACACGAAGCACAAATTTACACATTCCAGTTTCCAAAGTCACAGCAAAGCAGTTGAAGAGCTATCACCACGTTTCCCAATACCATCCCTGCTGTGTTTGCTGGAGGGAAGCAGCAAGACTCCAAGAAGAGGAGGTCATGTCCATGAGATCATTTGCAAAGATTTGGCAGACCATGAAAAAAGTTGAACCCTGGCTGGAAGACAGCCCTGAAAAATGAGAAAAGGAGAGTCACTTGTGCAAATTTCTTGTCCTACCCCTGTTGTTTTTCAAAAATTTGGGATGCTCTCAAGTATGACATATCTGTATCAAGTGCTATAAGGAGTGTTAAAAGAAAACATCTCTTTCACATAATCCCAATGATCCTCGTTTCTCCAACTTGTCTGGTTTCTCACAGGTTGGGGAGAACTAGATATACATTCTTTCTGTAATGGTCAAGAGCTTCTTTCAAGTTCCTGTTTATTCTTGTAACTTCACTGTAGTTTAATGCTTGTTTTTAATGCCTTGCAATGTCCAGTGCATCCAGAAACATTTACTGCCCTCTCCGACATCAGACACTTAAGATGTGAAAAACATTCACTGAAGCAAAGTCTCCTCTGCTTAAGGAGCCAGTAGAGATGCATTGCCCAGTGTTATGGTTTAACTCCATCCAGTAACTAAGCATCACACAACCTCTCATTAACTCTCCCCTGGAGGGATGGGGGAGAGAATCAGAAGAGTAAAAGAGAAAACCCGTGGGTTCAGACAAAGATAGTTTGATAGGTTAAGCAAAAGCCATGGACAAGAGCAAAGCAAAACAAGGAATTCATACACCACTTTCTATGGGCAGGCAGGTATTCAGCCTGTTCAGCCACCTCCAGGAAAGCTGAGGTCTATCACATGTAATGGTTACTTGGGATGTCAGATGCCATTACTTGAATGTTCCCTCTTCCTTCTTCCCCCAGCCTGTATTGCTGAGCACAACATCCTATGATCTGGGGTATCCCTTGGGTCAGTTGTAATCAGCTCTCCTGGCTGTGTCCCCTCCCAACTCCTTGTGCACCCCCACCCCACTCACTGGTGGGGTGGGGTGAGAGGCAGCAAAGGCCTTGACTCTGTGCAAGCCCTGCTCAGCAATAACCAAAACATGTCTGTGTTATCAACACTGTTTTCAGCACAAATCCAAAACACAGCCCCATACCAGCTACTATGATGAAAATTAACTCTACTCCAGCCAAAACCAGCATACCCGGGAAGGAGAGTTTACATGTGCAGCTCGGAAGGGAATCCCTGCCCTCTGGTTCTGTGCCAGAGATCTGCTGTTGACAGCACCAAGAGATGTATCATAACATCCTGCCATACATCTGCTTCTGGCAGCCAGGCTTGGTTTTAACCACAGTTCTTACTAAGACTTCAGGAATCTCATTAAAGTCACATACTTGCGCATTCAGCTGAACCAGTTTTAGAGGGAGTGTCGATTAAAAAAAAAAAAAAGAAAGAAAAAAAAAGAAAGAAGAAAATATAAAAGAAATCCCTTGAAGCTAAATTGTAGTCTTCACACAGAAACCTAAATCACCTTTTATCTCACCACTCTCCAACTTGTCTGGTTCTGTGCTGCTCCCCTGCTGCCAACCTGTCTTTCTCTAAGCACTGTACCACCATGTTGCTGTACTGATGTCAACCTTCCCAGATCTAAATGTGTCAATCCATTTGTATTGCAATTATTACTTACCAGCAGCTGCAGCCACTTCCATAGGTCCAGACCCACGCAGGGTGTTACAGAAGGTGTAATAAAACCTTCTCAAAGTATCCTAGCACATCAGTCCTTCATGTCTGCCCCTTTTGTCTTAACATTGCCTTGCCTCATTGAATTGTTATGCACCCTCTGTCTCCGTTGGAAGGGCAGATTATTCCTGCTCATATCCTGCTTGTTTCTTTTGGTACTCGCAGACTCGGTTTTATCTCCTGATGTGCTCACGCACTACCTTTCTCTGTATCTCATCACCTGTCACCCCTGCTGACATATCCAGATTTTCTTTCACCACTACCTTGCCCTTTCATTTTTCCATGACTCCCCTGGCCAATGACATCCAGCCTCACTGTCACCAGGGCATGTAGTGCAGCAAATGCCAAGATATACCTGCCAGTCTCAGCAGAGTCACTGACAGCTGTCCCTTGCTCTCACCATGGAGAGCAAGAACGGAGGAAGGTTGCAAGTAAAACAGAAGTATTAGACAACAAAAGAAGTCAGATACTAAATATTTTTCAACATTTAAAACTAGAATAGGTATAAAGAATAGTGATTCTATGAATAAAACAGCTTCTCATTAGTGAAAGACACAGCATATATGTAAAGCCTTATGAACGTTGTCATTTACACCACAATGTTTCATGACAGGCAATGAGCTCACCTGGAACAAGGCCATCTCTCTACAAGAAAAGAAGCAAAGTCCAAAGATGAACCAAAAGATGAAAGATGATCTTCCTCCCTCTTAAGTGGAGTCAATGGTAGTTGTACTCTTACAGCAGATTAAACCCCAGTGTTAAGCCAACCTGGTCCACTGAGATCAGCAAAAGATATCCCAAAGAAAAGTGCAAGAGGCTCAGCAGCAACCAGTGGAGTACCAGCAGAAGATGCATGTGCTGAAACAAAACTGATTTAGATTTTTTGAAATTAAGCCATCTCTGCAAGTATATATGCAGCTGTCTGGAGTATGTCTCCATATTTATGATATGGCCAGATCCAAGCCATCTGGTTCCCTTTTCCATGAGAACTCTATTTGCATGTTGGCAAGTTGATTTGAGAGCCAGCACCCTGAATCAGGACATGTCTAGCTCAAATTTTGCACTTCTTGCTCCAACAACTACTACAATACCAGGGTTTCTGGGGCTGCATCTGTAATCACAGACTGGAACCTTCTTAGCATCCTTTATTTAAATGGGAAAGTCCCATAAGAAATTAGACCAGCTCCACTATGTGAAGTCATAATCTAACAAATCACTTGATACATCTATTTGAAAATAGTACCAAGCATTATCCTCTACTGACTGTTCAGCAGCTTATTTAAGATGCCCACCATGTCACAGCTACTTGCCCAACAGGCATTCCATCTCCTTAACTTGCATTAACAATTTCATCTTCAGAAACTGTTCCCCCTCAAAAGGAGCCAGAGAGAGTCAGGTTGAAACACAAGCCCAGGCAGGATTAGAAAACCCACACTGGTGCTCCGCCAACATCACAGGTTTCTAAGAATGAAAGACTCCAACCCTTAAGGCCAACTAGGAACACCTTTCCCAAATGTTAAGTTGATACAGACGATTAACCATCCTAGAAGAAATAAGACACGAGAAAAGTGAAAAGAACATATACCCCTCCTTTATTTGTTTACCAGAGGACAACCATGGGAGCTGGTTTGTTACTTGCTGTAGCTGATCCTCTAGCAGTGAGAGGAGGGCAGTGCTTGTCCTGCCAGATAGCTGATGCTGGCTACAGTATTTACATGAGAACTTTGGACTCAGACTATGGTGGTTACCAGCACGTAAGTAATTCCTCCTTGAAGGTTAGGAAGGATAAGAGCAAAAAGTTATCTGACAGCAGAAGCAAGGAGGCAACAAAAGGCAATCCAAACCAAAGGAACTTCTCTTCAGGGACTTAACAACAGACATGGGGATGAAAATACCTGGGTGACTTTAAGTGGTTTCTTCTTCACTCTGATCTCACAAAGCACATTCTCCCTACAGGGGTGTCTTGCTCCTCCAGTCCCAGTGTAGTCATTCCAAACCAAGATTTATGTCTTTGCATTTCACAGGCCTCATTTTTGCTCTGAATATATATATTCCTTCTAGCTTGTTCCATGCTCTGTAGATTACATCAACTGGCAAAGAAAATCAGATATTCAAAATACAGTTAAGCTGCTGCTGCAGTGTTTCTTAACCCTCCAGGAGCAAATGCCCGGGGGAAACAAGGAGATGCATGGTTACTGCTCTGTCTTGGACATTCAACACCTCAGTGTAGGTCATAGGGACCGGCGTCAGACTGAATTGGATCAACAGCCTCCTGCCAGCAAAGCCTGACATATACATATCCAAAGGAAATAGTGAGCCATTGGAATAAATCTAAATTTATTATAATTTCTCTGTCCCGATAGACTCTTCAAAGATGCTCTTATAAAGTCCAGCCTAATAAAAATAATATTGATGACCAGCTCTTTCTGCACTCTAGAATTGCAAAGCAAGCACATACACCCATACGTTAGACTCCACAACCCTAACAGCCACTATTTTCCCCTTACCTTACAGAAAGGAAAAGAGAGGTGAAGGATGGGCTGAAAACCAAGTTTAAAACAGTAATTTACCTCCATTCAGCAAAGCATTAAACCAGATGACTGAAAATAAGTATGTGCCTATTCATTTTTGCTGAATTGGGATCAAAATTAAAATCTGCTTGCTTTTTCCATTCTTTCAACCATCAAATACTTCTGCCATCAATTAAATATTGTTCCTGCTCAAATACAGTAGATTCAAGTATAAAACATTTTGGAAATGATGCCTCAGTGCATCAATTGTATTACCTTCACAGTTATCACAGTTAGTTTCCAAACCAAAGCATTTCCCAAACATTCTTACTGTAAGGGGATTGAGTGGACCTTGTGCAAGAGATGGTGAAGAGATAGGCTGATTTAAGGATTCCTTTTTTTATTCAAGAGACATTTGGTAGCTGGGAGACTTAAACTTGGATTTTTCTCCCTCTCTGGCCTTGCAGAGGAGTTCACTCCCTGAAAAGATAACTTTTTGCACAGATGACCTTGGAGCCTGCATGAGGGGGGGGGGCAACTGAGCAGTTAAGAAGGCTCAGAAAGGAAAAAAGGTTTTGCATTCTTTGATGCTCGACATACAAGTCATTAAGTTTAGTGTTCTCACCTTTGAAAAATAAATTTCCCTAAGTCCTTCCACTGCCTGGCATTTTGGGAGTACATGTGTTATCTTCCTTTACACATAATATGTCTTAATATTAACAAGTATATACAGAAAAAGTTGAACTACACCCTATGCCAGAAAATTACACTGATTTAACCAATTTCAGAACGTATCTTCTATACCATCACACTTCAGTGAAGGAATTTCCTGTTAATTCTGGACACAACAGACTTAAGCTAAACCTATTCAAGTTGTCTGGAGAATAGACTGCATATACATTTGTACCAAAGAGAAGATAATCTTGTATCTCAACTTTATCACCAATCACATGTGCAATTTTACCTTTTAGACCTTCTTTTGTAAAATGCTATTATAACATTATTGTCTGTTTAAATAAAGAGCTTTCAGATTCAAGTTTTCAGTGAAATGTGCAATCATGTAAACTTAATCTGGAAGAGTGATACCAACATATCACTGCATTATGGAGGTTAGTTACCCTTCAAACCAAAAGCAAAGCCTTTGAAATTGATATCTGCCCTCATTTAACTGGACTTTTCAGTTAAAACAATGCATTTTTCTCTTTTTGGTAGATAAGGTCTAATATTAGGAAGAAGGGGTTGTGCCTCTTTTCAGTGGCATGTCATATGATCCTATACATAGACTCAGGGAGCATCTTGAAAACCTCGGTTTATTTGGTGTCTCTGCTCTGTCTGGCATCTCACCATGCAAAAAGCTGTGACTTTTTGTCTAATTTTCAGTCAAACTTTATTCATGGTCAGCTCATGCGACACCCTGTCCCTTAAAACTCAGGATGCCAAAAATTCAAGGTAGAACCTGACAACATGGCTCTACTAGCAGCACCACCAGGGTAATAAAGACCTACCTCTGCCATCCTGGGGGATCATCCCAACCCTGTGCCACAGGACAGTGCTCTTCCAAGATGCAGTCCATTGACAATACGAGCACTTAAAAAGATGACATACGGAGTCTAAAAGATTCAAAATTAAACCTACAAAAAGCAAATACCGGGTTTTACTTATCTAACTGCCTGGACTGGTTCATGTGGGAATCAGAAGCACAGTGGAGTGGGGAAGGCTGGAAGGGACTGACCCATGGCAGGACAAGGCCTAAAGTGCAATAACATGGTAATAAAAAGAAAAAAAAAGTAAATCCTAATCATAAAAAATTAGCAACAAAGCATTAGTTTGAAAGATGTCTCTGTGCAAAATTATCTGGTTTGTAACAGATGATGTTCCAGTATTTGTGCTAATATTTGCTGCTTTGTAAATCCTTCCCTGAGAAGAAATAAAAACCCCAAACCCTGGAAAAGTAACTGAAACTGCTAGCACACGACTCAAATTTATGTATTTTCTGACTTTGAATATGCTTCAGTTTTCAAAGCGTATTATATAGCTATTTGAACTGCCAAAGCTATCCAAAAGCTTTCCAAAAAAAGCTCCACTTTTTTCCTGCTTCTCTCCTCAACACAGACTTTAATGTGACATTTTTGCTGGTGGTACAGATACTAGAATAGCATCCATCTTCTCCTCCCACAGCTCTGCTTGCCCAGCAGGGCTAAAGAAAATCAAAACTTGCTTTATATCAACACCGCCAGTGCAAGCTGTCACCAGACCAGCCTTCCACCCATGCTGAGGCTTTCTGAGCACATCCTGCACTCCACTCGTGGGGACCTCATCCTCCAAAGAGCTCAGCCCACAACTAGGCTTCAAAACAAGGAATCAGATTTCAGAGGCGCCTGTGGAAAACTGCATTTTTTCTTTCCTGCTTTTGATATGAAAAATGTTGTAACCACTAGAAACGTAACTCCAAGGGGTTAAATTATCAGGAAAATACAGGTGCTTATCTAACACCTCATCTACTTAGAAAGTAGTGTACAAGCCCAAGACTGACTGGCCCTACGCTGCTCTGAGAGCTGAGACTGTAGTACCCATATTTTGCAATCCTTAATACTATGAATTTAAAAGTCACCATTTCCTCAGGAGGTGCAAACTGGGTTACATAAGGATACCCAATTCAGATCACTATGATCCTGAAAACTTCAGGAAGGCTCTTGGATATTCTGACTTATAATGCCAACCGGTTTTTCAATTCAGTTTGTTATCAAGGGCTGAGAGAGGGCAGGACCGCTTCTTTTGATGCAATGTGGACTGATGTCATCTTTAAATGATTACACACCTACAGCATCAGACGCCATGAGGATTGTCACCAGGTCTCAGAATCACAGCTGAAGAAGGAAACAAGTATCTACTGATGTAACTCCTGGTGAAAATTCAGGCATGTATATGGTCATGTGCTAATTCACCTGAGAGAATGGCGTTTTCCTCAGAAGCAACCAGTGCTTGGAAGATGGAGGCTTTAGCTTCTTCTGTTGCTAAACTTTACCTGGGCACTGGGTGGACATCAGGGCAGGTGGCCTGCAGGGACAGCCTGTCTGCCCTCCCTGCTCTCTGAGGCTGCATCACATCTTTATGCTAAAGGTACTCTTTGGCCATACGTATAAATTGCACTGCATTGGTGTTTCCAGAGACGAGCACATACAAAGCCATCAGTGGGGCATGAACAGTTTTCACTGCAGTGACTTTGTCTGGACCTCTGCTGACCTAGGCAAGGTGAGGATCTGACCCTGTGCCTGGTGACTGCAGCAAGGGCTCAGGTCAGGACCTTGTCTTCCCAGCACCACTGCTGATTTACTTACCTATTTCATTGTGGTTGTAATTACCTGAGACTCTGAAATTCAGTTCCTTCATCTGATGAGCTAAATTTATTTCACGATCAGCACTGTGATTTTGCCTGTGGGTGCTATGATACGTTACAGGCTCTAACACATTTAAAGATCCTTCAGTGAAAACATGTAAATACAGTTATCATTAACTCAGAATATTCTGTGATAACAAGTCTATATCCACACTAAACCTCAGGTAGAACTTACCAAACACAAGAGAACAGTCTACAGGAGATGGTTTTCTTTCAAAGAAAGAAATATATTTATTCTTCCCTGGAAGCTAAAGGAAAAACACATACCCAGTGGGAGAATTCCAGGGGGTCAAGCTCTTCCAACTGCCACTCAAATCAAGAACATTAAAATTACCTATCTTATGCTACAATCCAAAAGAATATTTGCAGTACTGGATATTTTTCTCCATTATCTTGAACATATTTATTCTCTCTGGCAATATGCTGTTGAGTAAGTTGACTAGACAGGACTACAGAATTTCTGTAGGTGGAACAGCTGTACATCTGGAACGCAATCTTTGCTTTTTTTGACAAATACAAAGTTCTTGCAACAAAAAAATCTGTTTGTCCTGCAAAAAAAACCCCTCACTGTATTTGCAGAGGAGATATGAGTTGCGCATCATGCAGAAGGCAAGCATGCTGCACTGCACAGAGAGGTTATGTGCCTGCTTGCAGGTGTGGATCTCAGCGAGCTGGTGTGTGATGATATGTGCACCCATCCCTGCAGTGGGCAAGGTGTAGGAAGGAAGACAGAACTGCCTGAGTCTCTGTATTGCATGGCAAGCAAGAAATCCTATTAAGGATTTATGCTGCTCCAGCAAAGTAACTTGCCCACTTGAAGCAGAAGGCAGCTTTTTCATTGTCTTTGCTTTGCTCCTGCTGACAGCATGCAGCCCTTCTGTCAAGCCCAGTGAGAGTTTTGTACTGAGAGATTCATCGTTAGGAAACGGGCTACCAAGGTTCCCATTCCTGCTCTTGGTCACAATTTCAGTTGCCTCTCAGATGTATTTCCAAGACTTTGAGTGAACAGCCCTCGTGTTTCTGAACACACACAGCAGTTATTTACTACACAAAGGGGTTTCAAAATACAGTGGCATGCACATTCAAAAATATGTTCTAGACAAGGCATATATGGGAGAAGGCATTTGTGCATTGTGTGTAATAATTATAACATGGTTTTGTTTACAGTATCTCCTCCACACACAAAGGAATGTAACAAAATGTAACTAAAACCATATATCCTTACAAATAAAGAGAGAAAGAATGTTTCATACAAAGGTTAAACAAAAAAACCTGTTTAATGTCACTTTGGGGATTATAGGAACCAGAGCAAAACAAACATCCAGAACAAACTTTGAGGGCTTGCTTCAGGAAAAGCACATGTGTGAGTGTGTGTCATCACATTTGCATATTCAATATGTCTTGCTGGGACAGCTTGGGGAACATAGGAAGCTGGAAATTTTCAGTGTGGGAATTAGATGGAAGAATGTGAACCATTCTAAACAAAACATTGCAAAGTTGCCAACTGACTTGCTAAAATGCCTTGAAACAGAGCTGAGGACTGGCCCTGCCATTCAGGGAGTGGGTAGGGAGCCAGGAGATCTGGGCTGTATTCCTGGCCCTGCAACAAACCCAGCAGGTGACGCTGGAAAGTCATTCAGCGCTCAGTGTCCAGAAACTGATTTCATGCCTATACTTCTGGGCACCTGGTGTGAGACAGCATGAGCCCAAACATCCAGGATTTCAAACAAAGTTAAGCCACAGGTACTGACTTCTCATCCATAAAAAAACATATACGCATTTTGGGACTCAGTTTCATCACGGATGCAACGGGGCTAAAAACTGCAAAGCAACACAAAGAGCTAGGAAGCTGCAGGTGTTACAAGATTACATGACACACATCTTGTTTTGCCAAAGGAGAGGTGGTACAGATACGCAAAGTTACCTGTTGTTTCCCACGTCCTGGCAATAATTGCCATTCTACAAATATTTTCACAGGTTTCAATACATCTGAAGACTTTTGTTTATGTTTCTTGGTTCAGTGCATCAAGGAATAATCTTCTTAAGAAAGGACTCACTGTTCCAAAGGGAACCTATAGAATACAGATCAGGATTGCTGGCAAAATGTGTGGAACAACAACATTGACAAGACTAGGAAAATACTAGATCTCAGTGGTGAAACAGTGGAAAGAAAGAGGCTTTTCCACATAATTTAGTCAGCATATGTGCTGTGGAAAAGCAAAAAAAAAGCAGGAGCAAAAGCAGTATTTCTAGCGTATATTTTTTTCTGTGCACACGCATTTTTAGAAATATTTGGAAGCATCTCATTGCACATGACAGGATCTGGTCACAGAGAAGACTATTTTACATGATACTGTAGGCAAAGTTTTATTACGAGGGTTTTTATTAACAGCGTAGAAACAAATTGGAAGAACTATCATAAAACACAGATCTTGTTTTACCCATTTATATTTCCACCTCTAACATAGTGAACTCTACACTTTCACTTTCTTCCCACTCTGTGTTTGCCCTTAATTTTAACCCTGAATTTCCAGGGAGGATTTTCAAAATCTTTGCTATGCACAGGTAGATAACACATGGTGGTGAATTTGGCTGTTTAACGGCATTTTAGAGTGTCCATGTGTACCCAAGAAAATAAGTAGGAATAAAAGCAGTTTCTGAGAGGCAGCTCCCTTTGTCACCACTTTTCTGTGCATCCATTAGAGTTGCACCAGACAAGTTTCAGAAAATCAGGATAATTTAGCACCAACAATTTCGGTGCTGTGGCTTCTAGGAATAAAGTGTTACACTAACCTGATTTTGGCCAGAAGCAATCCAAATCCTCCATTAAGTATAAAACTGCATTTTGTATCTTTAGCCTGCCTTCCTTATGAAACTGTATTTTCTAATTCTCACCTGCAGTTTGTGCCAGGCTCTAACTGTGAATCTGATTCTCATAGCACTTTGCCAAAACAGTACTGCCCTATTTTTCAGGTTTCCTCCAAGAACTTACTTTGGAGTCAATGCTCATAGGTCAGGCGACATAGCTTTGTCCAACTCAAGGGAACTGTCAATTTTTAGAATGTCATTTACTACCTGAAAATGTGCTGGTGGCCACAGTCCAGGAAGGGAGGAGTTAAAAGTAATGCTGCTGTAACGCAGGGATATAAAAATCCCATGTTTTAAGAACCATATACCCTCCCCGTGCTCAGCTTACCTTCTTGTGAGGTTACCCCAGGCTAACTCCTGGGGCCCCATGCAAGGCTTGACTGAGAGCGATGCACACAGGTACTGATGCCTTTTCTTCCTTGCAGCTTCCAACAGAGAGGACAGCAAGAAGTTTCCCTGATAGCCAAATAACCCTTACTGAAAAGCTGGGTTGTTACATCTTGCCCTGGCTGCATAGAAGCCTTTGGCAGAGTGAAGGCTGCACCCACTCTTCTCCAGACTCAGCCAAAGTCCAGAACATCTCCTCCATCCCAGGCTGAATGTGCAAGCTGTCAGTGGGGTTACAGACACAGAGCATCCATCCATCTCTACTGGGTTTTGGCCTAAACAGCTGTTACAAAGGAAGATTTCACAGACCTGCTGCTGTAACAGGTACCACACAGCATGTTGGACACACATGTTTCTGCTGTGACTGCAGGGGCTGCCCCTTTGGATCAAGTTGTAGAGGCCTCAGAGTTCAACCCCCAAGAATGGCTTATGAAAGCAATTACCACCTGAAAAGTCTCTTTGTTCTTGTGCCACTGCTTTTAATAATAATGATTGTATTGGATATTTTCTCCCATCTTGATCTTCTTTGGTACTGCTAATAAAGAAATGACAAAGCCCAACCCTTAAAACAGCACCCAATGCAATGGGCTGAAAGCGCTCAGGAATGAGGTTTTTACATCCTGCCCTCTCAGAGCACTTTCCCTTTGGAGATTTTAACCACTGACTACCGAGCTTTGCATAAGCTGCCAAGGGTGTGACATGCATGACGGAGTCAGAGGTTCACCTGCAGGCAGGGGCCCAGGTCACTTGCTCGGAGCATCAGACAGTCCTGTCCCACAAGAGCAGACCAGACACACGGCCTTCAAGGGCACTTGTCTGGATAATAATACACACATTGGTTGATTCTTCAAGCAACCCTTTTATTTTTCCTTGGTTCAATCTATTACAGCAGCAACAGTTGCTGGTCAATTTAATGGCAAAACTGCAAATATAATCCAGACCTCCCATGCTGTCCATCCTGTGACATTTCCTCCTCCTATCACCATAGTTATGTTCTTCTCAGCTATTGACTGACAAGTAAAATTAAAACCTGAAGAAAATACCCAAATCCCAAAGGTTCAAATGCTCAGTGCTGGAGTCTGCACTGAGGCATCAGCTCTGAATTTCACACCAGCACCCTAATGCAATTTGTGTTTTGAATAAACCCTCCCTGACACCAGGAAATACACGGCAGATGAGAATTACTTTATGCAGGTTGTGATTAAAACAGAACCTATTCTTTCAGGTTAATGAAGGCCTCAGTACAGCAAACACATTGGTAACTAGGCTGATTTGTTCAGTATAAATTACTGAAACAGTCTAAACTAAACAGTCCTGAAAACATGTCCTGTTGTGCTGAACAAATTTGAACTTCTTTTTTCTTTACAGCCCTTTGGCACAGAAGGGCAGTCCTGATCTTTGGAAACTGTTTTGAAAAGCCCTACCTGATCTCTGGTAGAATGTAACACATTTTTAACACTGCCTCAATACTGCCCAGTGTTGAGATGTGCACATTTACCATTACACAAGGCTACAGACAAGTAGGAAATGTGGTTTTCAAACATTCTTTCTTGAAATTGCTGGAAATCACTGAGATTGGCCGACTTACTTGAGTACTTCAACTATTTTCAGGGCTAGCTCAAGGAGGCTGTTAGCTGAAAAGCCATTTTCAGAAGATTTTCCGTTTCCTATTACAGAGGCCCTAAAGTGGTCCACACAGCAACGGATGCCAACCTTGACAGTTACCCAGATCTCTGAGCAGTTTACAGCCATGTTCCTTTGCTCCTGCGGGCATGCCTTCACAGAGGGTTCCCAAATGTTGGCTCTCAGGGCTGTTATGCTGCCTCAAGGCCGCTCCACAGACCACAGCAGCCTGTGCTCCAGAGGGTCAGGGTGCGGCAGTGGGCTGCTTTCCCCTTGCCACCTTCCCTGGCTCCATAAGCCCCTGTCCCTCCTCACACGGCCTGGGCTTCCCAGAGCTCCAGGGATTACCAGCCAGCCAAACATGGCGCTTGGCAAACCCCTACATGGAGGCAGGCTGGTGTCAGACACCTGGGATTGACTGGGTGAAGTAAGGCAGGTGCTGGAGCACAGTGAGAGGCTGAGCTGACATCTCAAGCTGCATCAGGGTAGGTTCAGGCTGGGCATTTGAAGGAATGCCTTCACAGCAAAGGGTGATTAAGTATTGGAATGGAGTGCCCGGGGAGCTGGTGGAGCCACTGTCCATGGTGGTATTTAAGAAAAGACAGGACATGGCACTTAGTGCCAAGGCCTAGCTGACATGGCACTAGTTGACATGGTGGCATGTACTTCATCAGAGGTTTGACTTGATGATCCCGGAGGTCTTTTCCTGCCTAAGTGATTCTGTGAAGCCAGGCTGCTGTCTGTGGCCACTCTGCTCCTGCCCTGGTGGGGACCTGTCACCTCTGGGTGACAGTGCAGCACCCACCATGGCTTGTCTGCATTGATTAGGTGGAAAAGGGAGACAATATTCAACACGCGAGTTACGTATGCATCCTAGTCCCAAACTGGAGGGGATGTTGAAGGGCATAGTTGATATCAGCACATTTCCAACAATTTGCTGTCAGTCCTTGGTTTATGGGCGCAGATTCTTTGCTAATTGGTGTCGTCTTGTGCTAGAGCAAGTTCAGAGAAGGGCAACAAGGATGATTAAGGGGCTGGAAGATAAACCCTATGGGGAGCAGCCAAGGGAGCTGGGTCTGTTTAGTCTGGAAAAGAGGAGGGTCAGGGATGATCTTATCACTGTCTATAACTTCCTAAAAGGGAGTTATAGACAGGCAGGGGTCGATCTTTTCTCTCTGGCCATTGGAGATAGAACGAGAGGTCATGGTCTTAAGCTCCAACAAGGGAGGTTTTGACTTGACGTTATGAAAACGTTTTTAACTGAAAGAGTGATCCGGCATTGGAATGCATTGCCCACAGAGGTGGTTGAATCGCTGTCCCTGGAGGTGTTTAAGGGTAGACTGGATGAGGTGTTGAGGGCCATGATATGTTATAGCTGTTAGGTTTTAGTTGGATTATAAATTGGGCTTGATGGTCTTCAAGGTCTTTTTCAACCTTATCAATACTGTGATAGTCAGACGTAATCCCCTTAGCCCATTTCCAACACCCTGCTGGTAATCTTGGGTTTATCACTCCTTTTGTTCACAACTCTCCTTCTGTTCACATCACAGCTCACGCGAAGCCCCGAGACAAGAGACAACAAGCAAAAATTGATGCACAGGAAGTTCCACTTGAACAGGAGGAAGGACTTTGCTGTGCGGTGACCGCGCACCAGAACAGATCGCTCAGAGAGGCTGCGGAGTGTCCCCCCCTGGAGACATTCCACTGCCACCCGGTCGCGGCCCCGCTCCCTGTGCCCCGGCGCTGCCCGACCCGCGGCTTC
>WEKX01013209.1:113677-144718 GCA_013390025.1 Pitta sordida | reverse complement strand
GCTGCTCATCATCCTCACGACCATCAGTATTTGGTGGTGGTGAAGGGTCCTGAGGTTTTGCACCATAAACCACACTTGGCGTAGCTGGACCTGCAGTCAGTCACAGAACCACTGAATGGTTTGGGTTGGGTGGGACCTTGGGGGATCATGTAGTTCCAAAGCCCCTGCCATGGGCAGAAATACCATCTACAGGAAGGTAGTTGCTTAAAGCCATATCCAGCCTGGCCTTGAACACTTCTAGGGACAGGTCATCCACAACCTCTCTTGGCAACCTGTTCCAGTGCCTCACCCCCCTCACAGTAAAGAATTTCTTCCTGGTACACAATCTAAACCTATACTCTTTCAGTTTAAAGCCATTATCCCTCGTCCTGTCACTACATGTCCTCGTAAAAAAGTCCCTCCCCAGCTCTCCTGAGACCCCTTTAGGCACTGAAAGGTGCTCTGAGGTCCTCCTGGAGCCTGCTCTTCTCTAAGCTGAACGGCCTCAACTCTCTCAGCCTGTCTTCACAGAAGCACTCCATGGTACTCCTCTGAACTCACTCCAACAGGTCCATGTCCTCCTTATGTTGCAACGTACATCACTGTACGCCAGCACTGTGTGAGAAGTTCACTCTCCAGCCCAACAGATGCCTTCTGGAAAACATCCATCCTAGACTTAGCACTTCTGCCTGAAGCCTGCGTATCTTGATATCCATAGCTCGACACTAAGAAAATTCTTCTGTTTATTTAGTCTTTTGAAAGCGTGCAAGTGTGAGAATGGTAATGGAGTAGAACCAAACTTAAACTAAAGCTTGGATTATTTTATTTCAGGTTTTTTGTGCAGGGCTTTGCTATGTTGGCACACATACTCTGTAGTGATTAAGGTATCTGGAGCTGTATGCACGTGTCCTTTTTAACACAAACTTGAACAGCCTTTTTTTTATCCAGTTCTCGCACTGCTGCTACAGATACAGTGATGGTGTCTTTTTCAGAAGAAACTATACCTTATAATTTACAGAATTAATAATTAGCTTCTGCAGGCTTATTACACCCACAGAGCTCAGAAAGAAAAACATAAGCGTTAATGGGGAAAGAGAAATTGAAGCAAGTTGTCTAAGGTTATATCCCAGGTCTGCATGTGCCCAAACACTGCCTGACATCCACCTCTCCCATCTCCAGTCCTGCTGGTTTCTGCCACTTGCAGGAGCAGAAATGGAAATGAGTTTTCCAGCATAAGGTAGCCCTGGACAGAGGACATTTCCCCACCAGGCTCAGCAAACCAGGGCCCCAGAAGTGCATGGTATATGAGTGTGGGCTGTGGAAGAGCTACCAGAAGCAGGAGCTCTGCTCCACCCAGCCATCTCTCTCTGTGCAGACTCTTTAGCTGTCGTGGGTTTTTCAAGCAGCGGTGAGTCTCACCAAACGAACACAGAGCTGACAGAAAGTGCCACCGTGACAGCCCTGAAGGACAACATCCTGTCATAGTAACAGGTATGGCCTGCATTGCAACGCTTCCAGCTGCTTCAGCTACATCTTCACCAGGACTGTCCCTGTAGCAAGGCTCGGGGACCACCCATGCGGATCAAAGGAGTGGGCACTGCACGATCCCTAAGGCTGCAAATGCTGTCTCCCCTCGTGGATTCCCCTCCCAAGAGGCACCTGTTCATTAGCACAAACTTGCCCAGACCACACCAAAAGCCAACCAAGCAACAGTGGCTTTTGGTCTCCAGAACCAGACCACAGGGTATAAGGACTTGTGCCTGGGCTGCNCCGCCTGCAGCGCGCCGCCGCTCCGCCAGGCGGCAGCATTGCCCACCGAGTGGGTCCCCGCGCCCGCGCACCCCAATTAACTCAAATTAATCACTTGTCACAGGGTTGCTGTGCCGCGAGAAGGCCACATTGGGGTCCCTGCGTGGCTTGGGGGTCACCTGGCGCATCAAGTGGGAGGGGTGAGAAACTGGACGAAGGGTCCGTTTTGGCGACCCTGTGCAGCACAAACCAGCAGAGTGTGGCCCAGGCAGAAGGTACAAAGGGATGGGAAGCTCTGCTGCTGCTCATCATCCTCACGACCATCAGTATTTGGTGGTGGTGAAGGGTCCTGAGGTTTTGCACCATAAACCACACTTGGCGTAGCTGGACCTGCAGTCAGTCACAGAACCACTGAATGGTTTGGGTTGGGTGGGACCTTGGGGGATCANTTTTGAAAAATCTGCATCTGATCTATCCCTTGCAAGAGCAAGATGAATGGAAATGGAAATTTCCTCAAGTCTGCAGTGTGTCTTGGAAAAGGTGTCAAAAGTTTAATACCAGGGCCTGGACACATGCCCTGAGAAAGTATTTTCACATGAGAGGGTAACAGAGATATAAACCAAACTCATATTCCACCACAGAAACTAACTCCGATCTAGAATGGGCAACTCCTCCTAGTTAAGTTCCTTCCTCTGAGTCTTGTTTCTCCAAGGCATAGTGCAGTGAATTCAGGATGAAACAACTTCCCCTCCAAGCTTTAAAAAAAAAAACCAAACAAATTTTATCTAAGCTTTGTCCTCTTCTTCCCTTTCCTTCACATTTCTCCCCCAGAACGTCCCAGCTTTACAACCCCCGGGTAACTTTAGAGGCTTCACAGTCAGCACACGCAGACAGCACCACGTGGACACTGGTAACAGCCCTGCAGCCAGCGGTCTCTGCTTGCTCAGTGAGCTGAAATGCCAATAAATCCCTGCCATTATCTCCCTTCCTGACAGCTGCAGTGGCATCACCGGTGCCACAGCTTCAGCTTGAACCTGGTGCATCTCACAGTGCCATAAACTCCTCCTGCCACACATCGGCTAGAAGTCTCCTAAGGCCGCCGTGCCACAGGTGAGCCGGTTTCCTCAGCTCCTCCAGATTCCTGGAGCTGCCAGGGATGCAAGGCCCCACTCTCAGCTCTGGCAAACCTCCCTCCGCTCAGTTGAAGACCCCACGCACCACCAACCCACACGCAAATCGACCGGAGGCCACGGGAACAATGAGATCGGGATGCTTGTCTACCAAACACCCAGTAAAACCAGAGGGAGACGACACTATGACAGCGGCGGGGTTTCTGCAGTCGCACGGGCTGGGTGAAGCATCCCCCTTCCCGTCGGGAGCGGCTCAGGCCCCGGCAGCCCCCGACTCCNCCTGGCCTTGAACACTTCTAGGGACAGGTCATCCACAACCTCTCTTGGCAACCTGTTCCAGTGCCTCACCCCCCTCACAGTAAAGAATTTCTTCCTGGTACACAATCTAAACCTATACTCTTTCAGTTTAAAGCCATTATCCCTCGTCCTGTCACTACATGTCCTCGTAAAAAAGTCCCTCCCCAGCTCTCCTGAGACCCCTTTAGGCACTGAAAGGTGCTCTGAGGTCCTCCTGGAGCCTGCTCTTCTCTAAGCTGAACGGCCTCAACTCTCTCAGCCTGTCTTCACAGAAGCACTCCATGGTACTCCTCTGAACTCACTCCAACAGGTCCATGTCCTCCTTATGTTGCAACGTACATCACTGTACGCCAGCACTGTGTGAGAAGTTCACTCTCCAGCCCAACAGATGCCTTCTGGAAAACATCCATCCTAGACTTAGCACTTCTGCCTGAAGCCTGCGTATCTTGATATCCATAGCTCGACACTAAGAAAATTCTTCTGTTTATTTAGTCTTTTGAAAGCGTGCAAGTGTGAGAATGGTAATGGAGTAGAACCAAACTTAAACTAAAGCTTGGATTATTTTATTTCAGGTTTTTTGTGCAGGGCTTTGCTATGTTGGCACACATACTCTGTAGTGATTAAGGTATCTGGAGCTGTATGCACGTGTCCTTTTTAACACAAACTTGAACAGCCTTTTTTTTATCCAGTTCTCGCACTGCTGCTACAGATACAGTGATGGTGTCTTTTTCAGAAGAAACTATACCTTATAATTTACAGAATTAATAATTAGCTTCTGCAGGCTTATTACACCCACAGAGCTCAGAAAGAAAAACATAAGCGTTAATGGGGAAAGAGAAATTGAAGCAAGTTGTCTAAGGTTATATCCCAGGTCTGCATGTGCCCAAACACTGCCTGACATCCACCTCTCCCATCTCCAGTCCTGCTGGTTTCTGCCACTTGCAGGAGCAGAAATGGAAATGAGTTTTCCAGCATAAGGTAGCCCTGGACAGAGGACATTTCCCCACCAGGCTCAGCAAACCAGGGCCCCAGAAGTGCATGGTATATGAGTGTGGGCTGTGGAAGAGCTACCAGAAGCAGGAGCCCTGCTCCACCCAGCCATCTCTCTCTGTGCAGACTCTTTAGCTGTCGTGGGTTTTTCAAGCAGCGGTGAGTCTCACCAAACGAACACAGAGCTGACAGAAAGTGCCACCGTGACAGCCCTGAAGGACAACATCCTGTCATAGTAACAGGTATGGCCTGCATTGCAACGCTTCCAGCTGCTTCAGCTACATCTTCACCAGGACTGTCCCTGTAGCAAGGCTCGGGGACCACCCATGCGGATCAAAGGAGTGGGCACTGCACGATCCCTAAGGCTGCAAATGCTGTCTCCCCTCGTGGATTCCCCTCCCAAGAGGCACCTGTTCATTAGCACAAACTTGCCCAGACCACACCAAAAGCCAACCAAGCAACAGTGGCTTTTGGTCTCCAGAACCAGACCACAGGGTATAAGGACTTGTGCCTGGGCTGCCCACTCCCTAGCCCTCACTTTCACTGGTTTCCAATGCAGCATGCCAGGGGACATCGGGGGGGAACATGCAGGGACATCATCTCCCACCCACACCTGCCAGGAAGTCAGCAAGACACGGGAAGGCTGCATGTGAGCGCCTGGGTGTAACTTCCACCCTGTCCCTAGTGCCAAAAACAAGCATGTTAAAGCTAATCTACCCCTGTCTCAGCTCAACTGCTTTTCTGTGACTAAGCCCCTTATAATGGTTTTACTAAAATCCCCTTTTGATGGAAAAAATCCCAGCTGGAAGTTTTGGGCAGCGGCACAATGTGCAAGTCTGCGTGTCCCTTTCCCCAGCTTCACAAAAGCCTCTAATCGAGTGGAAAATTTGCTGGAGGCCGGAGGTTTAGGCCTGCAATTATTTTTTAAGGGATTATCAGAAGAGAATGGGGGTACTTACGACCCTCCCTCTCTTTGTGCTTTGCTCTGTGCCACTTTCAGACAGGCTCAGCCAGAAACCTAAACCACTGCAGCTGGATCCAGTGAAACCAGGGCTTGGCTGGGAAGCTTGCCTCCTCTCTCTTACAGGACAGATCCCAGACTCCAGGTTAGATGAGTTCCACTCCAGCAGCACGAAATGAACAGAAGTGCTTTTCCACAGAAGTAACACCACCAAGATTTTTTTTTTAAAAGAAAAGCCTGAGAAAAAACAAGCACTTCCAGTCCCAAAAACCTCAGGGAACTGAAAAACCAAAGAGTCAGGAGGGATGAGGTCCACTGGACAGGATGGGCTTTGGCTCTGCAAAACCATTATGCAGGAGGTCTTACACAAGTTACTTGCAGCAAGCTCCAAAAAAACTTGGCACCAAAGATGTGCGTGCTGTAACACCCAGCTTTTAAGGGCTTTGCTCCAAGGGTGGATCCTGGCGTTAGGGTCCTCAGTGCTATTGTGGCCTCTGAGAACAGTCAGACACTACTAAGGATCCAAAACAAGTCCTTGCCAGGCATGGAGCCACTTACTGTCAGCACATTTAGCACAGGCAGGCTAGAGGAGAAGTGCTGCTGCCCCTCCTGCCTGGGGAGCTCCATACCTTGCTCAGACCTACTGGGAACTGCCTACACTCACACGGAACCCAAACTCTGGTGCTTCTCTTCTGCCATCAAACTGCTGGGCTCCCACTTGCCTAACAGCAAGTGAGCCATACCCAGAGGAAGCAGCAGCTTTCTCTGCTTTCAAACAGTAGCCTAAGGGAAGCGCAAGACCTGCTTTAATCCCTGCCTCTCTTCATGGCACTTCAAACCTCTCCCTCTTGGAGAAGGCACTAACCATTGGCCCTCAGGCGAGGGTCAGGAAGAAAAGGCTACTCTTCACTATTCCCATATAAGCAACACTGGAGAGTGCATTATTATTCCAGATGCAGACCAAGAGAAGGAATACGTGAAAGAAGCAACAGCCACGGACCTCTCATTGTGTGTGGCATAAAGCACCTGTTGATTAAGGTCTTGATCCCTGAGCTTTCCAACCATTCGGCTGCTGTAAAAGATGTTTCAAAAGGAAGTGGCCACTGCCACTGGCTTTTCTATCTTATCACATGCATGTGTGCTGGGTGTGCTCAGAACGCACCTGGGGAGGTTCAGGGGCCAAGGTGCTTTCTAGATCGTGATCGGACTCACCAGTTTTGAGCAGGTACATAAATAAAACGGTACTCAAGGGATGTTAAAATAATTAAAAAACCAAGACAAACATGGAATAAAACTCAAATGAGGCATGTGTATAATTACAATGCCTCTGGGAGCTAGGTGGTGCCTAAATTGGGGATATTGGTTTTGCAATTCTGAAGGTTGCTTAGATGCCATTTGGTTTTGTTTTGGTTTTTCACTTGGATCAGTTTTATGCTCTTCTCTACTCAATTCTCTCCATCCACACTGATGCTGCTCAAAATTGCTCATTAAGGCTGATGTGCTTTAAGATACTCTCTACATGTCTAACTCCCCCAAGGCAGATGAATCTGCTCTCCAAGACAGCTTGAGAAGTTCAGCATCCAAAGATAAGGAATGCAGCATCACGAGGAAGTGGTAGCATGTGATGTGACCTGTGTGATTTGCTAGTGGCACTAAATTGTAAAGTCAGGTGAAGAATTTGAACTTAATCTGGCCACTTCTGTTAAGGATAACAAAAAATGTTTTTATAAATACATTAATAGCAAAAGGAGGGGCAAGGAAAACCTTCATTCTTCATTGAAGACAAGGAAAAGGCTGAGGTACTTAATACCTTCATTGCCTCAATTTTCAACAAGAAGACAGGTTGTCCTCATGCAACTGGCCTCCTGAGCTGGTAGACAGGATGGGGAGCCGAACAGTTCCCCTGGAATCTAGGAGGAAACAGTAAGTGCCCTGCTGAGCCACATGGATCCTCACAAGTCTATGGGACCAGATGGGATCCATCCTGGGGTGATAAGAGTGCTGGTGGAAGATCTCACCAAGCCACTCTCCATCATTTATCACTAGTCCTGGCTCATCAGGGAGGTCGCAGATGACTGGGAGTTGGTCAATGTGATGCCCATCCACAAGAAGGGCCAGAAGGAAGACGTGAGAAACTACAGGCCTGTCAGCCTGACCTCAGTGCCTGGCAAGGTTATGGAGCAAATGAATTTAAGCACGATCACATGGCACATACAGGATGGATGAGGGATTAGACCCAGCCAGAAGGGATTTAGGAGGGGCAGGCCTCACCTGACCAATTTGATCTCTTTTTGTGGCCAAGTAACCTGCCTGGTGGATGAGGGGAAGGGTTCATGTAGTCACCCTGGACTTCAGCAAAGCCTTTCACACTGTCTCCCTTAGCACACTCCTGGAAAAGCTGGAACCCCACGGTTTGGACAGGTGCACTCTGCGCTGGGTTAAGAACTGGCTGATGGCCAGGCCCGGAGAGTGACGGTGAATGGTGCTGCATCCAGTTGGTGGCCAGTCACTAGTACAGTTCCCCAGGGGTCAGTGTTGGGCCCAGTCCTGTTTAATATCTTTACTGATGATCTGGATGAGCGTATTGAGTCCACTATTAACAAATTTGCAGATGACACCCAGCTCGCCACAAAAGTTCTATGAGGGGAAGCTGGGGTTGTTTAGCCTGGAGAAGGGGAAGCTCAGGGGAGACCTTATCACTCTCTAGGAGGTTGCAGCCAGGTGGGGATCAGTCTCTTCTCCCAGGCAACCACCACTAGGACAAGAGGGCACAGTCTTAAGCTGCCCCAGGGGAGGTTTAGGTTAGACATCAGGAAATAGCTCTTTACAGAGAGAGTGATTGGGCACTGGAATGGGCTGCCCAGGGAGGTGGTGGAGTCACCGTCTCTGGAGGCATTTAAGAGACTGGATGTGGCACTGAGTGCCATGGTCTAGTTCACAAGGTGGTGTTGGGTCAAAGGCTGGACTCAATCTCAGAAGTCTTTTCCAACCTAACTGATTCTGTGATCCTACCTTGTTCCTAAAACTCTCCCTTAAAGGCACACAGCCTGAAGCTCTCTTACTCAACCACTTCCAGGTTGCTTCTAATAATTTTTCTCCCTATCCACCTCAAAAATTCTACAATTTTCCTCCAGACTGAGCTGCATTTTTAATGCTTTCCACAACTGGCAACCAAAGAGAGTTGAGGAGTTTTCTGTTTCAGGCAAACTCTTACGGCCCTGACAAACACTCCTTTCCCTGAGTCCTCACACTCTTGTAGATGCATCTCAGGTGGTTCAACTGCACCTCTGTGCAGCATGAAGAGCTCAATTATGCTGCATTATACAGGCGAATTTCTAGATACGTGATAAACATGTCTGGAAACAATCGTTATTCTCACAAATGTTTGTGGACTGCAAGAGTTGAAACTGGAATCCTAACAATGTAAAGTGATTTGCTCACTGGGATGTTATAAAGATTTTGTATTGTACAAGCTTATAATATCTTTATGGTATATATTATAATAAAGATACAACTTGCCACCTGTAAATTGTTACAGCTTCCTAAGACATGTAGCTAACTCAGCATGTACCCTCTTTCTCTTCTACCATCTTCCAGCACTTCCACTACTTTATAGATGGCTGTCAGCCCCACTCCTTTATCCCCCTTACAGGTGTTCTCTAACATCCCTTAATCTAACAGCACCATTGACAAGAGTCAACAGGGACCATATTTCTGTCCCCTATCCAGGAGCCACTGATGGAGACACAAGGGATGTGCTCAGTTCAGTAAGACTGAAGATAACTAGTGTTTCACAGGCAGCTGCACCCAGTAGAAGGATCTTATTCTTTCTAGCATGGCTTTATGATGCAAGTAAACAGAGGGCATTGATGGGTCACAAACAATGAGAACCACTCCTGTTCAAGTTGGACACTGCACCAAAGCTGTCCTAGCATGACCATTACAGATCTTTGAACTTCATGGGCTCTTGCCAATTCTCTCACCAGTACAGGAAGGCCCACATCATGGCCAGAGTGAAAAACAAAGATCCCTTTCCAGCTTTCACAGGAGTAGTCCTGCTGACTGTCACTGTACTCAGAGACAGTGTGAGGCACAGGTAGGTGCTTGTGTCCCACTTGCACTATCACCTCTATTTTCAAGACACCATTTCAGCTCCAGGCTCATCGCTAGAGCAGCAGAAGAGAAGTGCTGAGCTACAATGCAGTACAGAAATAGCATTACTCATCTGGGAAATTACAGCTCCACGTCCTACACATAGTATTGCCCTCATATCCAGCTATGCCTTGCAATGGGCATCACTCATACTGGAGTGAGGCAAGAGAACGGCTTGAATTTTTAAAACTCCAAGGACTCAGATGTCCCAGAGCACCACAGGCACTTCTGGTGACTCGCACCTCTCAAGAAAAACAATGGAGTGGAATACTGTTCCAGGCTCACCACATGAGTCCTGGCAAGTCCTGCCATACCTCTGCATCTCACCTGCTTCATGCTTAAACTGAGAGTAGTATGCACCTATGAGAATAGAAACACTTATTTTTGGAAGTTCGAAAAATACTGAAGACCTCTGTGTGGACATCGTTAGAGAAGTTTCAAACATAATCACTGACATTCCCGTGCCCAGGGCACAGCACAGAAAATCTGTTAGAGCCTCCCAACAAGGCCCAAGGAAGTAATTTCTGTTCCCTTCATGCCATTTCCCTGAAGAACGGGCCTTGTAGACAGAAGGGTTTCAAAATATGCCTGCAGTCACTGCACTCGAGCTGTGTTGTGTCAGACAGTGTTGAAAGAACTGTCTATATGTTCAGCTGCATATTGTTACAAAACATTTTAAAAAGCTGCTGTTTCCAATAAGAAAAGAGAAGTTATTATTATGAAAGCTGGGGGGTTTCCAGGGTTGCTGATGTGCCAGGGAAAGGATTCAGAGCCAGGATAGATAATCACGGTAGAAACGATAGGAAAATCTACAAGTGCCTGAGGACCACCTACGCAACATCTGCACGTCTCATAAACCAGGTGTTGCTCCCTGGAGCACATAATTTGGGTATGCATTCAGTGTGCCACTCCTACCACCTCCTGGCTCTCGACAGAACAATGTCACACACTGCCTACAGCTACGTGCAAAGTGAGTAGCGCCAACTCCAGTCCAGAGAAATCTGTCATTTACCAAGAATATGTTGTGTCAGAGCAAAACTAGCCCACAGCTGGGAGTTGGCAGGACATGTTTGAGGTATTGCACTCACAGAGGAGGAACAGAAAAACTGTTTTGCCCACAATTATCCAAAAACTGCAAGCAGTTTAAGTCAAAGACTTAAAAGAAGGCACACAGAGAAGTCAGCGGTCAGGATCTGAGCAAGACATAGACAGACACTCCAGAAAACAGCCTACAAAGCCCTAAATGCAAAGAGGAGTTTAACCCAGTAGCAAGTGTCAGGCTGCATACAGATACTTTTTCTTTACAGAGGCCAATGTATCTCAGCATGCCCAGCATCTCACACAGATCTGGTCACTAAGTCCATGGATCCTACCACACTTCAAGGATGGGAGCATCTCTCCTTCATGCACTAGCTATTCTCAAAAGCTAAGGCTGAAATCCTGGAAATAGTTTCACCCATTCTTTAAAAACAAACTAATAATAAAACCCAACACATGCAAAACAACAAAGAGAAACAAAAAATATCTCTATTCAGGAGTCTGCTATATCACAGAATGGAAAAGTGTCTACTTTTCTTCAGGAAGAGATTATATTTCTTATATCAGGTTGATATATATATCAGCCTGATAGTTCAGGCCATGGAATGAGGTTCAGCACATGGATGCAGTTTTAGAGGAATTTTAGTTTAATAAATATGCATAACTCCAGGGGAAAACCTCTGTCAGTATAAATCCTATGAAAAATATTGCTCCTGTAGACAGAATAGAGACCAGTTCTGTTTGTATATTCAGGCACTGCATACATGAAGATATTTTGGAGGCCTCTATACTTAGCCATTGTGGTTTCAATTTTTCCCAGGCCAGAGGTGTAGCTGTGTAAGCATATAGTCAGCATTGGGTACACAAGTGCTTTTGAAACCATTCCATTATTACCAAGTTCATTAAAGAAAGTTTCTTCCTTTTTTTTTTTTTTTTGTGTGTGCGCGCAAACCTATAATTCCAGAAAAAAACATTCAAAAAAACCCTAAAATCAAACAAAAAACTTAACACCCTTCTAGCCTTAGAGTGAGATGCGGTCTTTTTGGTATCTCTTTACATTTAACTTCAGCCAGACCACTTCAGGTCATGATTTCATCCGATCTCAGCAGGATGGCAGTGCTTGGTCTCGCCAATACTCCCAAGGAAACAAGAATCCCTCAGGAAGTGATATGGGCAACTAGGGCAGTGGAGCTCCTTCCTCTCAGTCAATGCTGATCCAGTGTTTCAGCATCGTGCCGGAGGGCGCTGACCTGCTCCGCACATTGTCTTTCAGAGGAAACAAATGGGTGCCTGACCACACTTGTGGTTGTTAAAGACAACATGTCGCTTTACACAAACATTGGCATTTGGCTACGTGACCGCTCCCCATGTACATAATTACATTTCTCCCTTCCTCTCCTTTCTGTCCTGAATTGTTTCAATGGCTGCTGTGTTTCATCCAGCCCTAAATGCACTTTGAAGGAATAATTCCATCAGAGCCCAAAACTAAGAACCTAGACTTGTATTGCTGACCGTGCCTTTGGTTGGTTGCATAACCTAAGCACATCTCCACCTTCTCTCCTTGCTTTCTCCATGTGCAAAAGGGGGATCATGAGAAGAATCTCTTCTGTAAAATGCATTGAGAGACACCAGTGGAAAAGTTTGTGAAAGAGAGCACTATAAAGATTAATTATGTGAAATGGTGCTACTAATTATGTGTGCTGATTAAACATTCTGAGATTTTTTCAGTAGAAAAGGCATTAGGGAAAATAAGAGGTTTGTAAAGAAAGAAGTGAAGTCTTCGCATCTGATATAATCATAATCTACGTTCTTTCTTTAATCCAAGAGTGTCTTGGATTAAGGACCAGACAGGTGTTTCCCCCTCTGATGCAGAGGAGTTCATTAATGCCTACTCTGCAGTAAATTCTCTAAAGATGCTGAGCATTAGCAGGGTTTTTATTCCACAGGCAACTCAGCTGCCTATAATTACCCGAAGAAAAATTCCTCCTCTTCTTCCCTAATCCCAGTGCTCTGATCACATGCTGTTTGCTCTGGGGACTCCATTTTGGACTAATGTGGCATTCACAACACACAGTCTGGAAAACACAAGAAAAATATACTTGGATCTGGGATTTGGCACAAACTCGACCAAAGGTCTGTGATCCTTCTGAGCACAGTGGGGACCAAGTTACAGTTTTGTATTGTACCTTCTGGCTTGGACAAGAAAAAAAAGTCTGATCAGTCTTGGAAGCTTTGACTGAGACACACTTGGAAAGTTTCAGTTCAGTTCAAAACTCAGAGACCAGAAACTGCCTTGAACAGAGAGGCAGCCAAAGTATCTGCACTCACCTGCATGGCAAAAAAGGACCAGCTCAACAGGGACTCAACAGCAAACCTGACCATTACCAACACAGAGACAGCAATGAGAACACTAGTACTGTAGGTCAAATATGGATTCACTTCTGATGCAAATCCCACACCAACCCCAGTACTCATGTACTGTTTGCAACTTTAAGCAGCCTCAGAGATTGCAAATTGGGTTTTCTCTGGATGAAACTGCATAGGAAGGAGGATATCTCATGTGTTTGAGGAGGACATCTCATGTGTCTCCACCTTGTTCACAGGACCAGACAAAACTAGTTCAAAATAACACTCCCCCACCCCATACTGATGTTGTACGGGTGCCAGGTCTTCAGTACCAACTGTTCACCCTCCAGGTCTGTTCTGCTGCTCTTGGTCTACTCTGCCTACCAACACTGCCACAGCCACCAAAAACTGGGGTTCAGGCACCAAAGAACGGGAGTGCAGACATACAGCAGTACCCAAATACTTGGGATATCTGTTTTTGAGCACCCTCTGCTGGATATTACAATTTTTAATTCCCTCCAGGCCAGTGATACTAGCAAGCTAACTGAGATCAACCAGCAAAATGCTTGGGTGTGGAAGCAGGGAGCATCTCCTGGGTATCCTTGGGACACCCCAGCATACAATGTGCCCAGTGTGCTGAGTGGGACCCTACTCTGCACTGGCATATCCCCAACGAGATATATCAGTGTTCACTGAAAACAGAGCCCAAATACATACCCATAACAAGGAAAAGTGAAACCCAACAAAAGTCTTCCCCACATGACTAAGCTGCCTACAATTCACATAATCTGAAAGAAACACATTGATGAAAAAAGATGCCAATGAAACACCTAAAATGCACTGTTTCTCAAGAGGACAGAGCTGCACAGGCTTTGATGATTCAACATTTCCTCCTGTGGTTCAGACCTGCAGAGGTCACCTCATTAATCACAACACTGGTGTTGAGACAGCCAAGACGGTGGTTTGACAAGGTTGTCAAGTTGTCATCTTGAATCTACAGTCCATATTCTATATATCAACCTTCAGGTGATTGGAAAGTTGTGGTCACCTCTGATTCCAGCCATGTTTATAGCAATCATGCAATGCACAGATGTTTGGGAATGCAGGGCTTAGGAAGTGACTCCTCTAAGCTAGTATCCCCTGTTAGATGTATTAAAGGTCTATGGGGCCAGGAAGAGCATTGAATCAGCTGCAGCTGGAAGACTGTCCAGTAGCAGGAAGCCTCATACCTTCTAAACCAATTAGAATAAAATTAATAAACTGTGTGCAAGAGTTTTATCCACACATATCCTTTCTGCATTCTGCTATGTTCTCAGTCCCAATTATTTATGTGCAGTAACCAAAAAACAAAGTTGCACCTGTGTCAGATGTTTTACTATTTCAATTTCATTGGAAATCTTGTATTATGTAAAAGTATACACAGGAATGCCTGGTTTACTTCTCTGTACTTCTAAGTTTATATATTTCTGTCATGCTGCTTTTTATTACTCCTTACTCTAATGAAGGATGAATAGTCTTTTCAGTTTTTCCACACCTCTAGGCATGCTCATCACCTTGTTCTGTTAAATACTTGTAGCTGAGTGATCAGAAATGAATGCATGATACGTATTTTATTTTTAATGACTGGAGTCCCAGAGAATCATTCATCTTCCCAAAGAGATCCCACACAACCCCACTGCCAGCAGTCTCCTCCTCAACCAAAGCGAGGAGAGAGATGGAGGGAGCACGGTCTATTATATCGGACCCTTTCATACTGCAAAATTCCTGCCTCCTAGAGGAGTTACGTGCTCCTGTACCATGCCATCCAGTGTCAGCTGTGGTAACGCAAATGAAAAGGCATTAACCTGCCAGGAAACAAAGTCTCCCACTCATTCCTGTGAAAAGTTAAAAGGTACACATTTCTGAGGCGCTTGTGGAGCGGGTAGATATGCTCGCTGCAGTTCTCTAAAGATAGCTCAGAAATAACCTGGGAGGATCCCAGATGAAGGCTGGGTGTCTTCTTACATGTGTCTGGCTTCAGAGATGGAGTGTAAACAGCGGCACATTAGCTTAGATTAATTACAGACTGCCAGTGTTTTGCTTTCATGTAGCGAGCTCCGGGAACATAACACCGCTGGTAATTAAACAGCGCCTTCCATCAAAAGGCTCCAAACTACGCAGCAAACCTGCCGAGCCATTAGGGCACGGCTTCTGGAGCAGCACCACAGCAGAGGCTTAACACGATGCAGGAACACAGTACGTTTGTTTAGGAAATCAGAAATTTCTACCGAAACCACAAAAGGAATTATCATGTGTTTTACTGTACAGTTAGACCTGGGCAGGAGCAGCATCAGTGCCAGCAGACCTTCACCAGTCAGACACAAAATTTTGTATCCTATGAGAAAGATAATTTCACCCATGACAAGACGGAGTATGAAAAACACATGTTTTATCTGGGAGATGACAGCCCCCAGACTAAGGAAGAGTGAGAAAATACAGAACAGGAGATAGATCTCAACAGAGAAAAGCTCAAGGCAGTGGCATTAATTTTCCATGTCATCATATCCCCTCCTTCTCCATCTCCTTCCACACATACCACTGCTCACTGAGTATGTGAGATTTTGTGCCAGGCTCACCAGCGCAGCAGTGTCAATACTGGGAGGTGGGTGATCAAAATCACAGCTTCCCTCTCATGTGCTGTATCACAGCTGGTTTACCACATCCTCTCTCCCAGTTAATTTCGTTTTCTGTCCCTGTTCTTTACAGTCCTGAGGTTGCCTTTTCCTTCTTGCCCCATCCCCTTGCAGTAAATGCCAAACAATGGCAAGGAAGCCCAGAGCTGCTTTGGCTGGGATGGCTGAATGAATTGCTGCTGTAAGGCCAGGCTTCTCCCCGAGACTGCAGCCCTGACCCCATCAGCTGTGCCCTCAAAGGCACCACAGTGAGACTCCCATGTAGAAGCCAAAAGGACAGCAGGAGCTGCCACTGCTTTACATTCACACTTGAAACAAGGAGTGGAACTGGTGGCGGGATGCATGTTTTTCTCCCATTACCCTGCAGAGAGGGCTGGGAACCTGCATTTTGGTAACCCAGGGTCTCAAGATCAGCTGTCCCTTGCAGGCAGAATCTAGGGACTGAGGACATAAACATAGTGAAACACACACCAAATCCCTTCAGCATTCCCAGAGTAACTCTAAGAAACTTCAGCAGGAGCATTGGCAGCATTACCAAAGGGCAAATGCATTTATTGTCCTCACGAGCACAGCATAATCACTTGGGTTCATACAACTTGCCCTCCGTGCATGGACAGTAACCATTTCAGCAAATTTCACCTTCAACAGCTGGATTCAAGGCAAGGCCACAGATGCTCTTCAAAAACAACTTAGGCTAGAACCTGCCCACCAATATGAGACGGCCAGAACACCTGGCCAGGATGCAAACCACAGCAGTAACAGTCTTAGGGAGAACGGCTTAAGGAGCAAAGAAGGAAGGGAGCAAATTTCACACAGGAGCAATGTGTACTGTTGAATGATTAATTAAGCATTATTATGGTTTAGTTAATAATCTGAAGTGAGATATACATTTCTGACCAGCACCTCCTCAACGAACAGACATCTTTTTGGCATATCATGCAGACAGTCTTTACTTTTCTTGTAACAGTTGAATAAAATACATGAATTTTAAGTCTATACCAGAGCATTTCACAGGTTCACAGGTTATTGGGACCCATAGGATCATCCAGTCCAACTCCAAAGCAAGCACCCATTTGATTCAGCAGCTGGAACATGCTGCCATGAGACAGCTGTTTGCGAACTTAGCCTACCCCTGGCAGAAAACAAACCTTCCCTGAGCCCTATCACACCACCACAGAAACCAGGTAATCCCAGCTACAGAAGCTGCAGCAACTCCCTGGGGCTGCGCTGGGGGTACTGATGGAGAGGCAGATGGAGAGAATGGATCACTTTGCACATATAAAGCACCAAGCCACAGAGCACAAGAAAGCCAAGGAGATACAAAGCTGTGGGAACAATGCACACCTGCCAAGTAACCCAGCTAAAAGGTGACACAACATTAGAAAGCATAAAACAACACAGATAACAATAACAGTTCCGGCAGAAGGAATACCCTGTGTTTCCCTTGCTAATAATATCCTGTGGTACAGAAAACAGATAATGCTACTGCATAATCCAAATGAGCAAATGTAGTTAAAAATAGTGTACTCAAACCAGACTGGTATATAAGGTGTGTAGTTAAAAACAGTACTCAGAACTGTATAAAAGTTGCACAGAGCTTGAGTAAAGCAATTCAGTTTGCACCAGCACTCTGTCTCCATGTATTTATGCTTCATCACACAAAACTTCTACAATATCTGTTAGGATTGTTCACTTACCTACCACCTTTCTAGGAACCACAGGACAGTCAAAAAAGCAGGACCAGGTGCAGCACCCACAAGGAAAGCTAAAGAAAAGTACTTCCTGTCTGCTCTCCCACACTCCTGAGTTACAGACAATGAACTACACCTGAGCAGGTTAAATGGTAATGGTAATCCTCTGCACTCTCTGCTGCTCACAGCCATCAGCATCCAGGTGAAACCTGAAAGAAAGGAGTCACTTGGGATAACCAGAGCCTGGGTTAACTCCATGAATCCAAATTCCCAGCCCTCACCCTCCCAGCTGAATCCTCCAAGAGGAATCTGAAAGATCTTATTGTCATTAGCATGAGTGGTGTATCCTAGAGCCTTGGGATCCCTCACTTAAATCAGGATCTGAGAATGCCAGGAGCTCTCTTCCAGCAGAGCTGTATGGCTTTATGTCTGCAATGTGCCTTGTGCTGCAGGAATATTCGGAGGCCCCAGTGTGCTAGGCACTATAAAGCACAACATAGGAATTAATTTGCATCATTATTACACCCTAAATAAATATAAAATCTCATACTGAAGAGTTTTCTCATCTTTTTTTTTTTTAGTACGACAACCATGTAGCAAAAATGGCATTCCTCTCATTTATAGAGGCATAAAGATAAAGAATGAAAAATGGATTCAATACCCAGAGACATGACTGTAGTATGTTAGATGTGCAGGCAGATGATCCTGGAGAGCTGATGGAGAAAGACATGGGGTTTCCACCCACTCCTTTGCCTGGGTAAGCCCTTGACACTCCCCAGCAAGTTTGTGTCACCAGTGCAGCTACACTAGCTCTGCTGCTGCTGCTTCTGTATGACACAGACTCCAGTGAGCTCAGGTGGGCCTCCCTGTGCTGTGTCCACACCCCAGCATTTCCACGCTGCAGGAACACCTTCCTTTCCTGTGGAATCACTCCCACTCCACTAGCAGAAACAGCAGGGGAAGACAAGCCAAAAAGCAGAACTAGAAATTGCAAAACCCAGGTCCGCTTTAGGCACCAAGTTGCATCTCTTCTGCACACATTTCTTGGAGGTAAACATTTCTGTTCCAGCATAAGTGAAAGCCTGAGGACTCCAGTTGTCAGTGTGCTGCCAGCACTGGAGTTCTTTCTGATATATTTAGAGCTCACAGCATCACACCAGCTCCTCTACTCATTAAGCTGTGACATTTGAGCTATAATTTTTTTTTTGTTTTAAAGGTAACCTATCTGAAGCAGCTCTCAGATTGTGAGCCTAGTTGCTGAACAAGAAAAATATGCTTGCCCCAATGTAATCTTCTTCAGCCAATTAGCTTGGCTTTTTATTTAGAGAGTAGATTTTATGTCTGTCTTGCAAGGACAAACTCCTGGTCGAGACTAAAAATCCGGGTGAGACAACTGATCAATGCGCCTGACCCAAGGCTGAAAATAAAAGCTGGCTTCCCACCTTAGTTTCCAAGTAAACTCCACCAAATGACACAGCACCCCATACTGCATTTCACAGGCAGTGCAGATATATTTAGCCTGCTAAGCCCCTCCCAAAGCCTAGTGTGGGGCACAACTGGCTGAGCAGAGCCCAAAGAGCAACACAGGAAAACAAATGAGGTAAACTGTCCTCTCCTACTCAGTAGCATGGCTTAAGCTTTGCTTAAAACAAACAAACATATGAACATAAACCCCCAACAAGGAAACTTCGCAGGAGGAGTTTTATTTTCAGGTCAGGTGGCAAACCCAAGAGTTGTAATTAGGTCCTGGAAATAAGCAGTTTAATTTGTGTTGTAGGATGTTCTTTGTATTTCCATTGCAGCACCAGATGGGAATGCAGCAGATGAGAACAGCATCTACCCTTTCTCCAAAGGCTTGTGAGAGAAACGGTGTAAGCACCACACAAGCATCATGTACGTATGAACATGCTGGGACTCTCACAGATGCAAAACTAGAGGAAAATAAGTCACTTGAACAGTGATATCTGAGTGCCTGAAGAAGCATACTGGTTCCTTTTGGGATCTAGAAACGTGCCTGAGGGAGATGAATTTCAGCCATGTATATATAGACAGCTAACTAGGAGGTCATCCCAGGGTTATGGGAGTGTTGGAAAATCAACATAACTCTAGGAAAACAGGGGTTTTGCCCTGGGATCTCCTGAGATCTCCTTCTCAGCCTCCATCAAATCAGAGAGCAAATGAGCCAAATTATTGTGATTAGAATACTAAAAGGCAATGGCTGCAGAGAAGCATCCACCAGCCAGGGGTTTGGTAGCAGGTGGTTGTATGTGGTGGTGAATCTCTTCACCCTGAAAGCTACAGGCAGGGCTTTCTGCCTTCTCCAGAAGGGCTCTCAGATGTGTGGCACACAAGACATCTTCTTGGTTTCCATGCTGGGCAATCTTCTAGTCTCAACTGAAGAAATGACACACTGAAGTCTTAGCCAGAAAAGACTTTTTTTTCTTCTCAAAACAACCCCTTTTGTACTAGAAATAAATCAAGAAATCACAGCAAAACATAACAATGAGGCTGTGTGAACAGGAGTATCCCATCAAAACCCTCAGCCTGCAGCTTTCTCTAATACTGGGATTAGTTCAAGACTTTGGGAACCTCTCACTCCACAGGATGGACTTTCAGCTCAGAGCTGGCCTAATCAGAGTGTGAATCATTAAGGACCTCTCTGTGCAAAACACAAAACAATTTCTCTTATCATTTTCCTCACCTCCAAAAGAGAGGTTATGTAGACTCAGAGAAGGTTCATGACCATGATAAGACTTTATTGTCTGAGTAATGCTGCAAACACAGACACTTGATTTCTCAGAGTTGCACTGCTTCATCCTCTCCTGTGACAATTTCAGAGATTCAGAGGAGTACCTGTCTCCCAGGTTCTCCCATGTTTCACTCCTTTCTGCTAGAGTGTCTCAAGGCCTCCTTTCCATGTCCTTTCCTCAGCCAAGAGAGGCCAAGCACAGCTTTTTGCTCATGTTATCACTGCCCCAGCCAGCCAAGAGAGGAGACTATTATTTTAAAAGGGTAGGATATGATTGGAATTACTGACCCTTAGGCACCCTAAAGCACAGGAGCACAACTAGCTGAGATGGGAATAACCCTCCTCCTGTGGAAGAGTTGGGCACTGTTGCTCCATGTGATCAAGAACTAAACCGAGTTTAGAAGTCTCTGACATCAGTGTCCTGTTTCACAGTCCTGCAATCTCAGAAATTAGTAATTTCTCATAACAATCACCTTGAGGAAAGCTCTTCTTCTTACCAGATTTCCTTAAAAAAGAGCACAAGTTTTTTCTGTAATTTCAGGTAAAAATTGTTTATAAAAACTCCTGCAAGTAATCCCTGTCTATAGGTTGTGTGTGTGTGTATCTATAATCCATTACCTGAACCCTTAAGAACAACGAGCATAGCTTCTTATCCCTGTCTGGGTGACTGCAATGTCTGGAATCAAATTTATGACACAAGTATTTGAAGCCAAGATGTCAAAATTCAGGTCCCTTCCATAATGCTTGCTTTAGCATGCTACCATTGTCTCTGTGAATATAATGAAAATCACTCATGAAAATATCCATGAAGAGCATGGGAAGCACACCACTCCTCCAAATACTGGCCAGTACTAGCCAAAAATTAAAATACTCACCTAACTCATCACTCTTCCAGTGAGGTAATGTTTTTAACAGTCCCACCAGTGCCGTACACAGGGGAGGTTTCTGTGAGAACCAGTCTTTTCTCTTTCAAGAATGTCTCCTGCTCATTTAGATTAATTGATTTCACACACAGTTGTTTATGTGTGTGGCCTTCCTTGATTTTCTGAGCTCTCTTCACTCCAAACAAAACAGCTTAGGGATGCAGATGAAGCCAACTGCATTTTGGAAGAGGGGAGATAACACCTCAAAGCCAGACAGAAAAGGACATTTCTTGCTTCAGAGACTTTTCTCTGGATTACTCTTTGAGGCAGCCTGACAAAAGCATGCTTCTGGGGAACACTATAAAACTGTTTCAGAGACAAACTGCACAGAGCCTGACAGGAAAAAGCTCCCCACAATGGTGGGAAGGGAAAAAAAGTAACATCTGAGGAGGAAGATATATAGCAGTCTGTGAGATTGCAAACAATAGATGGCCAAGCAGCTGTCACAAATTTTAAAACATCTAGCTTGTAGCTAGACTGAGAGAGCACCAGAATCCTCATCTGTGCATCTAACATGCATCAGTCTGTGCAGTGCACTACCAAATGCTGGTTCAGAGGGAAAAATCTATCTGCAGAAAGAAATCTAGATACATATTAATCTGAAAGCTCAACACAGAGCAAGAAAGACTAACTGCCCTCAGCCTCTCCAGACCAGCCATGTGGACACACCACAGATTCAATCCGCAGTGAATCACACATCATCGCAGACAAACTACTGAAGTAGCCAGCCAGCAAAACTAGTGGAAATATATTTTTGTGGATCTGGTCAGAGAATGGAATCTCTGTTCCCCAAGAAGGGCTGGGATTTCAGCCTTCGCCTGCATCCCAAATAAGGATGAAAGGTCACAATATTCTTCTATTTCATACTGTGAACAATTCCAAACACTTTTGATATGAAAATCCAGGGGTGGGGCAAGGGGGAGAGGAGGGGTAGATGTTATTGATAGAAACAAAACATGGACAATGTTTTACCAGAGTTTTCTCTCTCTACCAGCACTGTACAAACCTATGGACCCTGATATTAAGAGAGCTGGCTGATGTCATTGTGAAACTGGTCTCCATAATCTTTGGCAAATCACTGCGATTCTGGGACAGCCCAGAAGACTGGAAGAAGGCCAATGTCACCCCCATCTACACAAAAGGCTTCAAAGACATTTATGTCCAAATGTCAACTGGAAAGAGAAATCATTAAGTTTTGAAACATCATTATGGAAAAATATATTTTTCTTCTGGAAATTTTAATTTTGAATAAACCATGTTCTCTTATGAGAGCTTTTTTTATTTTTACCAGCTCTGTGTTTCTTGGGTTTGTTGCTTTAGGATTGGCCATTTGCTCCAAGCATATGGATGTTTGCAATGGGCTTATCCACACCGGGAACACACTGGAGGTTCCCTATGGAAGTCCAGGACTATACCTGCACCCAGACTCTTTTAGGAACCTGAAATATTACACAGTAATCAGATATTCTAATTTAGGGGAAGTGGTCTGTGGTGTCAGATGAGTCGCAGACAAACAGAAAGTCACTTTGCACACAGATGAGGCGTGAGGTCTGCACATACTTCTGCCAAAGCTGCATCTTTTCATCTGCATACAAGATAACAGATCTCTATCCAAAGGTTGGCTCTGCAAAATCTTGGAAAGGGAAAGGAAATTGGGCCTCTGGAAACACTGAGTTACCTCTAATAACTTGTTAGTTATTCAATATTATTTTTTTGCAGAAAAAACCCCCCACAACAACCCACAAACAAAAACCTAATTCCAATGCCAGGAATCTGGAGACATCTTTAAAATTTCTGAAGACATCTTTAGGCAGATGTACAACTATCCGGAACCTCTGCCCTATGCAGAAATACCCAGCCAGAGCTTTCTGTGGAAGCGGGAACAATGAGAGAAAGCAGTATATCCCAAACACAAGGTTGTAAACGTTGACTGAAAAGGCAACTCCGTCACTAGTAGCTACTGCTTCAGACCCATGGGACAAGAGCTGTGAACATGCAAGTCTGTACAGCCACACAACCACACAGCAGGTCAATTTACAGGGACTAGTCACAGATGTAGGATCTCAGATTGCCATTCATCCAGATGATCTGGAAGATCCACTCAACATAATGCTGATGTATACAAAGAGCAAGTCTTACCAAGGCAAGAGTGGCAGGATAAAGTGATGAATTTGATGTGACGATGTTGGTATTAAAAACCAAAGTCTCCTGTACATTGAGACAAAGGAGTTGAAAGGAAAAGGAGTCACAACTATTGACTGAGCAAACCAGCAACATTTGCCTGAGATCCCAAGGGTTCAAGAGACTCTACAGCTTTCAACACTAGACCAGCACCTGCTAGATTGATGGACCTTCTGGATTTCAATCCAGCATTGGAATGGGTGCTGCTTTTGAGCTCTTTTAAACCCAGGCTGAGTTTAGAAAGCTATGACCACCCCGTGGCAACCTCTGATGCCTGCCTCAAGATGTGAAAGAGCCACAATTTCCACAGGACTGTGCTCTCCACTATCCATCCCTGCTCCAGCTCCCAGCATACCCTACAGACCAGCATAAACATCCTCTTGCACACAGGTCTCCTGCATAATCCTTCCCTGGCTATGGACAAAGGGTTCATCACCTCTTTTAGCAGAAGGAAGAATGAGTTACTGGACCAGCTGGGAAATAGGAGGATAATCTTCTTTGTTGCCTCAGGGAGGTCCAGGAATTGATACAGGTAGCAGGCAGAGCTTTCCATGCCTGCTCAGAGGCCTCCTGTGATGGTCACCTTCCATCTGCTCAGCTTGGGGTCAACTGCACAAAGCACAAGGTCTGACAACTCAGATCTCACCCAGGTTTACCAAAAGCAGCAACAAACTGACAGAACTTTATCTTGAACGTATTGAAAATACGTTTTCAATTTCAGTCTTGTCCATAGGCTAAAGTAAGTCTTCATTAACATAAACTAACTCTGTCTAAATCACAGAATCACAGAATCAGTAAGGTTGGAAAAGACCATAGAGATCATCAAGTCCAACCTATCACCTATTACCTAACCTAGCCAAACCTGTTACCCAATCTGTTGCCATCCTGCTACCAACACACCATCCTACCTATAACACACTACCCTAATATCTAGGTCATGCCACCAAGTACATCATCCAACCTTTTCTTAAAGACCTCTAGGGTCGGTGACTCCTCCACCTCCTTGGGCAGCCCATTCCACTGAGAGATCACCCTCTCTGTGAAAAAGTTCCTTCTAATGTCCAGTCTAATGTCTAATGTCCAGTCTAAATCTCCCCTGACGCAGTTTAAGACTTTGTCCTCTTGTTCTATCACTTGTAGCCACTTGTAACCACTTTTCCTATTGCTTGGTTTTATGCTTGACTTAGAAGCATTATCTGGGCTCTGTAGGTAGGGCCTGGCCCAGACTATCAAGGTTACCCACAAAACATTTTTAGTTCATGGAGTGAACAAAACACACACCACTCAACGCCCCAGTGAAGACTGCTGCGCTGACAAGGATGTCAGCTGTGCCAGCAGAAATGCTGTGGCCCCCCTCATTCACAGGCTTTGGAAAGGTGTCAGAGCTGTGCAGGCAGAAAAGCCCAGCACTGCCCAGCCGTGCCAGCATTGTCACAGACACAACCTAACACAAGTCGCCAAATTCAGACAGTAAATTGTTTGTGGTGTGCGAGTCTGACCTAATTGGCACATTGTCTCAGAAGATAAGTAAGTTTTACATGCCCTGTGGATAAAAGTTTGGGTTGTTGCGTGCAATGAGGTTTTATACCACTGAGGTGCAACTGTCATGCAGAAATACAGACCCACTCTTAGAGCTTCTCAGCATGCTGTGGAGGAGACAAGCAACTCTTGAGGCTTTCAGGACTGTGCAGCTCCTTGGGAAAAGGCAGAGATGCTGAAAGAGCCTGTGCAGCTTCAGTAAAAACTGAACAACGCCAGTGCTGCACTTCCAAGCTCATGCTGCTGAAAACCTTCTTGCCATTAAGAAAAGATTATTAGAAGTTCATTTTGTGTATTGGCAAAATTCCCAAACAGCTTCTTAAGGATAGGTGGAAATGAGGAGTTTCTGTTATAAAAACAGAAAAGAAATTGGGACAGCTAATTGGTCATAATTCACAGGTGCACTCACTCCACTCTACCTGCACGACAGGCTGTGAAATCTCCACAGGTGGAGTAACAGCTGCAGCCACCCACAAGACTGCAGATGTTGGTGAGAAATCTGATTTGCACACACCACGCACTGGAGCAAGAGATGACATTTTGGTGCAAACCCATAAGGTTCCAGTACAGCACGCAGAGTCATGGAGCTACACCTTGAACGTCTGCATCACCTCCATGCAAGACTAAAGCTCCAGTTAGTTTTCAGAGATTAAAAACTGGGAACAATTGACAGTGATGACACCCACAAGATACTGCAAACCTTCCCGGCTGTGACATAGAAATGATAATGGCAAAATATTTACTAAACAAAACACTGACACGCTGCCAGGACCAATATTTACAGTAAACACTAGCAAATCTGGGCCACAGAACATAATAAAGAAACCTGCAGGATTTTTAGACCTGTAAAAAGAGGATGTAAAGAAGGAATGTAATTTTCTTTTGTACAGTATCAATTTTTTATGATTAGAGACAATTTCAGAAGACTTAGGAACACCTCAAGGAATAATGAATCCTACAACCACAAAATTATTCTCTGAGAAGTATTCCCTTAATGAAGACATATTTGGGCTCGTATGTTTCTCTTGACATTCTGTGATGCATAACAGAGCTCAGAAATGTTTTCACAGCTAAGAAAGGAAGATTCTCACTTAACTTGCTTTAGAGCTCAAAGTTATCCTTAAAGAGGTGCCACAATGCTTCAGGACTCAGTGAAACAATAATACCAAACCAGCCAAGATGCTAAATACAGAACAACTGGAAAAGGAAGATAAATTTAGGGAGACTACTGAAATATTAATATTCCTATGATTTTTGTTAACTGTCTACCCTTAATAATGGGAAAAAACCAAACCCAAAACACATTCCTCCAAATCACTTCAGTCTCTTTCACATCCAGCTGAGATGGGAGACTTTACAGAAAACTTATTTTCCCTCAAATACTTCGAATAAGCCGACTTAAACTTCATATGTATTCACAAATATCTCTCTCAATGTATTACATAAAAAGATACAACGTTCCTCTCCTTTTCTTTACACAAGAGAAAAACTATCAAACCCTTCGAGCCTTTCCCCTGAGCTGCATAAACCCACAAATTAATCAAAACCAAGAACTCCACAAATCCCCTCATGCAACAGTGCCATGAACTCTCTGGCCACAAACTGATTCCCTCTCTAGGAAGACTCACTCCCTGGTATGCTGTACATTCATTTATCTCATTTTGGTTTGCCCCAGATCCTGAGATGAAGTTTTGCTAAATGGACTAGTCATGTTGAGAAATCAAGTCCAGACTACTTAAGCCTGTCCAAGTATCCAAAATAGCTGAACCTTGGAAAAAAAAATGGGACCTCTGACAGCGTTTCAAGTTGGATACCCCAAATCACTAGTCACTGCTGAAACCCTGGCCTTTGTTACCTTTCCTCTGAATAAGAGAGTATTAAGCACAAGGCCACCGGGTTAGCTCAAAGGGTGGCAGAGAGGGCCAGGATTCAAACCATCTCTCTCATGTGGTTCACCACAGCATTAGCTACATGATGCAGCAGGCATGACCGGAAAGGCAGAGATCAATTAGGGGTCTCTTGCAGGGTTATCCAGGACATGAATGGTTTGATCCCGACAGTTTTATTTAGATGAAGAAGACTGCCAGGTTGGGCCATATTTACTGTCCCAAACTTGGAAACTCTAAAGAAAGCAAATTCTGTCCAGCCTGACAGAAACAGGAGCACTCCCTCTCCTCTGCTTGTCCCTCTCTTCAGCTCCTGTGAAGCTGAGGGGCACATCACTCACTTCTCAAATAAACACCCACAAAAGACAGCTTAAGGGAAGCCCAGCTGCAAAACAAGGAAGATGCCTTCGTGGGGAATTACCTACTGACCCCACTGCTGGGATCCGTATTGGAGCAGAAAGAGGCACTGTCCCGTTAGAGCTGGCCAGGGAGCAACTCAGCATGCCTGATCTCTGGAAGCGATCACAGCCAGAAGGAAAAACGACTGTGGGCTTTAGCAAGACAAGGTGAGATTTCCTGAAGCCCACTGCAGAATAAATACTCAGCAACCAGAAATGAGAGGACAAGAGACCCTCCAGTCCTGGGGGCTGTGCAACCAGATTTAAAAATAAAACCTACACGAAGGAGAATTGGATTGCTCGGGACCTTGAAAGAGCCAGCATCCCCCAGAGAGAGGGAGCAAGCAGCAAACCACCAGACCAAGGCAGTCAGGAAATGCTGCAGCAGGAGCCAGACCCACAGCTCAGCCACAAGAGAACAGGTCGGCTTAGGATGGATGAAGCCGGCTGGGGAGTTAAATTTAGACAGGTAAACAGACTGAGGGGAAGAGATGGGGTTCACACATCCCTCACCGTCTGCTGCTGCCAGGCCCTGGGGAGGACCCTTCAAAAAAACTGCTGGGAGGATGGGGCACCTCAGAATAGGCCTGTCAGGGGCAAGTGGGCTGAGAACACCCAATGCATGGGCATTTTCTCCCCATCACTAGCTCTAAGCATCTCCCTGTCAGGCAGTATCCTCAGGAAGCAGGAAAGCTGTTGAGAGAAGCGTGGAGGATTTTGCAGCCTGAGGAGAGCTGCAAGTCCTGGGTACACGGGTCCAGTTGGACCTTGCAAAGGAAATGTACCAGGGAAAACGCAATGAGAAACACAGGGGCCACAGTGCCAGTGTAGACGTTTGGGTGTCAGAGCCCTGCTGAGCTCCCTTTCTGAGGGGAAAAAAAGAGAAAAAGAAGCAAGAACAAGGAGCTAGTCTTGTACACTCAGTCAAACTCTACCTTGAGTCACCCAGACATCAAGAACTGGAAGAGACACTCAGCACTTCTTTCCCTGTGCTGCTTGCAGCCGCACAGCAAGCCATCAAAGCCCACTCTCTGTTTTACAGTTCCCAAGGACAAGGGAAGGATCCCCACACTCAGACAGACCGCCATGTACAACGGGCTCCCCTCACAAAGTGCTTCCAGCGCAGCCTGGGAATTACAAGGTCCACAGGAGCATTCCCACTTTGTGGAAACTGCTGTGCAGAAAAGCAACAATCTGCTTTCAGTGACCCTGTCACTCTACCTCACGCAGAGCAGGGGAAGGCTTGTGCAAGCATTATCAAGGTCTAAGCCAAAGCCTGGAAGGGGGTGGCAGATCACAGGGTCTGGTCTCATCTGTAATTCTGTCCATATGGTCTCAGCCACTTATCTCTGCAGTGAGCCCAAGAACTCATGCTTCAGCAAAGCATCTCTTCCAAAAAGACTCCCAGTCTTTATTTGAAGATTTTAAGAGCTGGAGAAGCTAACAATTTGCCTTTGGTCCTTTGTTCCGATGGTTAATCACTGCCTATTTCTAACAGAGCTTAAATGGCCAGCCACATGCCTTAAGTTCTCTGCTTGAATCAGAAAGCTCTCCAAGCACCAGCTACTCTCAAAGCTGCTGAAAGCACTCAGGAATCACACCATGCTACCTCTTAATGTTCTTTCTAAAATGCTACCTAGGTCCACATTCCTCAAATCTCCCATTAGAAAAAGATTTTTTCCAGTCCAGAAGAAATTCCCCTGAGTCCTCTCTGTGATGCCTTCAGCTTTAATGAAGCCTGTATGCCTTTTCCCAGCAAGTGAAGGTCCTTTTCTACGCAAAGGTGGAATCAAATCACACACAGTCCTGTCTCGCATAACAACAAGCCTTAGCTATCCGCATCCTGATTTTAAAAGTACTGTGTTTAAAAGTCTCTCTGAAATGCTCTGTGTGTGTGTGTGTCCAATTTATTTGGAAATGCTGAAATGGTTTTCACTCAAATTTTGGTCAGCTGTTAGAAAAAAAGCTCTTATTAATAGAAACAATTTATACTCATTTAAATGAGTGTTCATGCAGTTTTCAGAAAAGAACTGGTTTCCCTGCACACCTGGAAACCCAAACCCAACAGTTTCAGGACAAAAGACTCAAGATTTGAAGCAGCCCAGAAACAGAGAGGCCAACTGGGCTAGAGAAAGGCACAAACAGCTTAAAGGTGACTGCACTGATGTATTCATTTTTTTTTATATTTCACAGTATTTGGTATCTTCGTAAAATCCTACGCTCCTAGAGACTTCACTATATAAGAATATTAATTTTTCTTTAAGAAAAATTGGACCCCCAATGTTCTAGACCCAGTTCTTTCAAAACTTCAATTTTTTTCAGCTGATGTAATGAATTCTGGCAGATTGGAAGGGAAGGGGCCGAGAGAGAAGACTTCATAGTGCTGGGAGCCTGCAGCCATGACTTCAGCTTTCCTAAACAGAGGTCAGTCACATGTGGAAGGACATTTTCATTTTACATGCACTAGAAACAAGGGAAAGGACACAGGGGCTTACAGCTTACAGCTACTAAGAGGAGAGGTGTGCTAATACTGAAGGAGCTCTGGAAGGATTCCCTTCCAAGAGGAAGGAATCTCTTACAGACACTCCTGGGCACAAAAACGTGAGTGAGCTATTGAGTCTGTGAGCAGAGGAAACCCACGGCTGGAATGGGGCCAGCTCACTTCCCCAGCTCTGCCTCCTACCCTGCACTGGCAGCTCAACCTCACACTTTTCTCTTCATATACTCAGCTAATTTCTGTACAGAAGGAGGAAAAAACACGAGTACTTAGGCTAGCTTCACTGCACGCATGTGGCACCTAATCCCTTATGTTGGACACTTGGGGTAAAACACCACCGCACTTGAATTCCTGCAGTGCCCAACCTTCACCTTGGATAAGCCCATGTATCAGTGCACTGGTTTAAGAGGAGTCCGTCTCTCCTGCCAACTTGGAGAAAGTTCACTTCTTTCTCTTCGGGGAAGAAGAGCATATATCCAACTTGGTTCTCCTTTACAACAGCATCTGTGTGACAAAAGACAGGCACCTGCAGGTGACACCTCCCACCACCAGAAAAAGCGGTCCCTTCAAATCCCCCGTCAATGCCCAGCAGCAAACATTGGAAGGAAAGGCAATGACAGGCTTATATCTGAGCGCAGGTGTGCTGTGGTGGAAGGGAAGGTGGGGGAGACATTAGAGATGCACACACACCAGGCAGGCAGACAGACCACAGTGAGTGTAAGGGAGAGATATACCTCGCGTGCCCTTTGTATGTGTGTGCTCCAGGCTGTGTGGACATAAAAGCCCAAATCAAGGGCAATGGGAAAGAGCCCTTGACACACTGGCAGATGAAGAAGCATCCATGCAAAAGACAGTGTGCATGTGCAGGTGATGGGGAGTAGAGCAGATTATACCGGAAATGTGCAGGTGCACACAAGGAATGGGATGCATATGCACCCAAGTTTTTGGCTGGGAAAAAAATGAAGTGAGAACAGAAGTATCAGTACCTGGGGAAGAAACAGCTCGGTCACAAAAAAACCCCACAACTCCAAAGATGAACAGGTGAGTATGTGGGTGCAGGCAGCAGGGCATTAAGAGGTTGGTGCAAGTTGGAAACAGAGACTGATAGGGACACTCATCTGACGGTGGAGAAAAACTACCAAAGCCATGGAGCAACCATGTGTATCACAGCATACAAAAATATGTTTGGGGAAGTTATTTTACTGTATCATTAAGGGAAGTATTGTGGTGCAATTCCCAGAGAAAAAACAAGTTTCATAAAACAGCATGTTTGTTACAGACATAACTGAGATTTCTGTGCCCTGGTACTGTGAAACTGGGCACACCATTAATACTTGTCTGTGTTTCCACGTGCACAAGCCCCCTTTCCCACACCACATGGTACCCACAGGCACGTGGGTAAGAAGGATGTGCGGGTTGGGGGCTTAGGTACTCCCAAGAAGGCTGCTCAGGGCAAGAGTCCTCATCCGAGAGTAACATCCCTGTGCTCCAAGTAACGTCCATCTTACTGGAATAACATCTGTTTTGCTGAACTCATGTTAGTCTGACTGAGGAACATCTGTTTTACCAGCACAGTGGATGCCACTCCAGAGGAGCATCCCTCGCACCCCAGCAAGGTCCCTCGAGTCCGAGGGTGGCCCCTCACACCCCGGCAGCGCCTCTCCTGACACAGTAGGTCTCTCCCACCGCAGTAACATCACCAAGGCCACTCCGGGGCCAACCTGCAACCGGCTGTAGCCCCCCGCCCCGGTCGCCCTTCCGCGGCTCCGTGCGGCGGGAGGACTCACCCGTGGGATGCTGCCCGGCGGCGGCGGCTCGGGCACCCCGACGGTCGCTGTCCGCGAGCGGGACCGCCCGCAGCGG
>WEKX01013209.1:68131-113491 GCA_013390025.1 Pitta sordida | reverse complement strand
GGGCTGGCCCGAGGGCGCGGTGCGGAGCCGCTGCCGTCGGGGGGGCCCCGTGCCGGCGGACGGGGAGGCCGAAGGGGAAGGAACGCTGCGGTCCCGTGCACTGGAGGCGACCGGGCTGGCTCCCTCCCTGCGGCCCCTGCAACCCTCCAGTCCCTGCCGTCCCGGTCACTCGCGGGGCGCTCCCGGGGCATCCCTGCAGTGTTCCCTCTCTGGCTTCGCCAGGTCCAGTCCCCCATAGCAGCTGGCAGCTCCGTGCTTCTCGCTATGGGGGTTCATGGGCACCCTGTTGCTGTGGCTCCTGGGCCGGGGGCCAACATGATGAGAGTACCGGCAGCGGAGTTTCCTGTCTCCCGCCAGCGGAGGACTCTCGACCTAGTGACCTACAGCTTCATCTGAGCAGGGATTTTTGGTATCTGTCTCCCATGCGGGTGGCAATGAAAGTGCGAATGAGGCACAGCCTGGTTTGGGGATGCTGCTAAAATAGGCTGGCAAAGTTTGGCAGAGGAGACAGTGCATGAAGCTCTTGATAGGGTTGACTCTCAACAAGAACATTCATCACTTGCCTGCAACACCAGGAATCACACTGTGGGCTCTCCCAGACCTCTCTTCCCATAAAACTTCACAGATTCGCAGCCAGATCTTGTTCTCACTTTTCCTGGCAGAAGCAGGGAATAACTGCACAGGCATTAGCAGGATCACCACAAATTTATGTTGGTGTAACTCAGAGTGCTGCCTAGCCTCCAGAATTGCTGGGCATCTCAGTGTGTGGAGACAGGATTTGCATGCCTGGCCCGAGCTCGTAGTAACACTGCAGCCGCCAATGGAGTCAGAAATTACACTTGTTGCGTCCAGGTCCCCATCTCCGGGCCCCACACTGTCAGGCATCCAAAGTCCCCATGCGACAGGAGCTGCAGAGCCTCACACATGTTACTAGGAGTAGCTTGGTGCTCCTAAACCTACACGGACTCACACATATAAGGATTCACATGGAATTACATCAGGGAGGCATTTGGCCCGCTGGAATTCCTCAAATTTGTACCAACATGGGACATAGTGCTGCTTGAGGCATGCACCTCTACATGAGCATCTTGTTTCAAGCAGCTCTGAGCATCCATTTGGGATCAGAGTAGAAATACTCACATGAGCATTTTTAGACGAGCAAGTAAGTACTTGAGTACAGGCTACAAGTTACAAGTAATTGAAGGCTCCAAGTGTCTTAATTTATGACCAACTGCTCTAGTGTTTCACATCACTGTAGTCATTACCAACACTTTCTTTTAAAGGAAATAGGAGATAGAGGAGGTACAGCTGGAGGTAAATAGTAACTCAGTGTTTGTGGTGGGAAATAAGAAGCCATTGTCCTTAGCACTATGTAACTAGAAAGATAATAGTTGGTACAGCAAATACCAACTAATTAGAGGGCAAAAGAAATCTTGAAATTGCAGCCGGCTGCAGAAAATGTTAGGTGCCAGCTCTTTTGCTCTGAGGTAAAGCCTGCTTACCATATGTGCTCCTGTTCCCTGCTTGTCTGTCCAACTTGCACATTCAGGCTGCAGAGGGACAGGGTAGTCCTTTGGGAATACAGAAAACAGCAGGGTCCTGTCCTGCAGACCTGGAGGTGTGAAGGGGAGTGTCACAGAACTTAGACTTGGTAATAAATTGCTTGGTCTGTTGAGTAGACGCTTTTCCACTTTGGATGCTATGTGCCACAGCTGGGCACAATGGGTCAGCAGGACAGAGATCCTCATTGGTCCTCATAGGAATCCTCCTGGGGCTGGTTCTGTCTTAAACCCTGAGATAGTGTCTTACATCAGGGTCAGAGGAAGCAGAAAGGGAATGCAGAGTCACTGTAAGACCACCAACAGAGACGGATAGCCTCAAAACCTGCAGCTCTGAGTTGTGTGGATCATTCATGAAAGATACCAGATGACTGAAACGCCACACTGACTTCATTGTTGTTCTTGAGGAACATGGGGCTTCCTGGAGCTTTAATTCCTCCTTGATGTTTCCATTCCAGCTTTAGTAGTACAAGAAGAGCCATTGGGAGGTACATATGTGTGTATCAGGTGGAGCTGGGTGCCAGGAAGAGCAGGAGGGATGGCTAGGGTTGTGCACCTCAAAAATTGGGTTGGAATGGTTCCCCAGCTGCCCACTTGAAGGGCTGGAGAAGAGGTGAGATGTCCTCAGCCAGCAGTAAAGAGGCGCATGGCCCATCTCAGAGGTGTGTGTCTCACAAAGGGGAAGACTCGGCACCGATGCCAGCGCTGAGGACAGAAAAACCCAGAATGAGACGGTCATGGTGTTGGCATGGGTGGGTGATGACAGGACACCACTTATTGCTTTATGACACTTTGCCCTCTCTACTGAAATATCTTTGATATTTTTCTCCTAGAAGGAAAAAAGTTAGTTGTTTTTTCTTCTAGTTTCCCCCACAAGATTGCTTTATTCTCCAGTGACACGCTGCCCCATGAATGTCATTCCATAGTTTTTGTCCATTGAAACTATTCTTAGGTCTACAGAGCAGGGTGGATGAGAACATGGCACTTGTATCTCGCCAAGGATGATCCTTACTAAGTACTGGAGAGGGGGGACACCGGCTGCCAGTAGGAGGGGCTCCTGTCTAGTCTCAGCTGCCAAATGTCTTGTCCGTATGTTTTTTAGAAGATGTCCCAATATGAGTAAGCCTGACTGATTTAATAATGTGCAGCGTTCACAACTGGAACTGGGCAGGATGTGGACTTAGTCCATGACCAAAGTCTCAGATGTGACTAATATTGGTGAGAGACACCGTCACAGCATACCTAGGGAAGACGTTGCATTAGATCAGTTGTGAAAAGTAGCTTAATGCTGGAAAACACAAGCTGTTTTATTTTACCTCACTGAAACATTCCTGTGGCTCCAGTTGTCCTCATGCTCTTCCTTCTCTTCTACTACAATAATGGATGTTGTGTTTCCCACCTTTCTCTGCCTCTAGTAAGCAGGAAGAGGGTAAGGAAGTGCTCTAACTGTTTGAGATGTGGAAATATCCAGCTCACTTTGCAGAGGAAAAGAGCAATTTACAATGTATAAGGAATATGAGTCCCTCTCAGTTTGAAGCATTACCCTGCAGAATATATTCAGAAGCAGGAGACCTTTATCACTAGGAACTCTGTCATGTGGCTCCTACTTTTCATAATATAGATGTAGCAAATCTAGCATTTCTGTGGTGCTCATAAGCTGGGATCTCTTGTGAAGTTTCTTCCATCTCTGTTGATTCTGCATGATAAGGTTCCCCTTGGTCAGCTGGTCCTGTGTCCTCTCTGCATGCAGGGCAGAGCCAAAGCAGAGATGGTGCCTATTCTGTGGCAGCTGGCAGGGAGGAGTACTTACTGTGCTGCTTTCATTGAGATGGACTTCTTTTTGTCCTTTAATTACCCACACTCCTGAGGTAGGATTACTAGCAGTAGTAGAAGCAAGTGAAAGGGAGTGATTTTGTGAGGAACTGGACACGTTTCCAGCAGTGAGATTGTTATGAGTCAAGGTGGAATACACGGAACAAAAATCTGGAAATGGAAAAAAAAATGCTCTTGAACTCCTGCCAAAGGAGAGCTCATTCCAGACAAGCTACCTGATCTGACCTGCCTTGCAGGTGTGAAAACCTTCACTGACCCACCCCCACATTCTCTACCTGCCCCTGCAAATAGCAAAGGAATCCACTGCTGTATTCCCAGCTGCTGTCCTCGTGGGAAGCAGCCAGTTTCCTTGAGGCGTAAAGCTCATGACCGAGAATTTGTGACTCTCCACAAAAGGAAATACGTATAGGCTAAATTTCTGAAGCATTTTCTCCTGTTGATGTCTTTCAAGCTGTGGAATTGTCTCCCCAGGGACACATGGATCCTTGAGTCAGGGAGACAGGACTGGACAATGTGGAGGGAGACATGTTGTTGGGAACCTTACTGCTCCTCTCCCAGGGAGAGATAATGAGGCGGGGAGAGGAAATATATTAGATTACTGGAATCATTTCCAGCTCTAATTGCTATGATTTTGCAGTAGTTTTCCCAACCCCAAGTATAACATTAACCATCAAAGCATGATTTCACCCATGGTCAATTAAGCCAGGATTCATCTAGCCTGACATCACCAAGTAAAATCCATCCTGGACTCAGGGACACCCCCCTGAGAAGAGACAGGAGTCAGACAGGGGCTCTGTGGGATGGGCAGAAGCTGCTGCCTTTGGAGATGGACATCTCCAAGCATACTCTTCCCCTCTGCCAGCACAGGGCACAAAGGGCAATGCAGCAACTACATGAGGTGAAAACCGTCTCTTCACCTCAATGCAGCACTCGTAGGGTCCCTGGGACTGATCTGCCCATCTGGACGGTGCTACTGGCTGTGGGGCTGGTTCAGAGGTCAGACGGAGACAGCCTGCAATGCTGGGTGATGTGTGCAGCCCTTCCAGAGGCAGGCTACCTCTTCACATTCAGTAGCTACACATTACCCTCTGTCTGGTTTGCCCCTGCCTGCCTGGTCCTCCAAAACGTGGATCTGCGAAGCCCATCAGGTGCCCACAAGGGAATCAGTGTCTGGAGCTGCATTCCTGAATGCTGAGGTCCACAGAGTAGAGGGCACATCAGGATAAGGCTGTCCTACGGTGGATCTCCTACAGCTGCAGGCTTCCTCCTTGTGACTCCTTTCTCTTCCTTCTCAGTCCTTGAACAAAGGAGCAAACCAAGCCATTTACTAGATTTAGAATAGCAAGACATCAAATAATGAGAAAACCTTGTGAAGACACGAGTATTTACAGAGCACAGCAGTAACCAGACTGACCTGGTGGCTGCAGAGGGGTGAAGTCCTGACTTGCCTGACTCCACGTAACTTGGTAGCAAGGCTTGGGAGAGCACACAGAGTTCATGCCTGCTCATTTAGCGCTTTAATCATTAGACAGGCACTCCTGACAGCGAGCTCTGTGGTCTGAGGAAGTTAAACTGTAACTGCCCCCCACAGCAGGCCCCCACCAGGAACCCCAGCTCGTGTGACCAGGGCAGGACCAGCCTCCCACCTAAGTCCCACCAACCCTCACTGCTGGCTGACAGGGATGCGGGGCTGGCCCCAGACACAGGCTGGTTGGAGATAGCTGCCTGCATCCCCATGATGGTGTGGGAATGGACCAGGTCCCTGTTAGGTTTTGTCCCATAGAGCTGGGAAAGCTCTCTCATCCCTCCCTCCCATGGACAGAGAAGCATCACCTGGCCCCATGGCACTGCTGGGCAAGGGGGACACAAATGCACCTGGGGCCAGCTCAGGGTCCCAAGCCCTGTGGCTCGCCACTGATACAGATTGTGGCTGTATGGTTTGGGGAGGTGCAGGGCCATGGCCATAGCCAGACGATGAGGTAATCTGCCCCCCCAACTCCCCTCCTCTCACACCAAGTCTCTTGGTCTCTTCTACTTGGCTTAAACCCCAAGGCAAAAAGTTGTACATCCTTTCCAAAATTTTTAACAGAATGAATTATGACAACTCTGGATATTCTTATTGTCCATTCCATCCTGTTCTAAAGTTTTATTCTTGGCCTCCCCAGCTTCCTGTGATAATGAGCTCCAGAGCATAATTAAACACGATCTGTGATAGTAACCATGTGATGTGCTTCACCAGGGGCAGCAGTGCATGGGTGTGCAGACATGTGCCTCTGTGTGTGCAGGTTGGGTGGCACAAGATGTGACAGTGCACCCATGCCTGCTGGCAACCCCAGGGCACAGCCAGGCTGGGGCATTGAGGCCACAGTGCTGGGACTGTGACAGAGGGCTCCCCTCAATGCCTGACTGTCACCGAAGGGTGAAACAAAAATTCCTGCCCCTCATAGTCAGAAGGGGATGGTTGCACTACCAGCCCTCTCCCTTTGGATTAGTGGAGTGATGCTGAAGTCCCATGAATCTGGCAAGAAGATGTCTCCCAACAGCTGAGCACCCACAGGTGGTTTTGGGGAAAGTGCACAAAGCTCTAACTCTGGTCTGTCAGAGACAGATGAGCCCCAGCATCGCTTTCTCCTGTTTCCACTCAGGGGGTCCTGGGGTGGGAGGGGATATCTCTTCCTCCATGCTGTGCCACTTCTTGCTGCAGCAGAGCCCCTTCCCCAGGCTGACATGAGAAGAATCCTGGCCAATGCTAGAAATTTACCTCACACCACTGTATGTGTCCTAATCAATTCTTGTAATGTCTTATCTACACCTTCCCCTTCCCTTCCTCCCTCTCTTTCTGGTCGTCTCCCTTTCTTCACTTGCTCAAACATTCTTCCCTAATTTATTTCTTTGAAAGGAAGACAGGCCTCTGGCTGGATCTAGCACTGATGAGTTGAACAGGGATTATTTGCCTGATAACGACTGGGATTTACTTCACACAGCAACTTCAGCTAAAGGAGGAAACAAACAGTCCAGATATTACATCCAGCTTTCTCTTGGACCATGCAGATGGGTGGGTTCATGCCAGTGGGAAGAAGCAGAAGATGGACAAAGAAGGAGCCTCCTCTCCCCCACCCAGCACCCACAGCCACCACTTCAGTTGGGCATGGAGATTAGAGCCCCCCTAACCCCAAACACGAGGTGAGAGCCACTCCCTGGGCTTGCTTGGTGCCTTTCTGTGTCACTGCTGGCTTGGGCACTCCTGGCTGTGGGGCCAGCCCAACGCCCTGCTTGGCTGGCCCTGGGGACACACAGGTGACACAGCTGGCTGCTGGGGTGGGTAGCACATGCTCTGTGTCATGGCAGGCAGCAAGGGAAGGAAATGAAATATGCTGAAATGCCAAGCCAGGAGGGTGCGACCAGTGACACCCTGTCACCAGTGCCACCAGGGAGCTAAGGCAGTGGGCAGAGGCTCGATGAGGTTGAGAACACCACTACGCAGAACAGGAGGGTGGGACAGAGCTGCTGGGACTGCAGGGCTGCAGAGGGAGGATTAGGGCAGTATGCAGGGAGAGATTATATGCATGATATAATGTATGTGTTTGCTGGTTCTGCTGCCTGGAAGCAGATGCTGTCCTGGGAGGGATGTCACACAGCGTGGGGATGGCTAAGAGGGCCAACGGCATCCTGGCCTGTATCAGGAACAGTGTGGCCAGTCAGACTAGGGAAGTTATCCTTCCCCTATACTCAGCACTGGTCAGACCACACCTTGAGTACTGTGTGGAGTTCTGGGCTCCCCAGTTTAAGAAGGATGTTGAGCTGCTTGAGAGGGTCCAGAGAAGGGCAACAAGAATGGTGAAAGGATTGGAGGACAAGCCCTATGGGGAGCGACTACGGGACCTGGGGTTGTTCAGCCTGGAGAAGAGGAGGCTCAGAGGTGACCTGATTGCTGTTTACAACTACCTGAGGGGAGGTTGCAGTCGGGTGGGTGTGAATCTCTTCTCTCAGGCTGCCAGCACCAGAATGAGAGGACACAGCCTTAAGCTGCACCAGTGGAGGTTTAGACTGGATGTTAGGAAGAGGTTTTTCACAGAGCAAGTGATCTCTCAAGTGGAATGGTCTGCCAGGGAGGTGGTGGAGTCGCCATCTCTGGTGGTGTTTAAGAAAAGACTGGATGAGGAACTCATTGACATGGTCTAGATAATGGGCTGATGTGATGGGAAATTAGGTAAAAAAGAAAAAAAAAAGATGACCCTGAGATTAGCTCAGATGGTTAAAGCATGGTGCTAACAACACCAAGGTTATGGATTTAATCCCTGTACGGGCATTAGCTTGGGAGTTGGAGTTGATGATTCTTGTGGGTCCCTTCCAACTCAGAATATTCTGTGATTCTGTGATGGTCACTATTTACAGCTAGTGAAGCCACAGCACACTTCCTGCTTTTATTTCTGGGTCCCATAAATCCCAGGGACAAACTGAGGAGTGACAGCGAGGCTCTGCAACCAACGTGATGACAATAAAGCCTTTGTATGAAAATCGCCGTATTTTGTAGTGCCCTTTGATGACAAATGCCATTGCTGAATAGTTTCACCTTCACTGTGCGAGTGGAAGAGAACACAAATACAATCCTTAAAGACTGTGGTTTTGAAACCAATATATATAGCGCAAGTAATACATGGGCTTACACAAACATCAGCATTAAAACACACGAAGTAAGCAGAGGAGGAAGCTATAATAACCAAAGCACTAGTGTAGTCACAAGATGTAAAGAGAGAAGAAACCACATGGCAATAGATGGTTTTATTCTAAGGCACTAGGATGTTGTGGTGAATCAGTGCTCGGCCACCAGACAAAGGGATGCACGTGGGTACTGATGCTCTCATGGCACAAGCAGCCCTTGCCACACTTCAAGGGCTTGTTTGTGGAAAAAGTGTGTGTGTGTCTGCATGTATTTACATATGCAAGCTATGAAAGATGTATAAACCAATGTGTTCTAGTTCAGAATCCTGTAATGTACTACTGCAAAGGTAAAATTAAAGACATTGGAGTTCCCCCATATAATTTAAGTGCAATTGTGTATGCACTCTATATTTTCTGTGGTTGACATCCTTAAGTTGTGACTCTAAATTTTGTGCTTGGGACACCTGATTTTCCAGCATGTGCAGAACACCTACCTGCTAACACCACTTGTGGCATCTGAATTTATGCCAAATCACTAAATGCTTCAACACATCCTGGGATTGTAATTACACACACCTGCAAAAACACATAGAAAAACTCCCTACAAAACCCAAAGCAAAAAAATTCCCAAAATAAAAAAGCCCACAAAAACTGAAGACACCGTGATTCATACCTAAAATGAACTTACTCACTCTGGGAGGCATTTTTTGTGGATTTGGTTCTTGTTCCTGAGTCTTTACTGTTCAGTGAACATACATTTCTATCCAGCAATGAGAGCTGGAATGAGCTTTTCTTTTGTTTTGGTAAATGTCTGTGAGGACCCTCTTTCCATCACAGTGCTTCAGGGGCTGTGCTTGGGAGAATGAAATGTCATGGAAATCACATTGTATTTGACACCCTTCAAGATAAGTCTTGTATATAGTCCTGTTTATAGTGGCATGAATAATGAGGGGCACAGAGATCTGTGGAGAGCAAACCAGCTTTTGTGGGGTGCAGAGGGCCCAGATCTGCCCCTTGTGGTTCCTAACGAGGATATCAAATTGGGCTTTGGGGGTGACCATGTCATCTGTTGTCCGTGAGTTATGGGAATCTTCCCAAGTACACAGCACCTAAACCTCTAGGCATCAGAACTCCTTTTAGAGGCCTGAACTGTGCCTGGCATGTGCTGACAGAGCTGTACTGAAGGCAAAGAGAGAGCTGGCCTTCCACCTCATCTTTGGCTCATTTGCTCTCTGTATTTTCTTTAATTTCCTTATCTCTTCCTTGTTGAGAAGGTGCTAATTAATAGTGTACATGCTTCCATGAAGATGTGCTTCAAGACACCTGGACAGCAGGGTCAGATTTCCTCCAAACTGGGCACAAAGTGATGACTATGTCACTGACTCTTCACAGATCTACAGAAGTTCCCAAATGATCCGTGACACCCTTGCTGCACAGTACCAGACTGCAACGCACCCCACAGTGACACAACCCGAAGGCCTCTGTCATGCCTGAACTTGCCGAGATATCATCTTAAAGATTGCACATCTAACGATGAGCACAAGCAATCTCATTGTGCTGAACAAGGTCTCTTTCCAGAAAAACAAAACCAGGGAAAGTTGGCGTCACCGTCTCTAACCCCTGTTACTACTCAGCTGTAAGCAAACACAGAGGAAAGCTCTGGGTCAGCGTTAGGCTGGGTGACTTTGCCTATATGGATCTAAGACTGGTTTCCCAATGAAGTCATGCCCCACTCTGTCCTTGCACACAAAGGAAGCCTCTGGGTCATCTGCAGTGATATTTGTCTGCAGCTCTATAGATAGCTTTGATCTGCTCTTCTGACAGATAAGCATCAACAATTGTGTTACTGCTCTTATTTTCAGGCATCACCACTTCATTAACAAAGGGGTCAAATTAAAGCCTTCAACCATAAGGGTGAGGAGCAGCCATTTCCTGTCACCTTGAAATCGTTGTGCCTGGCTTGGGCTACTGGGGTTAGGCTGTAAGGGCTGTCATTGCATTAGATGCACCGCATCTCCAACATCCACCATTTAGCAAAGTGCTTGTTCCCTCAGCTCAGTGTGAAGTCAGCAGCTGCTGCCTCTCCCTGGCACACCAGGCTCATGGGCTGGCTGAGCAGCCAAACACTTCCTCAGTTCCATGCAGAACTGTGGGTGTTTGAAGTCATGAATTCCTTCCTGCCATACCAAGGATGGCTGTGGACATGGATTCCCAATGGAAACTGCCAACTTCTCTTTTGCTGACAAATCCCAGTTTTGTCATTTCCTCAGGGTTCCACCATGGTCTAGTAAGGGATCTGGTTTGGATTCCAGGTGGTGTGTTGCTGCCAAACTAACAGGAGAGGACCCTTCAGAGGGCACTGGTAAGAAGCACAATCCGTGGTGTGTAATATTATTGCAGTGAGGGAGGATTTGGGATGCATAAAGAGAAAGAATTTCTTTTATCTTCTCTCTTACCTGTTCTCAAGACAGTGTTTCACATTTCTCATATCACTGGGGCAGCAATAATAGGCACCTTACAGCATTATATAAGAAACGGTCACAAAGGAATTTGGAGGAGACAGAGTAGATTGAGCAACTTAATTCCCACCACCATCTCCTGAAGGACCATCAGCACCATGTGCTTTGGGGGAGCAGTGCTTATGTTTGCCATGCCTGTTGGACAACTGAGGGGTGTCCAAAGTACTAAGCTAACCCTTTGTGTGTAACAGTTTTGAATTAAAAAATAAAGATAACAAAAATGGGTGTTGCTTTCTGAGACACATAGAAAGTTGACAGTTCTGAAAAATTGGGTGCTACTGCCTTAAAGCATTCTGGTAGTTTGTCATCTGAAGAGACAATGAGAGCCACGGAGTTACTGCTTAACAGACTGCTGCAAGTCAGCTGAGCCCTGGGGAATGGCAGGATGCATGCTCTTAGCCCAACACAAATCTAAGTATGTCAGCTGAAACAGTAGCTGCCAGCTACCATTGTCCTCTCCTTCCTTGCTGAGCAGCAGAAAGACCTTTCACAGTCATACATCATTCTCAGTGGAGATTCTTGGTTTTCCATACAATACACTGTTTTAGAGGCGACATCTAAGCAGATAATCAAGATGCCAGCATGATTTCCAATTTACTCCAGTTCATTTTACATCTTTGGAGCCCTAGGAGTCTGTAAAAATTCAAGTATTCACTGTGGTAAACAGGCATCTTGGGAACGGAGTCAAACTCTGTACAAACCAGTTAATAGTTTGGTTACTACCTCAGCTGCGTTCTGTTAAAAAATGTTTAAACAAACAAGAAAAATTAAAAAAAGAAAGAGGGAAAAGAGGACATCCTATACAAGCATCATTCTGCTGGATTTATGCATAGTAGCTCCCCAAATAAACTCTTTGGCAGAGTCAAAATTATAGAGAAGAAGTCACTGAGAAGTCACTGCGTCAGATCTGGTGGGAGAACAGCAGTGAAGGGACCCATTTCTGGTACTGTGCTACAAACAGCTGAACTTCCTTGGCTTTGGTGTATGCCATGAGTTTATGGAGTTCTCTGGCTGCTCCGGCCTTGGTGCTGCTGAGCTCTGGCTCCATCTGAAAACAGCCTTACACAGACACCACTTGGACTGGGAAAACACACCTGAAGCCAAAATATGCTAATTTATAGCAATGAAAGATATCAGCAAAACTGACAACAGCTCAAAATATCCTTAGGAGATGCTTTCTCACACTTTAGGGACTACCACCATCACCATGTCCATAGTAACTATTAATATTTAATGAATTAAATCATAGAGATGAATGGCATGAACTGCATATTGAAGTCACACGAGGACAACAAAAATGAGATGCTAAAATCAAACTTATGTCCTTCTGCACTTAAATCCCATGTGCATGTATTGCATATGTCCTCCAAGTCATCCACTATCTGATGTAGCATCTTGCAGCTCTTTGCAACTGCAGCCTACAAATGTGTGCAAACATGTGCCCCTTCTATGACATGTCAGTCACCCCAACTGTAAGGTAGTCTCGAATATTTTATACAGGACTTTGTGAAAGATTTGTGTTGCTGACAGGAATGACCTGGCAATGCCTTTTGCAGACGATAAGGAAGAATAGAGGAAGAACACTGCTACCTCAAACTACTGTATCTCCATGTCTTTGAATTCTCACCAAGCCTCAGGCAGTCTACACTGTCTGATCATTGTTAATGTTCAGCTGTGTGGCTGAAGAAGCAAAAACCTTCAGTAGGTGAAAATTTTGATGATCAAACCCTTTAGAAATAAGTGGGAGAAAATACAGTTCAGAGATGTGTTGCATGGGGAAGTGCTGGCATGCCTAGGGAGAAACAGCACAATCACAAGCAGCCCTCTTGATGTCTAGGCTATTACTGACGTGAGGGACATTTAAAGAACCAAAATAATGAGATGCTTGTGACACAGAACGGATGGTTTTGGAAGAAGCATGGATGGCAGCAATGCTAGGTTTTATGCAATTGAAGAAATCAATTCATCCTGCACATGAATGAAAGAAAGCTCCAGGAAAAAAATTAGTTACAGAAATACTTCACTGAAAATTGCATCATGGACATAATAGGCATGAAGTCATGAAGATTTTCTATTTTCCAGACCTTTGGCATTTCAAGCTTAGTATTCTTGAAACATGGTTTCCAGTGTGCAGATACATATTTATGTCTTTTCACACGGATGGGCACAGACACACAGACATATCTGCACACGTGCATTTCAATACACTGGGCTCCAAGACCATATACTATTTAAAGCTAAAACCAGTTTCCATGCATTATATAAGAGTTTGAGAGTGTTCATACACATTCCAAGACTTGTGGTTTTCCAAAATGGTGTGCCCTTACAGAAAATGAGGGGTTTATTCAAGCTGAACAAAAATCCTTCTAGGAGGTGTTTTGAGCTACAGCAGCCACTGATCCTTTTCAACAATACATAAAGAAACCAAATGTTTTTTAACTTGCCTAGTCATAAGGTTTGTATCTGTAGACGTTCCTGAAGCTGAATTTCCACTGAAGTAAGTGACAACTTTACACGAATGAGCAACTATACCTGCACCTAAATACTTAACTTCTTAGTCCTCCTTCTAGAAGGCATTTAATGTTTGCAGTTGTAAACATTGGGAAAAGCTACTGCTCATATACTTAAACCCAGATATATTTAAAGCCCACACCCAGAGAATCACTTGCTGGATTCCACAGCTACACCCAAGGTGGTTCCAGCTGTTCCACTTACGTTTTCTAATACATCACCAGGATATTCGGAAATAAGGTCTACCGATACAGGCTCTATGGCTCTGTTTGCTTGATAAGCAAAAAAAATTGTTTGCAGCTAATTTCATGAGGGGTTTTAAAGACAGCAAAGAAAGAGGCCTTTGGCCATTTGCCCAGGGTTTCTAAACATCCTGAAGCCCGGTGAGAAGAGTAGCTACTTGGTATTTCAAAGTCCCAGTCAAAAGGTCACTAGTCATACACAGATCATTAACACAGGCAATTAGTTTGTAACTCCTGTTTGGGGTCATCTTTGGCACAGCTGGTGCACCCCTATAGCAACAATCCGCATAAGCAGAAGGCATCTGAGCAGCACAAGTGCACCAGATCCTGTCTGAAATAGGAGATCCTAACTATGTTGCTCTTCCCAGTGGATTGCTCATGTGGTTTCAGGCGAGTTTCCTTGACCGGTGTAATTTGGAAAAGCAGGTTTTCCAGAGTCATCATGGCTAAAGTACTGCAGAAGGCCCATGTTTACTCAGGAGCTTGGGTAACACAGGGGCTCTGCATACCCCTATGAATGTATCTGCAAAAGAAAACGTTTTAAATTTCTGTGTGTTTGATCTCATTTATGGTTTCCATTGCTGTCTTGCCTGTTCTGTGTCACAGTAGCTGCACTCAACACAGACGACTCTGTTCAGATGCTTTGTGTTTTACTGCATAATGCATAAAATGTAACCTGATAATGCACAAAAGGGATTTGGCATCTTCTCTTTTTAGTGCAAACACTGTTATTGTTACAGGCCATCCAAAATATGAGTCAGCCTGTGGGGATACAGCCCTGCAACACACCGAGAAAGAGCCAGCTTGGGCTGCAACAGCTCAGCTTGGCTCTCCTACAGATGTGCTGCTCTCCCTCCAAATGTTCCGTCCCGCTGGCGGTGACTGTGACTCTTGCCCTTTCACTCGTCCTCCTCTTTCAAAAGGACATGCCATTCAGAAATGGCATTTGTGCCACTTTTGGCCTGACAGATACCTTTTCCTACAGTAATTGGTTAAATTTATGTGGCATGTGGTTTCATTCAGCTGATCTGGACTGTGCTGCAAAAGCCAGGCACACCCTGGCCTGAGAGGAATCACGAATCCCCTTCTCAGCCAAAGACGCTTGAGTGAACATAAACCAGACTGGGAACCAAAGGGCTGATGGACTCTTCCTTTCAAAGCTCCTGAGATCCTTAATCCCCACGTATCCTTCTTCCACACACTGCTTTACATCCCTGATTGAAGCCTAAGTGATTGAAATCCAATTAGCAGAGGGAAGGGAACATCTAGGTACTGAGATCAGGATGCCTGTTCATGTTACACATACAGTCACTTGTACTGAAACAATTAGACAGGATCTTAAGAGCCCACTGAAACGATAAATCTACAGAAAGCAGGAAGGACAAGGCCAGCAAGAAAGCCCAGAATAAAATTGGCTGCACAGACAGACAAAACCAGAAAGAAACGGAGAGGTTTTGAGAGAAATTTCATTTGTTAGAAAGTGTCCCAACTTGGGGAGGTCTACTCTGTCAGGGCTTCAGGATAGCTGCAGAGAATCTGGTGGAGTGTGTTTAGCATGGACATTGTTCTACCAGTGGGATCCAGTGTTGCAATGCTATTCTCTTTAGAACAGCTAAAAATGCCAGTAAAATTAAGATTTTTATAGTGACATTATTCAGGCAATTTCCCATGTCCTCAAAATGCATCTGGAGACTGGACACTGGGTAGAGCCTGTTCCCTTCAGTGTTGCAGGGAGCATGGCCCATCTTATGTCATGAAGCTGTGCCTCTCCTTTGCTCCTGAGGGATAGGACCCACATCCAGATTTCACCAGGAACATGCTCAGTAGGACAGTCTTGCTGGCCTTTACACAGCAAGGCTTTTCAGGCACATTACTCTGTAAGATGTGATATCGATGTTGACTCAACACTGGACGTGGACCTGGAATTCAGTCACTCGTCAGCAATGTTTAAGTCACACTGGCTTGGAAAACAGGCATAAGAAACACAAAGGGAAGACTGTAAATGTAGTTGCTTTACCTCCACTTACCTGACCTGTGAGGTCCCAGGATACCCAGGACACTCCTGCGACTGACAGTCCCTCACCTCCACCTTGCGGGCAGCCCCAGTTGTGTCCACAAGCATTTGGAGGGACATGGTGCAGCCAAAACCCCCAGCAGAGTTGATCCCCTGGTACAGGTGGGCAACAAATGGGACCGCAAGCCTGATCTCCAGGAACAGCCACCCAGCCTTCCCACCAGCCCTCCCATCCTGGGCATGCAGGAGCGAGACACACCGAAATGAAGACAAGGCACAGAATTTTTAAATAATTTTATAATTTCCTGATGAACTTAGTCTGTGAATAAAAAAAGAAGAAAAAAAAATGAACAAAGTGTTTATATTATCAAGGCAAAGTTGAATATAACACATTTTCTTTGCAATTTCATTATCCTGTCAGTAACATGACTCCAGCAATAAAACACATACAAGTTGAAGGCAGCGTGTGCACTTGCATCACGGACATCAATGTCTCCCGCTGCTGTTGTTTCAAAAAGGAATTCAAGTACACTAGATGCCATTCACAAAGCCTGTCTCCCCCTTCACTAAAGTGCAACATGTCTCTTCCAAAGCGAATGAGGGATCCGTGTCTGTGGAGTGGCTGCAGCATCCCACAGAAATTCTTTTTAACCCTACAAAGGATTTGTGAACCCAGTGAGAGGCTCTCCTCATTTACTGACCTGGAAGGAAACGGCAATATCCTGTTTTAGTGGGCTTGGAGCAGCATGTTGGGCTAGCACAGAAATTATTCCCCTGTTCATGGTCCCGTTTGATTCATGCTCCTTCAGCATCTGAACAAATAAAGGCATCCTACACTAAAGCCTCCCCAGATATACTGTAATGCATGTGTAAGTAGGGGCCAAACACAGTCACCCCTGGGCAGGGAGGGAGGACTTGGCCTTGTCTACAGAGAGCTGGGAAGATGGGATTAGACCAAAGGTACAATGCCTACTCATAAAATTTGGCTTCAAATTTGGTTGTGAGTACACGTCAATGATAGATCCATTTTTCACCAGTTTCCAAAAGAAAAAAACCAAAACATTTTGAACAAAAAATCCCACCAAAGCACCCAGAATCAAAAGCCGGAATATCTACTTAAAAGTAAAACCAACTGACTTGATTTTCAGGATCTGAACTAGAAGTACAAAATGGAGACAAAGAGCAGAGGATAAGTTTGATACTAAAAATACATTCATTTAAAGAAATTCTTTACCTAGTCTCATAGGTAGAGTGACTTGTGTGGGTTTTTTATGTTACATGCCAGTTTAGGCTCATGTTGTTCCTTTCAATCAGTGCAAGTCCTTGATGCAATCACAGCAGAAGGTGTCTGCTAGTCCTTTCCTGCACCAGTATCAGCTGCAGTTACATGACCAACACCGGATGCAAGGAAATACAACTTCAACAATGGACCTACACGCAACTACCTGCCCCAGTTTATCCACACTTGCTCATGTCCTGGGTATCAACGGGTATAGTGAAGAAAAAGGAACATTTTGCCAAAGCATTTGCCCCATTTACATCAGCAGTTCCTGTCTTAAGGGACACCTGGTGTTGATTACTATTACCAAAGATTGCTTTCCAAAATACTGTTTAATTCTGCCCATTTCTGTCTTGCATGTGTACAGTATAAACCTGGGAAAGCAGGAATTTATACAGGGTTTGTAACATTTCCTAAGAGGCCAGGCTGCCTTGGACCTCAAGAGCCTGTGAAAGGCAACTGGTTATACTTATAAGCCCACAAATACTTTTCTGTACAATCCCAAGAGGAGGAGGCATGGCTTTGTTGCTTCTTTACTTGAATTCCTTTTAGTGAAATTTATTTTTATATATTTTTTAAAACACATCTTTTTCAGTTCTACTACTATCTTTTTTTTTTCAATCTGACAACAGACACACATTGTTGGTAAGTGCCCCAGCCTTAGGACCACACAGACAATATTGACAAGCAGAAAACAAAACAGGAAAAAACACCCCTGAAAAAGTCAGGAGAGATACTGATGACAGGTTACAGCACTCACCACACACACTGGAAAAAGTCAGGATTTCTGTGTTTATGCTTTTGACACTAAAAAGTTTCGAAATTCTTTTTTTTAAAAATAGTCAGTGGACACAGCCATTTTGTTCAGAAGGATCTGCTGTTGTGTAAGGTTCCTTCCATTTATGTGGAAAAAACAATTAAAAACATTATTTTATTTAAAAAAGCCCCCTGACCTTCCTTTTCATCCTCATGCTGATGAGAGGGGTCAGCAGAGTTGGCCTTGCCAGGTGTGACACCCTGTGATGCCCTGTGCCAGACTCTCCCACCCCGCCGGCTTCGCTGGGGCAGTGTTAGTTATCCACAGCCTTTTGCGTCCTCTCCAGTTCCCGCTTCCAGTGTGGACGTTGAGCTGAATAGAGGCTTCCTTTAAATATAAGATGCCTTGATTGTACTATTTCCCTTTGCATTTCGTTGGAGTCATTTGAGGGATATATGCGTTACTTATGCAGTGAATTTTTTGCTTTAAAATGACATGACTCTACATCTTTTGCAAAGACCCCTTTAGTATCAACGATTGGCAACTTGTACAGGAGTGGGGACTCAACCCTGTCAACCTTTATCCAATGTAGAAATTTCCCCACAAACTGAGCTCTAGCAGCAGAACGGGTGGGAATTACAGGGCAAATGAAAAGAGGTGCTCCTTTGGTTCAAAAACCCAGGGTTATGTCTATGAGAGCCCTAAAGTACCAGAAAATTTGCTAGAGAAGGGATATTCCAGCCGTGCAATCAGAAATGGCACGTGCAGTTTCGTGCATCACGCTGGACCTCCACCTTCTGTCCCCAGGACTTGGCAAAAATTGGATCCTCCAAAGAGAGTTTGGCATTTTGTGGAGGAAAAGCTGGTTAAAGGCAGTCAGTATGAGAGAGAACTAGAAGCTTAGAGCTTCGTTTGAGACCATGCCAGGCAATTCTTCTTCCAATTGCAAACAGTGCTCCTGTCCTCACCCTGCAATTCTAGTGTTGTAATATCCTTTTAGTGTTTTACATGAGGCTGGATTCAGAGGAAAACACGTATTTGAACTTGTGGATAAAATGAATGAGTATGGCTGCAGTGACAGCATTTACACCCTACATGGGCTCCAGATTTCAGCTCTTTTTTAGCCCAAACCCTGCTAAAATGACCTATTTAATTTTTTACGGACAGCTCCTTGAATCCTTACATCTCTCAGTTTCTCTAAAAATGACAACTTGAAAGAAAAAAAAATAACATTAAAGCAATTAAAACTTTCTCAGCTCCCATAGAAAATGGAACTTCATTCAACACGAGAAGAAAAAGCAGATTTCCCAAGGGCCCTTGGGAAGGGCCCCTGATTTTCTAGAGCTGCTGCATTGCAGGACCTCTGTGCTACAAAACTGCATTTGTTTGGCTGCTGACACTTGGGTATAAGATCTCAAAAGAGCAGTAGTGGGTTAGGCAACTGGATGAGCATTGCAGTGTATGCACAGGTATGGCCACTCTACCACGTGCCTGACATGCAATTCCACTATGGATTATGACAATAAAATCCCTTTGTTGCCCTAAGGCCAATGGTGCAGCACTCCATACGAATGAAAAGAAAAAGCTTTCAGTGGTCACGCACGGCATAAAATTGTGGCCAGCAGTACTTCCCAAATCTCTCAAGCTCGTCACCTCAAGATCGCAGTCGACGCAGGACCAGAGGGATTACCTGAGTTAGAGATGCAGGAAAACCAGCACTTCCCTGCGATGTGTGGGCAATGCAGTAAAGCACCGGCATTGAAAGAACAGCCCGAAGTGACTACCCATCATTCCCATCCCCTCCCCCTGTCTCTGCCTGCAGCAGAAAGGCTATCAAAGAACATCTCAGTAAGAGGTTTACAAGCAGGAGTCATTTGAACCATCGATAAGAGAAATTCCACAGCTTCTCACAGAGGAAGGATTGCTTTACAGCAGGGAACCAGGGCAGCTGGAGATTTGACCATATAAGTTAATGAGATAGTCAGGAGGGGTGGCAGTGGCCTGATGATGTCTGGCTGATGGCTCTGATGCTTTTACAGGCAGCATTAAATTCCTTAAGTGAGTAATTAGGGGTGATGAAGAAAAAGCAAGAGGAAAGATTTCAAAACAACAGCTCCTATCGAAACACGCTGACTCAAATAATGGGACCAAAGGGGTGGTTCTGGGATGAGGCACAGCTCAGTGATATGTACAGTCACTGTCTACACGCCTTCCGGTGTTCCCCCCTTCCACACATTCAGGTTCCCATTACTCTCCTCAGCCATGAAAAAAAAAAAGCTTCAGACACAGGCTGATTTGCAAAGCAGCGCCAGTTCAAGAATGGAAGAGGTGTGAATCATCACTTCTTTTGAGACTTACATTTTCTTCCTAGTACACACTATGGCTACGGATCCAGTTCCCTCTGCTGAATCATTACAGCAGAATCAATTTGGATACGATTTATTTTAAATCAACTAGTTTTCAACAGAGTCTATGGGTATATAAGGTTTCTGTTTTGCCCAATTTTCAGTGCTTGCTTTGAAAAAAATTCGAAAGACATCTTCTCTTACAAACTTTTGCTTATCTCCTTTCTACTGGAATCAATCAGTCACTTCTGAAGATAAAGTGTGAAAGACCTACAAGGTGCTGTGGATTTGAAAGACGTAAGAAATGTAGTTTTCCTTAAAGGGCCTGGAACATTTTCCTTAGCGTAACAGTTTAGTGATTAAGTTCAAAATGTAGTAAGTCATATGGAATTGAACTGCAATAGGAAGTTTACTGGGAGGATTCATAATTAGCTGGTGACTAGAAAACCAAGATTTCTTCCACTGTTGTGTGGATATTTGGTGTCCTTTCACCCTCCTCTCATTCTCTTAAGTAATACGAGACAGGCAAAGGGGAACAACTCCTTTAAAGAGCACATGGGGACGTGTTAAAGGGTTCTGTCTTGCAGACGCCCCCAGACACACATAACCAATGGTAGCCAGGAAACATGTCTCCCCATTAATGCATAGTCCAAGAATGAACACCCAAGTCCTACTCATAAAATCGGATTCTGACTTGCTACCACAATGACAAACTGACCTGGTATTTCAGGTCATATTACCTATCAGCAGGGGCTTTAACAGATGTCAGAGATGGATGGGAATAAGACTAAGGCCTCTCATAAACATATAAGAATTGCACTGTTTTAAGTAAAGCTGTGATTTTACACTTATCTACTCAGCTGGGTTCCCACTCCAGCAGAGATGTTCCTCTTCATAAGAATGGATTATTGCTCTGAACTCAAACTCATTCATTGTCAACCTAAGCTAAACCAAAATAAATTAAATTATAATTTTAGTAAGAACTATGTTACTGATTCATCTAACTTAGCTTTTAAATTATACTTTTAAGCTAAGTGATGCAATTTGCTCATTTACAAAAAACCTTAAGACTATTAGGATGGCAGCTAGTGTTCACAAAGCTATGGCCTGAAAAGTTGGCAATGGACAAACTATACAAGTTAAAGCTGGGAGCTGACCTGCTGACCACACCTGCTTGAAGGGAGAGAGCTCTCTATAAAATAAGAACTCAGGAGACACAGACCTATGATGAGAAACCTCACCTAAAACCCCTCAAAAATCAACAGATGAAAACAGTTACCTTAAAAAATGCCCCACCTAGCATTTCAGAGTCAGACCAGTGAACAATAAAAATCCAAGCTAAGTAAACAGAAAGTACCAGTATGCCTAACTTGTTTCCCAGCTGCTAGATGAAGTGACTAACAGGAACAAGTAGGGAAACTTTCCTTTCCTCTCTCTGTTATTTAAGAACATAAAAAACATTGAGACAGGCAGTGAGACCTGAGCTAGCTACCTGATGCTAGGCCAGTCATGACCCATAATCAGTGCACACTCAGGTTTGGTTTTAGCACTATGAAATTCAGGCTTTCAGCTTTTATGACAATAAAAAAACCCAACAAAAGAAAAAGGAAAGAAAGAAGCAATATATGAGTGAAAGGCAAGGCAAGGGCTACACTTCTGCAACCTCATGGAGAACTGGAGCTGCTTGTGTTCAGTGGATCCCTTCTTCTTTGCTCACTAGACTTGGAAGAGCTCTGCTTAGCTGTATCCCAAAGTCATCATCAACAAAGTCAATGGGGAATCAGATTCTAAAGTCGAAAGGCAGTGAGAAGATGAATGCAAAAACTGACTGATTAATCATAGACTGGAAGAACCTAGAGAGCACGTAGTTTTGTAGTTTTTTTTGTTGTTGTTTTTTTGCTTTTGTTTTCTTAGTAAAAGGTGCACCAGAAGTTTCAATTCCATTTTCTGTCCTTCACGTTGGTCTCCACTCTCATGGCTCCTTGGACTGACTGGGCTTGGCCACTGGTGTGCTGCTCCAGTGGAGCTGGTGGCTGAGGTCATGATGACTCCTCGAGTGCATTGACGACTTGCTCCAGGATGTCAGGGCAGTGATCCGCTATCTGCTGTAAGATGGCATTGGCAAATTCCTGCAGCTCTGCGGTTTCCTTCTCCCCCTTTTCTAACTCATCATGAAGCTGCAAGAAACACAGAGAGGCATGGTCAATCCCTGCTATTCAATGTGGTCACTGTGTAACAGACCTGCCCAGCAGGCTCAGCTCTAAGCTAAAGCATCACTTTTATAATTTGCTGGACACTTCCAGGATCGGCATCCTCCCTTGATCACTCCCTCACCTGAAACTGAATGCTCTCCCCACTCTTAATTTCATTTTTTCATTCTACAGGACCAGGTTTGTGACCTTCCAGTTAAAGCCATGTCCACATGGAAACAAACTAACTGCCTTAACTACTCCTGAATACATTGTTCTGTGATAATTATGAGGAAAAAGTTCCTCTTTTAATGTTTTTCTGAAAGAAACCGTATTTCAGAAGCAGTACTGGCAGTTTTCTGGTATATTATGTACTTTTAATAGTTTGACTTTTATCCATGAACAACAGAATGTTTTAAAGGTCATTGCTTCAGGATTATTTGTTGTATGAAATCAATAGGAATGTTACATAATGATACCAAATACACTCAGAGTTAACCAGTATTCTACTTTTTCTGTGGAACTAGTAATTTTTAGAGGCTGTCTTTCCTAACTCAGTCATAAGATGACTACACACAATTGCAGTGGAACATACACGATTTTTGTTTACTAACACTGTATTTCCTGTTGTATTATTCGTTCTTCAGATTACCTGGCCCATAACAGGACATGAAATGTTAAACTTTATATTATTCACTCTGCCTACAGTTTATAAACAGTTTCCCCAACAAGTGCTGTTACAAACCATGTCACACAACACACTGGACTACATGCAAACACAGCTTTCAGCTCTGAGGCTGATGCCATTGCCAGAATTAGGGCCCCACAGGAAACATCTGCTTTCAGCAACCTGTTTATCTGCCCAGCAATGGACAGTGTCCATGGTGGCCTGTGAACTGTGCAAAATCCCAAGTAAGGCTGTAGTTTGTGCAAACATTTTAGGGATTACTGTACTCACAGTGGCCTAAGGATCTAACAGAACAGGGAGAAGCAGCACCTCTTGCTAAACCAGATGATAAATACAGATAAATTGGATAGGCTTTCAAGCAGATAGCCCTTTCATTACTATAAATAAAAAAGTTCTTTTATTTCTTCAGTCGTATGATTTTCTTCTAACCAAGTATGTTTCCTATGAATATAAGACAAGCATATATGTAGCAGGTACATACACTTAGATGGATACTGAAATGTATTCCAAGATTCTGCATTGAAAGTTCTTTATCATTTTGAGAAGCTGTAAGCAACTACCTTATTTGAACCTCCTTTTAACTTTTTTTCCTTTAGTATTATCTGTCAGTTCGGTAACATTTCTTATTCCTAACTGATTAATATTTGTGTTGGAACTCTACTGTGTTAATGCATGACACGGAAAGAATGTCAAACTGGCATTTCTCATGCCTGAAGGGATAACTGTTCGTCAGTACACATATTTCTTGATCTATATTTTGCACTTCTGTAACACAGTTCACTGCAGGTTTTAAAAGGAGAGAACTATCAGGCAGCAGCACAACAGGGATCATTTTACCACTCTAAGAGCACAATGTAATAGTAAAGGTCAGACGTCTACAATTAAAATTCTAATTAGATACAACAGTACATCTGTGTTTGGTGATGGTATCAAGCAAAGCACAGGGGATTGTTTCTGCAAGAAATACAAACAGGCTAAGAATGACTATAGAATAAATATAAATGCTTTTTAAGAATGTTATGGTACAGACTTCTATAGACAAAAGTGCGAGAGAGGAAATTAAAAGGGCAAGCCTGCTACACTGTTCCCTTTACTAGGCAGGGTAGCATATAGTAAATTATTTGGGCTTTGCGTGCTGAATGTTAGTTTAATGTGTTCTTATGTGCTTTGTTCCTACTGGCTGCTGTACTCACAGCACAAGTATATGAACCCAAGCGGGGCTCCTGCCAAGAATCACAATGCAAGGGCAACCTGATCTTGCTCTGTGGAGTGACATGAGCCGGGGAAGTGGGGAAAACGAGAGGGAGGGGAGCACTCTGGGCTCTCTAAGTGCTCTCAGGGGAGACGGGGGGGAATTCAGCAGTAACCCATAATGGTTCAGAAATGGCACACTGTGGATAGGCGATTAGCCTGCTTCCAACAGCCTGGCAGAGTTATTAGTCGGAAACTTGCAATGGATGGATAAGCCTAGGAGAGGTCCAGTCAGCAGGCAGAATTGAAAGAGTCAGAAGAGCCAGCTAGGAGCAGTGTTGGATATTAAAAGCTGAGAGACTGGGATTCAAGGACTCTTGAGTCTCACGTTGCTCAGGCTAGTGAAATCCCAGCAGTTCAGGCAGCCCCAGTTAGAGCAGCCTGCAAACCACCTCACCACTGGTGTATTCATGGGAATGGTTTGAGCCTTGACCTCTGAGACAGGGCTGCATTGTGGCTTCTCGGGCCAGTGCAAAGATTTCACAGTGCCATTCATCAGAAGGATGTGAGGCCATGATTCTCCTCTTATCTGGCACCTGCAAAGGTCCTGAGCACTCGGTCCACAGGAGGAGAACCAGGAGAGGGCAGTGTTAGCAGGGAAAGCACCTTCACCACCTCCTCCCAACCTTCCAACCAAATCCTCCAGCTGAAGCTCCAGGAAAGGACACAGCAAATTAATTAAATATAAAAGCACCTCTAAGGGATTAAACTTCAAAACTGAAGGAGGTTGAGGGACAAGGAAGAATCCTGCAGAATGTTGTCTTCATCAAGGCAGTACTGCAATACCAGTGAAGCCTCAGTTTCTTTCTATACTAGTCAGCACTTTTGTATTTATAAGTTGCCTTATAAAATCAAGATAAGCCCAACAAAATAAGCCCATACCAAAGCTAATAAGTTAAATGCAATCAAGCAAAAGTAACCAAATTAAACAGAGGAAGAAGATACTTCCAAGAAACGAATTTTTGACCGTCAAGAACCCCAAAGGAGATGGCTCTGAATGCTGAAGGCCAGCAACAATACTTTGCAAATTAGCACAGACAGAAAGTCTACACAGCTGGCTGGCAGATGTCTGTGATGAAACATCCTGGAAAAAAGTAGCAACGATAGCCTTGAGTTGAGTTTGCTAGTTTCAGAAGATGTAGGTTTAATAACGTGATTTTTACTTCAACAAAGACATCTTAATTGACTACATGGCTGGTGGCAGCATTTCCAGATCATGTATGTCATCTCCATTGACGTCATTCCTCTCAGGAACAGCTGTGAGCAGCATACGTCAGTCCTCATTCAGGCAAGTGCCTCAATGGGGAACATGCAGTTCTCAATGGTGTAACTTAATTCACCTGGATGTTTGGCCAGTCCAGATTTTTGGGAAGTTTCTCTATAAGTATCTATCTGTTCTGCTCCTGGTTTACTAGATTTTCTTCTTGTGAATGAAAATGGAAATAGTGTCATCTTCCCTGTGGCATTTTTCTATGAAAATAAAGGAGTGTGAACAATCCTTTTTTGCTGGTGTTTTCAGCTGGGTATATGAGGAGATATGTTTGTCTAGCTGAACAAAAGTAAAACCAGACAGCTAAGAAACAAAAGGATAACAAGGAGCCCAGAGGAGCTTCAGAGTATTTATCTTTGGACAGAAGAAGAGAAAGGACCTTCAGCATCTCAGGGGAATGAAAGCTTGCAGATAACCTGCAATAGATTCACTTTTCACCCCTGCTACCTTCCTTCCTGGGTTTAGAGCAAGTTGTGATAGGAATACTTTCACATTTATAGTTAAACTCCATCAGTGAAAATAAATCCCTAACAATTCACCATGAATTTAGCTTCTCTGTTCCAAGATACTTAAGAACTTATTTAAAGATTGGTTGATGTTTAGAGAGAAGATAATTTCATACTTAAGAAATAGGATGCTATGGTTTTATATTCGACAGTAGGTGAACTGTGGTACTGTTCCACAGAACCTTTGTGGCCTCTGCTTATTTCGTAATGTAAACAGGGCAACATTAAGCTAAGATGCTTTAAAATTAATTTATATGGAGAAGGTTTACTTCCTAGTGTAATTTTCCTCTCATTAACAATTCCACAAAACTTGTGATGAATAAAGGCAAACACAGGCTATGAACAGTAAAACAGAATTCAGATTGCAGAGCAGAACAAAAACAAAGTTAATGTGAGGACTTCCATAAGGCTACAATACCGGGATATGGAATTATGTTTCCCCAAAGTTTAAGCGTTTCTGGATCAGGTTATAGTTAGTTTGAAAAATACATTTAGATCTTAAAGTAATAGAAATAAGCATTGATATGAAATTAAACTGATTTAATCTTAACCTTTATTTTGTCTCAAAGTAAATTAATCTTCACTGTGTCCTGGGCAAATGGTCAAGAGCTTTTTCATCTACCTAGACTAACCAATGCAAATACGTATCTTTGAAGTAGTGAGAGAGCCAATTACATAAAGCCAAACTTTTATTTCTCAACTATATACCCATAAAACATCCAAAAGAAAGGGTTCAGAATATGGAAATCCAGTCTGACAAACTTTAAAAAGAGAGAAAAGAATTAATGTAAACCCTTAACTATTTCTTCTCTATCTGGAGATTTTGATTTTATGATATTAAAAAAAAAATTAAAAACCCATTAATTTAAAAATTCCATATCCATAATGCCATTTTTATTTGTGTATGGCATTACTAATTGTAATTAAAATAAATACTATTTTAGTCAGTGGACAATTATTTTTAACTTGAACAGAGATATAAAGCCAAACAGAATCCATAGCAGTGGCTCAGAATCACAAATTGCTGCAAAAAACTTTCACAAGGACCGTGGGTCAGAACCAGGCCTGGTGTAACAGAACTTGTTACAAATAGCAAAACACAGGGAGAGGTGAGCTGCCCTCGAAAGAATAATAGCTCAACAATAGCTCATCAATAGTACAACATCTGCTTGTAGGGACTACCTGAAAAGACCACAGTAATTTCTTGACACACCACACACACACATGAAAGACTTGAGCATGTCCTGAAATTAATGTTTTTCCCTTTGTATCTCTTTTCAAATTAGGAATCATTAATTATACTGATTGATAGTATATATTTTAAATAAAATTAGCAATTTCATGCACAAATAAAAATAAATAATGTGATGGCATTATGGATATGTCCAAGTTATGGTTAATGTTCGTGACTTTAATCAGTATTTAAGACATTGATCCCAGGTTCTCTTCCTCACTCAAATAATGAAATACAGAAGTTTCAAATGCTATAAAATGTAAAAATTTTAGAGAGTTCCTACATCCATTACTTTATCCACTGAACTCAGGAAATATATTTGCATGCAAACAAGGATATTAATTGTTGCAGTTATTACTTCTAATTTCTAACAGAGACCAGAAGTGGACTGTTTAACTTTAAAACACATTATGCATTCCCATAAGATTACGAATTAAAAATAAATGACATAAATCAGGTGGGGAAGATAACAAGCTAATGGAAGAGCAGTCAGAGAAGGATGGCAGGGTAAACTCTGAAGTAACAGAGTAATTTAGAATGATTAAATGCAAAACACAGAGACATTTCTTTACAAAAACTAAGTAAGTTGAGCAATTTCTCACAGACGATACAGAAATAAGAATGCAAGTGGGATTGGAACAAAGAAGTACACAGGATCTTTATAAAATTGCTATTCTACTTACAATATTGTTTGTATGACTGTTCTTTACAGGGGACTAGTTTGTCACTATGTGTGTGTAATCAAAACTGTATATTGTCTCCCCTCTATGTAATTTCTGATGGGCTGTTAATAATCCATCCCTGGTAGCAGCTGCCCAAGCCACACCTCACACCCCAGGCTACAATAAATAAGGAAAGAGACAAACCTTGCGAGGCAGGGGAGTGGAGTGTCTCTTCACACCAAAGACTCCATTGTGATAACTCTGCTTGGGGAGGCATTACCACCTTCACACCCCACTGAAGGAGTCCTCTCTGCTAATGGGCCCATAATGGACCCAGCTGTACTGGCACACAAGGCACTTGCAATGACATAGATTGTCAAAGACTACAAAAATATCCCATGACTCACAGACTTAAACCATCCATTGCGAAACTCCCCTCCCTTGGGGGAGGCACTGGACATTCCCACCTGAACCTGAGCATATATCACAGTGTTGGTAAGGTTGGAAAAGACCTTGAAGATCATCTAGTCCAACCTATAATCCAACTAAAACCTAACAGCTATAACATTTATGTCATGACCCTCAACACCTCATCCACTCTACCCTTAAACACCTCAAGAGATGGCAATTCAACCACCTCAGTGGGCAAAGCATATGTAATCTCTGGATTTGGGGACTCATCGGATCCAGAGGAGGAACAGAACTTCAACAGGATTGTGACCGCCACTCTTGATGAGACTGCCATCATTACTTTGATAGAACTGTGACCATCATCCTGACCAACAGGCTTCCTTCCCTTCTGTTTGCACCCAGGGGGACCACATGATGCTCAGCACAGGAGCTAAAGAGCACAGTGCTGTTCTTGTCTTAAGATGCTGGGTTATACTCTGTCCTTGTGGGTCAAAACCAGTTTTTCTCCGTATCATTGCCTGTATTGTAATCTTTTTAGTGAAGTATTACTCTGACTTCTAATCTCCCTTAAATTGGGTTAATTTCTTCCATCGGTTTATTTTTGAACCAGTACAATAACAAATCAAAATACGTGTTCAGTATTTTCAAAATTTAGCAAGAATTTTAAAATTTGACAGCAGTTTGGTGTCTTTTTGTATGAAAAGCTTAACATTACTTTGCTGAGAGTGAAATGTGAATTATGTGCAACATAAATTATTCTCCTTGGAACCATGCCATGACTATTTAGCTTATACAGCAGGTTGTGATTCACAGAATCACAGCATATTCTGAGCTGGAAGGGACCCACAAGGATCATCGAGTCCAACTCTTAACACTGTCTCCCTGGCGGGAATTGAACCCGGGTCTCCCACATGCCAGGTGGGGACACTTACCACTGTACTAAAGTGGATTTATACAGTGAGGTGACATTATCATCTTTTCCTTCCTCTGCTCTGAAGAGAAAAGGCATTCCTGATTTCTTGGGAGAGAATTAGTAAGTAGAAATCCCTGGAAGACCCGTACTTTGGCAGAAGCTGGGACACAGGGAGAGGGAAGACAACCTTTCTGCACTACAAAGGCTCTTCTACGATCAAAAAGGTTTTTGAAAAGTGCAGCAAAGCAGCCACAGGTGCAACACTGTGATGGTAGTAGGGTGAGAGCAGGTGACTTCTGAGAGAGCATTTAATGGAAATGCATCTGCCCAGGTCTTAAAGACTGCAGTCAATGCCCAGGTCACAACACTGCCAGTTACACCCCTGGGGAAAGAGGGACAGGTCAACTGTGCAGGGAAGAAAATGGTGGTTGGGGCCAGAAGAAATTGGCAGGATCCCCAGGAGCCTGGATGAAGCCAGCACATGCTGGACATGGCTGGGAAGAGTCACCAGGGAGCCAGGAGGGAAAATGCCTCCTACTCCTAGGGTTAAGAAAATTATTTCAATCATATAGTTCTCTTCTGTTGGAAGAAGTATTTTTTCAGAATGCCACTGCAGGACCTATTGAAAAATAAGAAGGTTCTGCACGTTTTAGAGATGGATTTGAAGCAGTAAGAAACATTTCTAATCATCCTAAAGCTATTAACAAAACAAGCAAAGTTGCCTGCTCCAATATCTGGTTGCTCTGTTTTGTGTCTCTTTTTACTCTCTCACTGCTGCCTTTCAACTACAGCACAGTGTACCACATCTGACATACTGAAATGACAATTTTCAGCAAATTTCTGTTTCTACTCCATTCTTTTCTTTTGTAAAGATAAGAGCAAAACAAAATCCAAACTATAAATAATAATATGGACCCTATAATTATGTTCTTAATGTAATTTCCTTTCATATAAGGAATAAAATCCTGGACTTCAAGGCAACTAACTGAAATGTGAAACGAAGATAGTTCTACAGAGCTCAAGTACATTACCACAATGATACCTTTAGGACAAAGTGAAAGAAAATATTGTATTTAATAGAAATTGCTAGGATAATGCAATTATTTATAATGAATGAATGGAACTTATTTTTGATGTTGAGACTCAGAACTTTCTTCCTTCCTTGTGGTAACTTCGTTTTTTTAAAAGGAAAAGTTGAATAGAACATGAACTGGCTGAAGGAGGACAGTTCCAGAAACAGTAATGGTTAACTTTTTGGGGGACATTGGGTCAGAACTGACTCAAAAGAATATTTTAACCATAGGAATAACTTCATGACATGGTTCTGAGCACTTCAGATTGTTTATTGTCCACAAATCAGTCTAGTATCCTATTTTAGATCAGGTTTTGAGACACCATATACTCACAAGTACTGGCTTCAGGCCTTCATTACAAATGGATCAAAATTTCACTACAGTAAGTCAACATTACAAAATGATAAAATGCCAACACAGTGTTACAGCATCCTGGCCCTGTATTTTGATTACAATCAAATGAAGTCACTCAGAGCGACCACTGAACTTAATGGTAGCATATAGACAGTATTACATGTAAGAGGTACCAATTATCAGTGAAACTTTGAGACTCTACAAAATTATTTATGAGGCAACAAATTCCCCTTAGAACCATGGGGTTGATGTTGGCAGATACCTTTCCAACAACTATTTGTACATTAGCTTCTTGAGGTAACCCTGGATGTGCTGCAAGAACAACAAGCTTCATACACCTATTAGTTTTCCCTACCAAAAGAAGCCACAGAAAACTCCTGCTATTTCTTTGTACCTGAGCCTCCCCAGCAGGTATGAGAGACCTACAGGGTATATTGGCTATGATGAAACACAGTGAGACGAACCTTTGTCGATCAAAGTTGCTCCAGTGGGAAATCACAGCTCCAAAAGCAGTAATATAAAAATGAATTCTCAACTATTTATAAAAAAAACCCCTCTAAACCAAACTAAATGACATCATTGGTGAAAAGTGGATACATTGGCATCTTCTTAAATATTACTGGTATTCAGTTAAATGTATCCTCCCTAATCATGTTAGCACTTCTTAACATTCAAGAGGATTAATTTTTTCCCACTGAGACTTGTGAAGCTTTATCTACAGAAGATCATATTAGAAGGGACAGGAGTGAATTTAATGCATTGGATTTGAAGTAATTTACAAAACTCATTAAAATTCCGAAGATGCAAAATGGGTATTCTGTGATGGGTTTCTGTGAATCTGGAGAATGGATTCCCACCCCCCCATGGGAATACTTTAAACACAAAGGAAATCCTGCAGTTAGAAACAGAAAAGCTTCATGATCTAGATGAAAAATCTGCTTTGTAAATTGAAATACATAATTAGTTGGCGTTTTTCAAATGAACCTTCTTAAATACAATCTAAGTGGGTATGAGAAAGCAGAAAAGACAGCTACATTTTATCCTAGCTGATTTTAGTTATGCATGGGAATCCTAAATGGAATAGTAACTTTAAACAACCGTGGTGACAGCAATGCAGAATTCAGACAATAATGTGAGAGGAGGGAAAAATATTTTTTTCTTTTCTTCAGGACAACTTAGATAATTCTTTTTTCTCACAATTTCTCACCATGCTTTATTTACTCTGTCACCCATAAATGTTGCTATGGGTCTGGCAAAGTTTTAGTAAGAAATATTATCTGTTATTAGACCAGTACTCGAACTGGTTTAACTCAAACTGGAAAAAAAACGGTTACTTTTTAGGCTGTCTATTCAGAAGAACTTGACAAAGAAAGCCTTTCCTAATTTTTTACCTACATCTCTTGATCAAATAGCAAACATCACCTAACCACAAAGGTCCTGATTATATACAAAGACCATCCCAGTTATAACTAACTAGGCAATTTATTTCAGGGATATCCAAAGTTTGCTCATATCCAGTCTTTATTCTTTACTCTTTTCAAAGGTGTCTCCTATACGTGCTACTGGTTTAGTCATTCACTGGTTCACCCACAGACAAGGTGGTTCAAAATAACACGCCTCATGTTTTGATTCATATCACAGGAGCTGTATCTCTTTAAAAGAGGAGGACGGCATTGAACTGAAAATGTGCCGTACCTATAGAGGCAAATGTAGATACGGAGTGGGGCACATAGAATACGCTGAATCAAATAATTTATGAAGACAGGTACAAAGAGAGAGAATGACTGCCCTGTTCAATCTTGCCAAGTTACAGGCTTATTTATGTCCAGAGGTCTGCTCTTCTTTCTGAATTTTTAGACATGCTCCTGTTGGCTTCTTGCAATTTGGCTGCTCTCTCAAATTTTTGAATCAAAATTCAGTCTTGACTTGAAAGTTCACAGAAATTAGCTTTAACATCACAAAAGAAGAAAACCAGAGCTGAAGTGTTCAAGACAAGCTCAAGACAGAGCTTACTGACCCACAAATCCCCTTTTAACTATATAGGCCTTACACTATTCTGTGTGCACACTCAACAGTTTGGTATAACACATATGAAAGTGAATAGTGAAAGAATTGGCATTACAATCCAAAATCAGGGTCAAAAAGACAAAACTGCCACATGTAGTTCTGGACCAAGTTCCTTGCAGTAGTTTAACTTAAAAAAAAAAAAAAAAGAAAAGCACGGAGTAACATGAGAGTAAAATAGTAAAATAAGAAAAATGGAAAGGAGAAATTACAAAGTAATCAGGAAAAATGGTTGTAGGGAATTGTGAATTATAGTCCAAACCCAAGAGACAAAACCTTCTGATGAAGGGGATTAAGGAAGGCAAGACATTCCCAGAGGTGGGAGAAAGGAAGATTATTTCAGTAGCTGATTTACAGATAGATTGACATTCTCTTGTAGAAATTTCATCAGACATACTGTTACTAAACCATTTCAGTTCCACATTCCAAAACCTCTGGAAATGCACAGTTGGGTTTCTGAAACCCCTGTGCATGGACATAAGCATGAGTGTATTGTATCTAGTTCATTGAGTTCAAATCTTGATTTAGGCATCCAGGTAAGGTGCCAAGCAGTAAAAGTTACTAGTAGAATATACTGTACAGAAAGTAAGGACACTGTATTAATTTACATCAAATGACTCATAAAAACGTGTCAATTAAAACATAAATTGTTTACGTAATTGAAATAAGATTTAAAATCTCAATGGCTACATTAAGTTATATAGAGCAGCTAAAATTTGTTAACAGTTAAAACACAGCAACAGTCATATCTCGCAGTTTGATCCCCCGTAAGTGTGTAGATGCATAGTCTCAAGTACTTGAGATAAAAGAATAGATGAAATTCCATAATAAATCTTAAGTGGCAGTGATTAAAAAAATTGACTCATGTTACCAGCTGAAGAGTTTATCTTCGCTACCTGTTTTCACCGCTTTACAGAATGGCTTCACTGCATTATGGTGTGGCATATCAGTAAGACCTACATCCAACAGTTCAGGCCCTTGTTCAGAACTTCAGACCACAAACTCACCTGCTCCTGGGTCATCTTCTGCAGCTCTTTCTCCCAAGCTGCCTGGTCATCATCCAGGTGGTAGGAAGCAGGCGGGGTGAGTCCACGCAGAATCAGGGGGTCACGGTCATGGCAGAGGGCTGTCAGATGTCCAATGTACAACTTCAACTTGCTGCGATTCTGATCAAGTTCTAAGAGGGGCTGAATTATCTGAAATAGGAGAAGAGACACAGTGAGGAACAGTCTGATACCCTAGCAGTGATGAAGATTAAGATCAATCTCTAAGTTACAATCTTGTTCAACTTCATACTAGAAAAAACCTGAACATCCCCTTTCCTTCCATGCTCTTAGCCCATAACCTACCAACTATCCAGCTGAAGAAGAAAGAAATCAAATACCCTGGGGAAAAAGGTGATGACAACTGTGTGATTAGTATGGGAAATAATGATGATATGGGTGAAAAATGAAACAAAATTAAACTGAATGCATGAACTCTACTGATTATCCAACAGTCCTTCAGTCAACTACTTCACCAAAAATAATACTTCTAATGGAAAGTGTCTGTCCACAAATAAGGCAATGGCAATATAGATTTTTAACTTGTTTTGCCAACAAATATTTCATCATAAATTAAGTATGCAATAAACACGTTCTAAACAGAGTTTCAAATGAAGCCAAGATGTTTGTTTCTGAGATGAATGCATCTCTACTGGAGATACTGTATAGAGACACATCTTCAACAGAAAGCTAAACTATCATTTGTTATAATCTTTTATATAGTTACAGTAGTTTTCTATAGATTGGAAAAGACAATGACTTTTATTACACGAGCCAGATTCAATACCATAGACCAAGAACTAAAATTAAAGGTCTTTATTAATAGAGTACTATTTTAATTCATTATACTTTACCCAATCTGAACCTAATCCTTATTCCTCAATGCAGTCCAAAATGGAGTCATCCAGTTCCCATAACAGTATTTGAAGAACCATTTTTCATTTTTTTTCACAAAAATATGGAGCTCAAGTGCTTAAGTCTATACTGGACATCCCTTGCTATGACCTCCCACAAGAACTGGGCTTAGTGCCTTCCTTCCATAAGTGAGGTGCTGAAGCTATAGGCACACAAGCAAGAACCTTGCCAAAGTTCTGGCAACTTCTCTTGGTATCCCCAAAAGGTGGCAACTGCTGTTTGTTAGTGGGCCAGGGATAACTTTACAAGGGAACACCTCTGACCCTAATGTATGAGGAGTGAGATAACCTCTGAGTCAACAGAAAGAGGGTGCTGGCATTACTTTCAACAAAGACTCTGGCTTTGACCCCTTTTAATAAGGCTGTCAGAGGTCTTATTTTGCTTCTAACACTGTTTTACATGGACTAATTACTGTAGAGTGTTAGGATCTGAGAGGCATGGCTAAGCAGCTAACTAATGTCAGACTCCTTGTCCCCCCGAGCTTAGCTGTCCTCAGCAGCCTACACCACAGCATCAGGGTGGCAGTGGCTATGAAAAGCCACAGCCTCACAGCAGCCATGGTAGAGGAGACAGGCAAGAAATGTCCAGGGAGAGCAAGCTCACATGCTTTATTAAAAATCCTAGTGCTATATGCAGCCTTGGGGCAACCTCTGTTTGCAGATATAAACACATGGCAAAAGAAAAGAAAAAAGGCTTGTATCAGGACAGGATGAGCGGACAGTGAGGAGGATTGAGAACTGGCTGAACAGCAGATGCCAAAGGGCTGTGATCAGTGGCACAGGGTCTAGTTACCCCAGAGTGCTGTGCAGCCCCTCAGAAAGACTTTGACAGCTTGGAGACATGGGCAGAGAAGAACCATCTGAAATTCAGCAAAGACAAATGCAGGGTCCTGAACCTGGGGAAGAGTAACACCATTCATCAGCTCAGTCTGGGGAGAAGGATCTGGGGCTCCTGGTGGACAGTAAGCTCTCCATAAGCCAGGAGTGTCCTTGTGGTCAAGAAGGCCAAGAGTGTCCTGGGGAGAGCATTTGCAGCAGGTTGAGGGAGGTGATTCTGACCCTCAGCCCTGGTGAAGGAGATCTGGAGTGCTGTGTCCAGTTCTGGGCTCCTCGGGTCAAGAGAGTCATGGAGCTACTGGAGTGGGTGCGGCAGAGAGTGACAAAGATGATTAAGAGAATGAAGCACCTCTCTTATGAGGAAAGGCTGAGGGAGCTGGGCCTGTTCAGACTAGAGAAGACTGAGAGGAGATCTCATCAATGTCTTTAACAATCTGAAGGGAGAGTGTCACAAGGATGGAGGCAGGCTCTTCCTGATGGTGTTGAGCAATAGGACAAGTGGTAGCGGAGAGAAACTGATACACAGAAAGTTCCACTTGAACAGGAGGAAAAACTTCTTTACTGTGCAGTGACCACACACGGAAACAGATTGCCCAGAGAGGCTGTGGAGTCTCCCTCACTGGAGATATTCCAGAACCATCTGGACACAGTCCTGTGCCATGTGCTCTGGGATGACCCTGCTTGAGTGGGAGGTTGGACCAGATGACCCAATTGTGGTTTCCTCCAGCCTAACCCACTCTGTGATTCATTGACTGCAAACCGCAGCAGGTCAGAATACTCTGCTCTTCTGTATACAGGGCAACAGGAAGGGATACCATAAGAGCATCAACACTGTTAAATTTCACTTCCATTACCAAGCTAAACTATGTTTAGCCAATTCTATCCATCAGCTTTTATTATTTATTGAATTTGCACTATTTATCCCAATTTCTTATGTGTTACCAAGATTATGATCTGAAAATGTATTGCCCTTACAGGTGAAACCTAGTGATGCTTCTAATTTCACTAATTTAATTCTTCCCTATCTTTCTTACTATCTGGTTTGCCCACAGAGGGTAGAGTGATGAAATATCACATCTTAAAAAACTACTGTTCTATAAAAATGTAAAAATGCAGTAGTCAATGTCTAATAACTAGCTGTCCAATCAATGCAGTAGCTGTCTTGGATTCTTTTCAGCTATAGCAGTCTAGCGAATATCCATCAGATGTGCACATGCCAGTCTGAAAAGATTCCCCTTGCCAACCTTCCTGGCTATTCTTTGTGAACAGAAATCATCCCTGATAAAGAGATAAAGAGAAAGCAGAGCTATCTAGCAAGTGAGGATGGAAGATTTTTCATACAACAGTTGAATTTGATTGCTCAGGGATAAATCCCCTTTGAAAACACATTCTTCTTGTACCCTTCCCCCTTCCCTCAGGCTGGAAACAGGCCAAATGAGGCGTGTGAAAGTTCTTAACTAGCAGCCTTCTCAAAGCTGTTCACAGACCAATCATTCCTCTCACTCGGGATCCATTAAACACTGCCAGTCAAGTAGGAAGTGCCCTTATATCTGCGTTCCTGCCATATCTAATTTGAACCAGCCACTTAGCAAGAGGCACTGTACTTCCCACACAGCAGAGCTGCCACTGCCTTATCTCAAGAGGGTGTAAGAGCATTTCCTAAGTGGAAAAGGAGGGCAGTGCTGGATTCACAAGCCACATCGTGTTCTCATGATCTGCTCAGAGCTTTCTAGGAAAACAACGGGTAAACAGACCAAACCCAGGAATATCTTCTAAAGCAGCTCTGATTCATTAATTGCCCTGATAGGCTTAGGCCGTCCTCATCAATGCATGGAATGAAGTCTGCTTAATGTACCCTTAAGTTCAGAATACAGCTAATGGTCAGCTAAGTTTGACAATGTGTTTCACTAACACAGGCAATCACTACAACTCTGAAACGCCTGAGAAATCTCTAATACAAACCCAAGCTGTCTCAACCAACTAATAAAGACATTTGGGAACATATTCCAAAATAAATTCAACTCAGGAACATGTTTAGGCATTTTGAGATTTCATAGATTTTTTTTTTTAATGTTTGAGCATGACAAATGTGAATCTAACTGTAGTTTTACAAGTCACTGGGGCAAAAAAGCTTTAGAATGAAATTATACTGCTTCTTCAGTGCTAGTCCTGCTGTTGTTGTGACAGAGTCAGCTGAAATATGTGTAACTGTATTTAAAAGTTTTTTATGCTTAGTTGCTACATTTAAATAAGTATCTATACACCGTATAGAAAAGAAAAGGTATTTGTAACTGAATGCAGTTGGAGAGACCTATCTATATGTTTGGTCACTTTTACTGTGAAAGATGAATACACCTCTCTCCCATACAGAGACTGCAGTGTCTAAAAGTTTGTCTGAGCAGCGTCTACTGTAAATACACAGAAACACATAGGTGGTTATACGAAAAAGAAAACCAGTGAACGGGTGGTATAAGTGCAGGAGTGTAGATCCGACAGATACACGACACAGACTGTCCATAGATGTCTGCAGAATACAGTATGGGTTTAATCAACGTGTAATTTACCACAACCATCCACTTTAAACTATGCATTCTCCAGGCAGAAGGGTTAATGACCTGGTCACCTTTCTCCCTGTTTGCATTCCCTTCTGTGAAGGAAGCAACCACTTTTCTTTTGCAGAACCAAGTAACTAACTTTACTGATTTCAGAGAATATCTCCTAAATTTCTACTTAACAAAAAATCTGCAGCTTCCATTTTGAATAAAGTCTTGTAGGCACATCTAAAAGCTTGTCTGTTTTTACAACTACAGCAGTTGACTTTGTAAAAGTTATTTCCTTTCACAACATACTGATGAGAATCATGCATCGACACCCGCGTGGATAATGGTTCAATGTAAGTAATCTTTTTCTTACAGACACTTACCTATGATTTCTCTGAGAAAGAAAAAAAAAAAAAAAGAAAAAAAAAGATGGGGAAAAAATAGCATCTTCTTCACACAGTAGGGGCAATACAAGGTTCCATATGTACATTTGGCACTGGTAGGATTGTTGTCCTACTCCCCTGTTAGCCTGACTACCCTACTTCCTCCTACTCTGCATGTAGTAGTACTACTACTACTCTACTCACTACATAATGCTAAACGGCAGAGTGATGCAGATGAGTGGTCTTCATTTTGCAATTAAATAATTCAGCAGATTTTTCCTAATTTACCCATAAATCTCTAAATATTTGAGACAAAAAAAAAATCCCTGGAAGAACAGCTAATCAAAAATAAAATAAAATAGACTAGACAAGTAATCTCAGGTGTCAAAGTAAACAACATGAGCTCAAAATGACAGTGGTTTTGCACTGGTTACAAAGAAGTATAGGTGGAATGAATCTGAAAGTTTCCAAGACATTAAGTAATCAGAGAAACAATCTATCTTGTTACTCTGGTCTGTAGACCATGACTATTGATTGCAGATCCTGCAAAGGCACAAATGAATAAGGAATTCTGAAAAAACCTGAAAACCCACTGAATGACTCCTCAAAACTTCAGACTGGGCATAAATATGCCTGAAAATGAAGTCATTTGCAAGGTAACCGTTTATCTACTATCAATCATATATTTCATTGGAGCATGGAAAATTATTTTCAAAATTTGCTACCCAACAAAACTTGGATGTAACTAGGAAACAAAATATACTTCCCAAACTAACATTACAGAACAGGGGAGAAGATGGGCTCAAAAACTGCGTAAGTGCATATGTTTGTCAAAAAGACATTATTTCAAGAGGACCTGACCAGGCATTCCCCCATGGAGCGGGATGGCCACGCCCTGCGGGGCAAGGGCGCAGTGCCTCTCGTTCGCCTGAGGACTGCCCGCAGTTCGCTGCATTAGGAGTGTTGGACAGATTACATGCTGTCACATTGCGGGTGCTTTTCACCAGTTCTGCTGGCATTGCTGGGAGCCACTGCGAGCCACTGCCAGCTGCTGGGACAGCCAAGGCACTGTGTTTATTCCCTGCAGACCCTAACACATGGCTCTCGGGGTCCCCTGCCCACCCCGGATCTCCCCCAACCACCACCCGGCTGTGTTTGCCGGGAGTATGTTTTAACAGTTCACCTGTAGCCCCCACCTCTGTAAACTCCACCTCTGAACACCCATACCACATGATGGGAGTGGGGGAAAGAGCCCTTCAGAGACTTGGAACACGTCTCTGCTTTTAAGAGAGGGGCCTTGCTCTGGCTTCTCCAGTGGACCCCCAGCAACTCAGCCCCCCGCCACCACTGCGGGCAGCCTGGCCTGCGCAGCCAGTCCAGTGGCCCTCACGGTGGTTTGATAACATTAAACCATTGAGAAAGTCTGTATACAGCTTCCATAGCACTTTATATAAATTATACTTAATATAAATCCTTACAACACTCGTATGAACAGTTTCTATCCTGTCAAACAATATACAGAATCGTAGTATACGTAGTATACAATCTTAAATACGTAAACATGAAAAAGAAAGTACATATTAAGAATTAAACATATGTAAAAACCCCACCTTTGTTTAGGCTAGTATAGGCACTGGTAAATGGTGATGATGAAGAATTAGCTGTGCAGTACTGATGATGAAGGTGATGAGATGAATGTACTGCACAGCCAAGAAGAGCATTACTCCAGCTGTACTAAGGGCACCTCTTCATCAGCCGCCTCATCATTAGACAGTTCTTCAGGTGCTGCACTACCTTGGCCCTCGTCTGTAACCAATGAAGGTGTATTTGGTGGCTCACAGTGGCGCTAAAACAGACACCAACCAGCACCATCATCAAAACCCAAGCTGTCTGCACGGCTGCTTGGTTAGGGCAATATTCGGCTGTGGAAGGAGGGGTTATGGCCATGTCTGTGGAGGCACAGCGTGGCTTAGGTCTGGAATTATGATGGTGACCGTGCCTCTGGCCGCTGCCAGAGCTGTGGGCAGACACCCCAGTCCTGGCACACACGGCTGGGCAGTGGTCAGGAGGACCCCGAGAGCTGTGTGCTGGGGACTAGAGGGAACAAACACAGCACCCTGGCTGTGCTGCCGGCTCCCGGCTCCCTGCTAGCTAATGGCGGTGGCGAATGTTCCTCTGACCACGGTGGCAGCAGTCAAAGCGTGATTGCAGGGAAGTCTAGGAATTCCCTGGGCAAGGAGGGTTTGGAAGGGATTCCCTTTGCTTCCCTGACCCGTCTGAGGGCGTGGGGCAGCGACAGGAATGCTTCACAGCACTCCGGGCCGAGGGTGGCAGGGCGACAGGTGTGGCTTATTCGCATATTCATGACCAGCCTATTTTTGCGGATCAGGGGTTTCACAACACTTATCAATACCCTAACCCCCACGAAATTCGAGGTATATGTATAGCTAAATACCTTATATTGGGAAATATAGAAATAAACTAAGATACAGACTGACATAGTCTGGAAGTATTTGTATGGCAGACTGAATTAGGCCTTCCTGCTCAGACCATTTGTGTTTATCTGGCAACAACCACAAGGGTTCAGTTACAATAATCTTGTAACCGTTGAATGCAATGGAGTTTTATGAGGCATGAATTTGGCTCAGAATGTGGAAAGCTTTCCCAAATTCAGAGAGATTTATCACTGATTTCTTCCCTTCATTATTTTAAATGGAAACAGAAGAAAGTTCTCAAAAAGACACATATCCTGACCTCAGTTCAGTTCAACTCAGTTCATTGATTCACAGAGATATTTGGTTTATTCAGAAGACCACAATGCAAAAGCTCAGGGACAGGCTGAGTTTTCTTTAGATTTGTTTTAAAGTAAAAAAAAAAGATTTAAATCTAACTTTCAACAATTTTTCCTCATAAACCAAAATAAAACAACATACATGAGAAGCTGAAAGAGATTCTGGCTATTTTGACGGAGCTGTCTTGCTTAGTTCCTTTCTGACAGAATCAATTAGGAAATCATTTTTATGCAGTAAATTATTTTAGAAATTTTTATACACCATGAACAAATCCCATGGATTAATGATTTCCAGAGTTCACCCTTTTCACCTTGGGAAACATCCAGACCAGAAAAAAAGAACAGAGAAAACACAAACCAGGGAAAATAGTTTTGTCATTAGTTCCCTCTGTTTAAATGAAATCTTTTCCCCATCACGTAGGTAAGGCAAAGAACTGCAGTGGGTTGGTAGGATTCCTAAAGCACTGAAAATGAGCGAGCAGTTCTAAAATATTTTTATACATAACAAATCCAGAAGTGCTTTTTCGTGACAATGGCAACTTTTGCTTACATGGGCTGTGGAGCAAAAGCTTGAAGGGAGCCATGTGAGGAATAGCAGGGACTAGTGACGTTCATGAATGTTCAAGAATGAGGTACCTTGACAGAGTTGAGGGGGAAGCTTGAATTTTGCTTGTTTCGTCAATACCTTAGTTCCAAAATCAGGAGCATTTGCCCAAACTCTTACCCTTAAATATAACTAACTGCACTGTGCACACCTTGCATCTCTTCCTTCTCTAACAGTCCATATGCCTCTTCCCCAGCTGAGAGACAGGAGAGGAACCTGTGGCTTAAGATGAGATCAGAATATACAAACTGAAATGCTGTTTATTTGTCCAAGTTTTATTTTGTTTTCAACATTTTCTTGGGAATCCAGCAACCCACAAGCTTAGTTCTGGAGCAAAACAGGATGAGCCAAGAGAACTTAAAATCTTCTGGATATTAAAATCTCATTAATTTGAGCATTTTGTTCCTGTTACCAGGTGAAAATTTAGAGTAAATTAAATCACAGAAATTCAGAATTGTGATACTGACAATTATAATACGAATTATAAAGGAAAAGAAAAAGTGTTCCCATAGCAAGTGGAAGTGGTTTAACAACTCTCTGCAGCTTGTACATGACACTGGATTTAAAAATCATTCTTCTGATCAAACATTTGTAGGTGTAGTTAGGCAAGTTTTGAGCTCAAAGAATCCATTAGATTTTATGCTGATTCCTTCTCTACAAGAACACAGCAGCTTAAGTAAGAACGACCTGCTTATATTTTTAATCCATTCAAGCTTTCCAGCACTTGTTGTCTATGTAACAGTGAACAAGAAAGAACACACATCCCTTGCTGGGCTGTATTTCATCTACTGCTTCTTCCTATTACAAGGGATAAAAGGAAACAGTGGCTAACATGCTTTTGTTTGAAAGCAGAACACTGCAGCACATGCACTGGGAAAGCATGTCCATGGGAATGCTTATGTATCAGGGATTATGTTCTTCTGTCTCCCTGCTGTCTGTTCCATTGCTAATGGAAAACAGAAGTTATTTCTTAAGTAGTCTACCAGAGAACACAATCAGAGCTTTTCCTGTTCAGATGAACTATAACCTCCCTGCCTGCAGGTGATGGAAATCTTGGTCTTGTCCTTCTCTAACACTGGCTCTTCATTCTGCTGTTTCATTCTCTACCTGGTAAAAGACAGTTTCAAAACAAGGCCATGTGAAGCCATCAAATGCCTGGTTTGTGTGTCTTGGAATTCTTTTCGGAGTTATTTGCTCTATATTCAAATGCAAAATCCCACAAATAAATACACCCCTTTATACATATATACATAGAGAGTAGTTCTTATCTAAAAATTACATTAAACGATCAGATGTAGTTAGATTGCCTGTGGTGAGCCTACTATGAGTTGGAAATGTAAATCCATCAGTCATTATGAACTTTACCAGCCAGGAAAATACAGCATCTAGATTGGCTACATGCCCCCCCCTCAGTTTTTATTTTCATAGTCACATTTCTCTTGAGCTTATTTTCATAGCTAATATGTTGGAAATCAGGTTTTGGCTTAATTTTCTTTCTAATATTCTTCATTTGCCCTCTCAGTTTCTTCCCTCCTAACTGACAACTAACAGGGTCTGGCTGCAGCTATTCCTCTTGTGTCTCTGTCCTGTCTGTAAGTGCAAGGGCTCATCTTCCCTCTCCTTCATGTCACTTACAGTGTACTCATAGTTTGCAGAAGCTTCTGACCTTGCATGATTTCATTCTGGAGTATGGATGAGTGCTGCAAGAAATCTAAATGGCAGAGCAATTGGGAGACAGTACAGACTATCACACAAACTGCAAACAACAACTCTCCTGGAAGTGGCCAGAAACTGTAATGTTTGAGGGCAGAATTCTTACTTGCTACAAAGACCAAGGCATTAGTAGATCATACTCAGCTGCAAATAGAAAATAAGACACAGACCTGGCATAACCTCATTTGGTAGAAAAGAATTATGGCCTTTTTGCAATTGTTTTGCTGAAAAGTACAAATCTCTACAAAAAGAAACCAGCCATCTGTTTTGAATGTTTTAGAATGTAAGTATCTACTTGTGTTCTTCTTTGATCTATAATAATAAGAAGAAGACAGTGATACAGTTCAGTTACACCTCTTTTGTGAGTGCTTAATTCATCCCAGAGCTGTAGATTACAAAATTCCATCTGGACATCTTAGTCCTATCATTCTGGGATCAGAAAGATGATGAACAGTGTATCCAGGTCAGTTCTTTTGTGCTCATAGATATTCTTGGACAGAGAATACATTCTTCTAAGAGAAATGAGTTATTAAATAATAGCAAAACAATAGCTTAGAAAAAAAAAAAAGCCATCAGAAGAACTGTTCCACAAAAGAGGGAAAGGACCAGGAGCAGAAGTTGACATAATTTTAAGGCCAGCATTCTACTCTAAGCTGGCCCATCCCAGTCTAACAGCACTTACTGGGTAAAAGATGTCATGCCAGTATGGATAAAAAGTAAGAGAGAAGTTGGAAAGGCCTGGTTTCCAAAATGGAATTAATCATCAAGCAGAATATTAAGCATTACTTCAGTTGTTTCCTCCACCATGACAGGACTGCTATTTACATACACTAAAGTGAGCAGGTCACTACGAAAGGCTCTCCACTAAGCAGAGTTACTACAGCCAAAGAAGAAAAGATTATTCACTGAAAAACGGAGAAGTTTGAAAAGGCTTGAAAAGGATGGATAGCTGCATGATAGCTATTTTGAACTGTACTTCCAGATTTTGAACTGTACTTCCTCAGAGCAGCAACTGGCAATTTATGAACTCTTTGTGACTCCTTGCCTGAAGCTGATGGCACAGGAGTCCTCCTTCAGTTTCATAATTAACAATGACACCAACAGGATTCCAGAAGAGCAGGCATGGAAAGCAGGTCCTGTGATTAACTGGAACAACTGTACCCCAAGTACTGCTCTTGTAAGGATTCATTGGTTATACGTATCACCTTATTTGAGTGCATCAAATTAGGGTCCTTACTAAAGGGTTGCCCATCTGAAAAGCGAAAGTGAGGAGCCCCAGCTGTCATCAGAATGACAAAAGAAATCTGGCATCTTATCTCTCAGTTAGGACAAATGATAATGCTTAATTAAAGTAAGATTAGTTCACACAGCTGTCTTCAAATTTTGCACAGGGTACATCTCTAAGGCAAACACAAGACACATTCTTTCACAACGCTTTTACACATCTGGATGAGGAACTGCAATGAACATATCATACCGTTACTATATGGTACACAATTAGTTTGTAGATCTTTAGAAAGGGGAAGAAATGATCACTCAGATGACAAAAGATCACAAAAAAGAACAAGAAACAGTGGTCTGAAGAGCTTTGTACAGCATGCTGCAATGGCAGCTCCTTGAAATTTTTAACTTATGGGTTATTTTCCCTTTCTTGGGAAGAAATAGGAACTTGGAAGGAAAAATAAGAAGTATTAATAGAGCCAAATACAAATGTAACATAATTTTGAGAACAAATTCAAAATGAAGTATGTATTCTCGGTCTCTGTACGGGTGTTAGATGGTGAGTTGGACTAGATGATCCTTGTGGGTCCCTTCCAACTCATAATATTCTGTGATTCTGTGATTAGAATCACCATCATATCGCTTTAACAAGACTATTTCAGAATATTGTGCAATAATAGTAGCTAGCACTTATATAGCATTTTCCTCAAGCAGCACTTCCACTTTTACAAAAATTTCAGCTCATTTTACAATTACAGAATTTGAGACAGGGAGACAGGGAGACAGAGAACAAGTGAGTGCTTGGAGACGACGTCAGGAAAGAATTTATCTTCTGAATCGTGGTCTAGTACTGTGTCCAGTAAATAACACTGTAATCTGAGCCAGGCATGAAAGCTTGGTGGTTTTGACCATTTGGCATGATCTAACAATTAAAAAGACCACATTGAAAATAAATTTATTCAAAAGGCTTATGAGGTC
>WEKX01013209.1:5616-68085 GCA_013390025.1 Pitta sordida | reverse complement strand
TAAAAAGTGTGACAATAGGACAAGCACAAGCTGCAAGCATAAAATGTGACTCACAGAGAGATCAGATTCATGTAGGGAATGAATGCCCGTGCAATCATTTGAACACGGAACTCACCATGAAAAAAATATTTATTTTGCTGAAAGAAATCAGCATATTAATCTAAGCACAAAAAAAATTAATGTACTTCTCAAACTTCCCAAAGCATAGACACCTTTAGTGCTGCAGTGATCTCAGTGAGAAGTTCATGGGGTTTGACAGCTGTGGCAAAGGTTAAATTTAGTCTTGAGATGTCCTGCCCTCAATGTCATTATTTCTATCCCTCTTTACGATCACAGTAGTTACAGTTCTTCAGACCGTTGCCTGTCACCTATTTCTGCCACTTTCCTCTAAATCTGTTTGAATAGCCATGTATGCTGGCTGACCAGGTGTCCATTCATTGTGTATTTCCTTTTAGCTGTAAAGTGGAGTAAGAAATACTTCCTACACAATCAAAAGGAAATTGTGAATATTCCTCCTGGGGCATTCCCAGGGGTGAGACAAAATTGCTCACCAGATACAAGTTGGAAACACATGGCTCACAACCCTGAGCACTCAGTTGGTTTTTGCAGACATCTACCAGTATCAGCTCCTCTGTAAGATTTAACTGTTTCTATGATACTTACAGGAATCCTGTTTAATACCTTTGTTCTGAAAAAACGCAATACAGGAATGTCATTCAAGCCCCATTACCTTTTAATAATCACAGATGGCTATTTAGAATAAAACTGGTTTTGGAAACAACATATTCAGTATGTCCCTTGGACTATCACACGCTCTCGATTAAAAAGTAAAGTTAAAAAATTCAAACTGAATTTATTAGACTTTCTTCATAATGATGGCTTTCCCTCTATTTCAGTTTTTAGCTTTAGATGACTCAACTACAGAAAAACTCTTGGAAAAGTCAAATTACAACATCAAAAATGTAGCTTTTGGTATACAACACCTACTTGTAATCTGGTGATGTTGCAAATGGAAATGTACTGGTTTTGCAAGGAGTCCTAGGAAATTTACTTGAATTGACTCTTATTCAGGTCTTAAAAATGAGACAAAATTTTTCCTCTAATGACTTACTCCCTCTTTCTACCACAGACATCACCTCTGAAATCTTAGAAGTGTTAAAATCTGCTCGTGTCCAGTGCTCAAGCCACAATACCTACTGCTTCCACGTTAACATTTGTCAAACTCCATTAAAAAAACTGTCAAAAAGAAGAGGGGTTTTGTCTTGCAATATTGTTACTGTATTGCCAATGTTTGCATAATTTTGAAGTATCCTAATTTTTATGCACTCCAGTTCCATGCTAGCTGTTCGACCATTCCCTTGGTACTCATAATAAGCATAAAACTAATTTTCAGATTTTGTTTCTCAAATTCAAGCAGAACCGAATGTTTTGCTCTTTTGCAGGAATACCTCTGACTCCAGGATTTGATCACAACTGTTAATTAAAACTTCTTCCACAAAATGAGCTCAAAAAGCCTGTTTAATGACAGTACCCACTAGGCTTCAACCCCTACCACACGCTAGAGCCATGAAGATGGCATGAAAAATACAAGAGCACACATACTTAAAACCACACATGTAGTACATATAAACGGCATACCAGTGTAAATCTCTCAGCTCTCAGAATTTCAATTTTGCACTTCTGCTGTTCTTGCCCTTAGCACTTCATTTGTGTCTTTGCTTTACCTTGTGCCCTTTGTCTTTCACTCTTCCAACAGTTTTTGTGACTCTGTGTCCCCTACACCCATACAACAGAAGTGGTCATCCTCACTTCTGATGGGCAGAGGTGAATCAAGCAGATCTCTGAACCACATCTACACTTTCTCCCATCGTAGGTAACACAGCTGTGCTACACAAGAAAACCAGACAAATTAAGCAGCTTGGGAAATTCATGGATGGAAGCTTTGCTTCTCCTTCCCACATATGGCACACACAAGGTACAGATTTATAAGATTCACATGCACACACTCATCTCCTTTTGCATGTATTAGATGTCTTAAAGTGTAAATTCATATTATTCTCTATAAAAGTGAATAATAGCTATTTAAGATATTGGCCAGACCATTTTAGCATTTGAGAAAGACAAAGGAGCATCCTTGTGTGAAATCACATTTGAATACACTTGGGAATAGAGGAGGATGGAGCTCCATCTGGGGAATAAAAGGAGTTACGAGAAATTCAGACAGCAAGGAAATGAGCCTAGAGAAAAAGGCCCGGAAAGACTATTTCAGGATGAAAGATGGCATTCACACTGAATTATACACAGAAATGTAAACTATCATTATTTGGTACCACAGTAAGTGTGTGTATGTTTAGGAACAGTGCTCCATTTCAGGCAAGCTCTATCTGATAATGCTGTCATGTACAGACCTGGCACAATTAAATATTAAACTCAGTCAATTCTGGAATGCTGAAGCGGAAAAGCCTTAAACCCTAAAACATAAAATCAAAATAATGTACTTTGCTATTGTACACAGTTTTTTGGTCTCCGTTTTATCTTCAGTATCAACCAGAGGTGATTGCATCTACAGAACTAAAGGAACTTTGAATAACAAACTTATTGCCAAGCCCTATGCTATTGGTCACTTTTTAATCATTGTAATACATAAATCTAATTTAACACATGGAGGTTAGGGACTCTGTAACTTACATCATCTTAGCTTTTACAAAGAGAATAAGGACTTCTTTTAATGCACATGGAATATCATGGTAAAAACATGTACTCTGTTGAGAATAACTGGCTTGGGAGGTATCAATCACCTTTATACTTTCCCTGCTGAGATATGCAAGACAATCTTGAGGCTGACAAGTTTCTCGGATGAGATGCATGTAAAGTAAGGATGCTGGCTGACTCATTATTTTGACTAGGATACTCAGTAATGTGCTTTCCTGAGGAAAACGCCTCAAAGTGGAGAGATAAGCTGTATTTAATGTCAACCACCCATTAATTCAGTACACTAAGAGAAACTATACTCTTAGCACAGTTGCATTCGTGAACATAACAGCAGATGGAAATGAGAAAGATCTTTCTATCAGTGCTTTCTACACAAATTCCATGTTTGCTCTAGAATGAAAATCAGAATTATTCCTACCTTCATAGTGACCATCTTCTTCCTTTTCATCATTTACTTACCTAATTTTTCCTGTTTAATTGCTGTGCTTCAGCTGATCTTTACAAGAATTATCTCTAAAACTTTTAACAACATACACTAACACACAACCATTGCAAGAGTGGTGATTCAAAAAGAATGTGAAATCAACAGTGAGTGTAAATTAATGAAGCACTTTATGACTTTTTCCACTAAAGAGATTTTCTCAGTTCAAACCCCAAGGCATGAAATTCAAGTTTGACACTGCCACAGTTGGATCGAATTTTTCAGATGGTTGACTTGAAAAGAGGGAACTGATCTATACAGTCAGACTTGTAAGTCTGTAGTTAATTAAGTGTGAAGAGATGAGAGTGCCTCATTCTTTCATGAATGTTCTACAAATCTGTTACAAAGCAAATACTTTCAGAAATGTGAGTACAAGATTTTCACAGAAATTTTTGGAAGTTTTCTTTCAAATAATTGGTGTGGAAAAATCAAATTGTGAGAAAAAATGCGAAGAAATTAATGTGAAATATTTTTCCTTAGAAGGATAATTGAAGGAAGAAGTTTCATATAAAATTTTAAAATACTCTAAGTACCCCAAAGAAATGTATTCTGCTTTAAAACTTATACTCCAAGGCATAAATGAATCCTATGTACTGTGGCCTAATAATTGGTATTTGACTTTTGAGGCTCTATATCAAGGCTCCTGGTCAGTGAAGGATGCTTTCTTTGCTAGAGAACGGGCTCTGTCCTGTGTACTGCCTTCTCTTCTGGAAATGGGAGTTGTCATGGGGACAATTTGACAGCAGAAAAGAGAAAACTGTGGATGCTGACATGGGGAAACAAAATGTACTTTAAATGAAAAACAGCTCCCAATTTCTCCCCCATTGTTTTGAAAGAATGAAGGAGATGGAAGGGACAGAGGAAGGTTAAGGGGATATTCCTCTTTGCCTTCAAATTAACAGACAATTTATATTCCTAGTCCATATCAAGAATCATCTATTGTGAGTTCATAAATATCTGTGACTGGTTGGGTCAGCATGCATGGCCGCAATCTCAGCAGATCTTAACATACTTAAAACCTTCAGGAGGAACATTATCTCTGAGTAAATTCTTTACCAGAATCGAAAAACTATACATAGATTTGGCTACAGTGCAAATTGGTTTGAAAAAGAATCCGATTGAAAACGTTTCCTCCATGAAGTCAATGATAAATGATATGAGAGACATTTCCTGTTCTCTTGTCCGCATTAAGAGTTTGCTTTGCACAGAAACTCAATTACATGCCCTGGACAGTTCTCCCCACCACATCGTGAAACAATGACACAATGATTAAAAGAAGAAAATCACAGACTACACGTAAAGACACAAGAAACATGCTCATGCAGAGACTATTCAAGCAAGGGGAAGGAGCATAGCCAGGTTTCACAAAGCACACAGGAGCGAGACGTGGGAGTGACTGTTGGAAACTTTTCTATTGGCAAGAGAAGTTGATTCTCACCGTTCTGAACAAAATGGCTGAACTAAGTGCATCTGACTGGTTATGCCCAAATACCCTCCTCCTCATCCTAGAGGTGCAGAGGTGGGCAGGAGAGCCCCAGCACAGCATGGGAATGAAATAAAGAGTTGGTTAGTATTTAAAGCACATACGTAAGTACAAATAGTAGTAACAAAGTGATTAACTCCTTATGCAATATTCTGAGCTACCTTGAGATAAAACTTTCTTTGCTCTCTTGTAGGCTTTGTCAGCTTTTGATATGTCCCTATGCAAAGGAAAAACGCAATCAGACCTTCCTCCCACCCCCTCTCCTCCCTATTGCCCTCCCCTGGAAGGTCTTTGCAAGAATTTCCATATATGTTTAAATCTTATTTCTCTTTTACATTTTATCTTTTCACTTCATCTGCGAATGCTATGCTGCATTCATCTGCAAGCATGGACTACAGGAACATTCTGGAAATGGCTTCTGCTCTCTATAGACTTGCAGTGTAGAAACAACATATTCTAACATTTATACCAAATTAAGATTAAGAACTCAATTTAATTTGCAGCGTTAACAATTTCACTCTCCTGAAAAAGGTAACATTTTTCAACAATGCTTCAGAAAATTCAAGTCAGTTGAGTGTACACTGGAGGAAGGTACTAAATCAAGATGAAAGTAGCTTTGAAAATGAGAATTTTTTTCTTTGTGTCTTTGTATTCTTCTGATGCAGATATCAAAGGAAATCTTTAAAGACCTATTTTTGCAGGGTGAATACACAGTTGGTTTTTGTAATTTTTTTCTTGTACCTTAACCACGATTTCTTTGTGTCACTAGGCTGGCGCTTAAAGGTCTAGAGTGAGAGGCCTTCATTCAGATCTTAACAATTTCTAGATGAATCAGAGGCCAAAGAGGAGTGCCAGACATTCCTTTACTTTATTAAGGCGGTGATTAATGATAGCTAATATTTTAATTAAACTGGAATGGATGAGATTACAGCATAGGATATGCAATTATTGCTGGCATTTTCTGTGCTACCCAAGGGATAGTTAATCTCTCTGATAGTTATCGCGCATATGGCCGTGTTTTGTAAATGACACAGGAGGCTCCTCACTGCTTTGGAGATGGTAAATTGATTTTCCTTCAGTTCATGGCTCATTGAGTTTGTGAGGGAGCAGTCTGTGCTCATTTGACACAAGGGCCAGGACATCCTCATGGGAAATGAAGGCAACTGCTCATATGCAATCCACAGATCAGAAAGCTGATCCTGGAGTATGATTTCCTGCTACTGAGGGCAAGAAACAGTCCTGGACACTCCACATACTCCAGCAGTAAACCTGAGCTACTAAAATCTGAGTATGTCAGACAGGATTCGAGTGTCACATTTAAGACTAATGTTTTTTATTTCCCTTTCAGTGTGCTCTCTCTTCTCCACCCACTTAATAACATCTTAGTACTGGGAACTATCCATTCACATTTCAGGAGTTTTCAACAAAGCAAACACAAAAGGAACATTCATTTCTGATTTATAACTGCTATTTTTTTTCCAAGATACTGCAAGCATGTCAGGGAAGATGTCTCAAAATAATCAGCCCTCACAGTAAAACTTATCTTAAAAACAAAAAAGAGAGACACATTACCTGGTCAGGGGAGGGCTTGTGGTTGGTTTGGTTGGAATGGGATGAGGATTTGAGGTGGTCATCCTCATAGTTGTCAGCCATCAGCTTCATACGGTTCTGAGTCTATTTAAAAAAAGCAAATAAATATCAGTCTACCTTCTAATGTGATCATGGGGACTAAAGAGAACAAGGTATTTATATTATTCTGCATATCCAAAATCCATACATGGAAAACTATAAGATACATGCATAAAACCTCAGGTGCATTACTGTAGAGAATTGGTAAAAACTGGGAGACACATTCCAAACAGCTCACTTGAAGGATAAATTAATTTTGCAATTAAGTGAATCATCTGATTTGTACCTACTAAAACTTGTGCTGTACAGGAAACTAATTTCTTCATATAGGTCCTTGGGATTAAGGTCCAAACATCGACTTGAAGAACAATTCAGTGAAAGAAAACATGAGTTAGATGTCCCTAAGTCAGTTAAAAAAACCCAACATAATGAAGATTTTTAAATAAAAACCTGGACACAGTCAATTAAAGAATTATCAAAATATGAAACAAGTTTCTCAGTTTTTCTTCAACTTCTTGGGAAATTTCAAGTTCCAGAGGATATTCGATATTTAAAAACACACAATATAAACTAAATCGTGTAAGAATAAATGGTAAGCATTCTCAGTAAGCAACTGCAATGAACATTAAAATATACTACATGACTCTGTCTGAAAAGGAGAGTGCTAATAAGATTAAGGCCTTTAAACACACTATGCTGAAATGAGGTCCCCAACCACCCACAAACACCTCCTCCCCCCAAATAATGAAAGAAATGCACCTAGAAAGTGTGCCACTTCCCCAGCCAGACTAACATTCAGGCATCAATGATACTATGTCAGTAACCTAGAGGGACTATGAAGAGCTGGGTCAGGCTCTTGCAAAGCAAAGTGCGGGTTCTCTTCATGTTATCTGGGTGCCAGTGTCATTGGGAACCCACAACTGGAGCAGACCCAAAATGGAATGATGGTACTTTTCCTCCCAGCTCAGAGTGCAGACAGTGCCCCATTTTGAGCTTTGTGAAATCCTTGTATCTCAAGGAAATAAAAAGGCTAGCCAGACCTATGCTAGATATGATACACAGTAAATTATCTACAGCTAGACATATGAAATCATCAGACGTGCACTAAAATTAAATGTCTTAAAATGAAAGTTCAAAGCTCAGTGTAAAAATGCCAGCTGTTGATTCAATCCCTTCATAACTCTATGGTTTCTCACTGAAAACTCTAATTTTAATGAGCATCTTGAGGCTAGAGAACACAGACTCTGCTTGACTCTATTCAGAGCATTATATAGAAGGTCCAGGATTTGAATCTGGATTTGATTTTATTTTGGATTAATTTAACAAAAGCTATAGCACATAGAGCTTAAGCAATAAGCAATTTAATCATGCAAAATTTTTATATTGTTTGCTTTGCTTTGTCAAACAAGTTTTGAATTCCAAGTCTGACTCATCAGTCATAAATCACTACTTGAAACATACTACACTAATCCTTAAACAACCAGTTTATTGTAAAGGCACTTTCTTAATATTTATTATTTTATTGTATTTAAGGTTGCCTTTTTAACAGTTTCTTCTTTGCAATGAGAACTGACATTAAATGATTTCACATTTCTTTGGAAACTTTTGGTTTTGATAATAAATAATAGATTCTTACATGACTTTAAGTGTGTGTGTGTTAAAAAAAATCTATTGAAACACAGATGTTTAGCAGATTGTTAGTACTGTACATTGACTTTCTTGAAAGAAAAAGTAGCTCTTCCCAAAGAGAGGTGCACATTCCATGATACTTGAAAAAAACCCCCTATGATAGCTCATACAGGAAGAGAAGAATATAAAGACCAAAACATGTCACAGAATCATAGAATGGATCAGGCTGGAAGGGACCGCAGTGGGTCCATCTCATGCACTGCTCAGGCAGGGCCATCCCAGAGCACACGGCACAGGATTGCATCCAGATGGCTCTTGAATATCTTCAAGCAAAGGAGACTCCACAACCTGTGGAAAATCTGTTCCAGTGCACAGTCACCTGCACAGTAAAGAAGTTCTTCCTACTGTTCAGGTGGAACTTTCTGTGCATCAGTTTCTGTCCCTTACTTTTTGACCTACTGCTCAGCACCACTGAGAAGAGCCTGGCTCCATCCTCTTGACACCCTCCCTTCAGATTGTTAAATACATTGATGTCTTCTCTTCCCTCTCAGTCTTCTCTTCTTAGCAATCGCTCCCTCAGCAACTCCTTGTAAGAGAGACACTCCAATCCCCTCACCATCTTTGTCACCCTCTACTGGACCCCCTTCAAGAGCTCTGTGTTTCTCTTGTACTGAGCAGCCAGGAACTGGACACATCACTCCAAATGTGGCCTCACCAGGGCTGAGTAGAGTCAGGACCACCTCCCTAGACCTGCTGGCAATGCTCTTTGTAATGCACCCTAGGATATCTTGAGTCTTCTTGGCCACAAGGCCACACTGCTGGCTCACAGACAGCTTATTGTCTAACGGGATTCCCAGGTTCTTCTTCTCAGAGCTATTTTTCAGCAGGTCTCTTATCCCCGTCAAGCCTGACTATGCCCCTGTCCCTTCAAATTTCATTTAAAGCACTTTTTATGAGCCCTGCTAAGTCCTGAGTTAAGAACCCTTTCCCCCTTTAAGACACATGGACACCACTTATTCCTGCTATATAAACTGACCCATGATTGAAAACCACAAAGTCCTGTTGTTTATACCACTCTCAAAGCCAGGTGTTCATCTGCATGACTTTCCTGTTTCTTGCCCAATCATGCCCTGTAATTGGCAGGACGGAAGAGAACATAACTTGTGCTCCAGATCCCTTGACTAGAGAACAGGGACCTTGACCTTGTTCCAAGGCCCTGATGTCCCACTTGACTGTCCTTAACCTTCTTGTTGAGACTTCATCGCTGCCTACTTGGAAAACTGGTAGTCAGTAACAACCAATGGGCTGTATTAGGGTGGGAAATTTCTTGGTAACGTCCCCTACCCGAGGCAACACACCTCCCTAAGGGTTGGAGGTCTGGTCAGTAAAAAGTACAGTGCCCCCACAGAAAATTCTGAAGTCAAGCTGAAGAGGCTGAGCACTTCTGCCACTTAAATTCAAGTAGAATAACATATTATTAATACTTGGCAGAGGTATGAAAAGAAGCTGAAAGAATTGGGCTGGTGTAGCTGAAAAAGGGGAGTTTTTTTTAATGGTAGGAGGAAATAGAGAAGATGAAGCCACACCTTCTGGACAGGAGAGGATGAGAGATGACAGATGCAAACTGGACAACAGAAAATTCTTGTTGGAGGTGAGGAAAATTCTTTTCATGATGAGATGGATCAAACACCAGAACAGGATGTCAAGACACTGCAGTGCAAATGGACTGGACAAGGCCTTGTGCAACCTGCTCTAGCCAGTGATGCTCTCAACAGGTGGCTGGACATAGAGGACCACTCCAACTCCAAATATGTTGCAATCTCTATTATTTGGGATTTTCATCTTCAGATAATTTTATAAGTATCAAAGCAGGAGTTTTCAAATCACACACACGGAATCACACACAGAGTATTATGAGTTGGAAGGGACCCACAAGGATCATCTAGTCCAACTCACCATCTAACACCTGTACAGATCCGAAAGCACATCCCAGAATGGTTAACACAAACCTAGTCCCCTCACAGTGTAGCAGGCCACTCTGGGCCAGAAGGGACCCAGGATCATCCAGCCCTACACCCCCCCAGCTAGACCATGTCACTAAGCTGAAGAGGGAGATTATAGTATCAGAGTATCACAATATTGGCAAGGTTGGAAGAGATCTTGGAGATCATCAAGTCCAATTTATAATCCAACAGTAACCCATCATCTAAACCATGTCACTAAGTGCCACATCCAGTCTACTCTTAAACATCTACAGGGATGGTGATTCCACCACCTCCCTGGGCAGCCTGTTCCAATGGCAAATCACTCTTTCAGTAAAGAATTTCTTCCTAACATCAAGTCTAAACCTCCCTTGATGGAGCTTGAGACTGTGTCCTCTTGTTCTGCTGGCAGTTGCCTGAGAGAAGAGATCGACCCACACCTCATTACAACCTCCTTTCAGGTAGTTATAGACAGCAATAACGTCTCCCCTGAGCCTCCTCTTCTCCAGACTAAACAGTCTCGGCTCCCTCAACCGCCCCTCATCAGGCTTGTGCTCTAGCCCCTTCACCATCCTTGTTGCCCTTCTCTGAACACATTCTAATATCTCAACATCCTTCTTAAACTGAGGAGCTCAGAACAGAACACAGTACTCAAGCTGCAGCCTAACCAGTGCTGAGTACAGGGGAAGGATAACTTCTCTAGTCCTGCTGGCCACACCATTCCTGATGCAGGCCAGGATGTCATTGGCCTTCTTGGCTGCCTGGGCACACTGCCGACTCATGTTAAGTTTCCTGTCCACAAGTACTCCCATGTCTCTTTCTGCCTGCCCACTCTCCACCCACTCCATCCTAAGCCTATAGCTCTGCATGGGGCTATTGTTACCAAAGTGTAGAACCCTGCACTCTCCTAAGTTGAATCTCATCCCACTGGAATCTGCCCATCTCTCCAATCTGTCCAGGTCCCTCTGTAGGGCCCTCCTACCCTCTAACACATCAACACCTGCTCTGAGCTTGGTGTCATCTGCAAACCTGCTTATGATGGACTCAATCCCATTGTCGAGATCATCAATAAACATATTAAACAGAACTAGGCCTAACACTGATTCTTGGGGGACACCACTACTGACTGGTTGCCAACTGGATGTGACAGCATTCATCACCACTCTCTGGGCTTGACCATCCAGCCAGTTCCAAATCCATCCCAGAATGGCTCCTGTCCAAGCTCCGGGCTGCCAGATTCCCCAGGAGTATGCTGTGGGAGACTGTGTTGAAGACTTTACTGAAGTCCAGGTACATTACATCCATAGCCTTCCTCTCATCTACCAGTTGAGTTACTTGGTCATAAAAGGAGATCAGGTTAGTTCCAAAATTCTACCTACCTGCCAAATATGATTTAGTTGCTTAGCTCCACCACAAGCCTTTGAACAATTTAACCCAGACCAATCTCTGAAGCATCCTAATGATGATAATCCTATGGGATCAGTTCACCCTAGAAGGACATTTTTTATGTTCCCCCTTTAATTCAGCAGTGTATGCTTGTGATATGCAAGTCTTGGCAAAAAACCACAAAAATCAGTATTGTGATTTCACCACAGGAACTGATTTATACACATTGGAATCAAGAGATAGAAGATAAGCAGTTTATCTCTTGATGGATATCACAAAGAACTATTTTCCAATATTTAAATTTCAAGCAGCGTTGCAAATAAAATATATAATATTGCAATACTTTCATCATTCTTTTTATGTAAATGGAAATAAAAAGCTTCTGCCTAGGACTGGAACATCAATGATGAATTTTTAATTGGAAATTCTAAAAATAACTGGAAATACAAGAATTCAGTTTCTCTTCTATTGCTCCTCTAGAGCAAAAAAATGTTCAAAAGGACGGAAATTTCTCAAGTAAACAGCTGTTGCTACAATTTAAAAACAAACTGTTTACTTTACTGTGGGGAACCACTCCAACATCCTGCATTGCTTTGTCATGGCACTGTTATACAATCCTCTCCCACCTCATGAGATTATGGCCCAGATCCTAGGGCAAACATTTCTACTTCATTACAAAAAGTATGAACAAGAGAGTGGTTTAACCACTGTGTCCTGTGAGAAAATAAACGAGCAGTGCAGAAAAATCGGTTGTATCAAAAGTGCTTTTGTCTAAAAGCTCTCGAGATGTAAGCAGAACTAGTTACAATAAGAACTGGATGTCAGATTCAAATTTTGCTTACAAAATACCATGTGCCATTGCAGGCACCTTCCTCATGTACATGGAGAAAAAATGCTGGAATGAAAAAAAACTGAACACAACTCCACAAGTCAATAGGTTTCCTGAGTTTTTTCCAGGTTTCTTAATTTCTTTTTGGAGATTTCACAACCTTACTCCACCAGAACTCCATGCTTTATCAAAGCCCTCAACAATGATCATTTTTAATCTCAATACGTAAACACCGTGCAAAAGCACAGTCCCAAACTCTTCAGTTCAGACTACTGCCAGTTCTCAAAATTACTAAAGAGTCATTGTACACTCTCAAGCTCCTAACACAAAGCCAGGAATGACCCTAGAGAACTTGCCACATGAGGTCTGCAGACCAGTCTGTGAACTGAAGGCCTAAATCATAACATTTTCAAAGGTACTGTATCCAAAACTCCAAACTTCCCTCAGTCGCATATTAGACTATACTCTGGTACTATCAGATCTTGCCCATTCCTCCCTTCCTCTCCCCGAACTTCTGTAATTATACTTTTGCCTCTCTGATACATTTATTTTTAATGCCTTTCTCTCTTCTTGTTATTATTTAATTCTACCTACTTCCCCATCCCTTGTTACAACAGGCAATTATATGAAAAGAAAAAAACACCAGAAGAAAATGTGAGAGAAGCTTTTCTTAATCATGCATGTGAATGACGAGCATCAGAAGTTATTTTAAACCGGCTCTCTTGGGTTGTTTCATGGTCCTGCAGTGATTTAACCATCTTTTTTTTGTCACCTTTTTCCCCGAGNAGTACAGGGGGAGAATAACTTCCCGAGTCCTACTGACAACACTATTCCTGATGCAGGCCAGGATACCATTAGCTTTTCTGGCCACCTGGGCACACTGCTGCCTCGTGTTAAGTTTTCTATCAACCAGCACTCCCAGGTCCCTTTCCACCTGATCCTCCTGCAGCCACTCCAACCCCAGCCTATAGTTCTGCATGGGGTTATTGTAACCGAAGTGTAGGATACAGTTTATTTCTGCCTGTATTCTATAATCACTAAATGTCTGGATAAACAAGGAAATTACCACATTTCTAACATAAGCAGCATTTGAAAACTTCCATTGCAAACTGTACATGTACACCATTTTAGCTGCCAAACTGTAGCTGTGATGAATTTTTAAAGAATTGTTAAGTTCCTCATTCATGGATGCACTACTTCAAAGCATATTCTCACCTGTAGATTCTTTCAAGCAAGTTATTTTGTAATAACTTACTGCAGGTTATATTGGTAGCTTGTTTGTGCACCTCAAGCCTAAAGAACAAATGAATATTTTATCACAGGTAAATTATTACATGAGAAAAACTGATGCTGATCCACAAAGTATCGGGAAAAATCAGAGACATATTCTGGAATATAGCTGGTAAAGCCTAGAGGAGTGCTGTCCAGGTCTGACAAACTCTTTATTGTGGAATTTCACATATAAATATGAAACCCATGGGTTTAACTACAGCCATTGTTTATAATATATTTTACAGAATGTTTTTATTTGAAATCTTGCACGAAGTTGTATGTTATAATGAGAGTACATACCATTCTTAAGCATTTCTGCAGGACAGCTAGTGTTCTGGTAACCATTATCCTGGCAAGTTTTTAAACCAAGTTTTATTCATAGGGATCACACATTTCTGTATCTCTAGACAAGCTCTTTAAGAAGCAGTAGATTTCAGTTCATAAGCTGTGCATTCCCTCCATTCTATCTCTGCTTTGTACACTCATTGAAGTAACTATTTCAAAGAATTTGCCTCACATCGGTTCCTCCACCATCAAACACTGCGCAGACCATGACATCAGTGGCTACTTTCTCATTTTCTGTAGAATATTTGCGTGGGGTAATTTCTGGTTTTGCTAACCAGTCTAAACAAGGGTTGTTAATCCTTTAATGTAGAGTTTAAAAAAATCCCACATGAAGTAAATATTAGCATAATGACTGTACTTGTGACAAATGGCTATGTGGTGGAGGCAGTGTGTCAGCGAGTTAGAGGAGTCATCCCGTTTCAATCTGACTTGAATGTTTCACCGGAAGTGCACACATCCACAAGTAACAGCTTAAAAAACATTTTTTACCAGTAATAACACAGAAATATGGATGAAACAGCAAAATGGATAAACGCGAGTGGTTTTCCTTCCTCAGTGTGTGCCAAATTCGGGATCTCTGAAATTTATGTACTTGTGAAGAATTTCAGATAGTTCTTTTCTGTTTGTTAAAAACCCACAGTGAGCCATAACCCCCTAATATCCAGCCAATTTCCTGCTGGAATCTGGCTGTCAGAAACAGTGAAATAATAATCCCTCTTTGCCTTTGATTAGAATATGATGCTCCATGTAATTACCTTGAGTAAATCTATGCCTGCCTTGAATATACACCCACCTGTGTATATCTACGTTGAGCATTGGGACTTTGAAGGATTGCTTCAAGTATTTTTCTCTCTGACTCCTTCCCATTCACGTTATTTAATGATCTGGGACATATTTTTCAAATTTGTAAAGAGATGGTACATACTGAGTTGTCAATTTTGTTTATAAGGTTTAAAAGACACATCCTTAGCTAGGTTTGGTTTTCATTTTGGCTGTTTTAAGATTAGCAAGTGAGATTTCTCTATTAGCAGCAAACCAGCAAAGAAATACATAGAAATCAACTGCATAGAAATGAAAACCATTCCTGTTACTAGAGTTTTGTACGTCCTGGGGCCTGTTTTTGTGAGCTCAACAAAGAACATGTGCAGCTGCTCAGGTTTGTAAAAGCCTGAAAGACTTAATAGATTCTAGCTGGGATACTAGCTTCTGCTTTGGCTGTTGGCAATGTTAAAACAATATTAACAGCAAGTGAAAGACTTTATCAGCTCAGCTAATTTCTGTGTTTAAAGATGCCATTTTTCTGTTAATCTCTCCGCATGTGATAATTACTGAGAAACTGCGTTTTGGAGAATTCATATTCAAAAAACTAGAATTTGAACTGAACTAAAGGAGGCAGATCACCTAAATGTGGCATTCTCTCTGAGACTGGACATATGTAGATGAGATTAAAAAATAAACTTTGAAGTGAAATTTTCCCTGTACAGAAATGTCTCTTGGAACTTAGTTCCTTAGGAGATTAACAAATGTTCTACCTAAGGACAAAGTTGATTGAAATCTATTGCTCTGATTCCTGCATGAAGAAAACCAGTGACAACAAAAACCCCCAAATCCAAATTAGATCAGTGTTCAGAACTCTTTTTTATGCTACACCATACAAACATTATAGTGTATGTTTCCTTACTTGTCTTTTAGTCTATTTAAAAATACCACAAACTGTGTTTAAGACTAACTGATAAGTGATAAATAGAATTGCCTTTGCCTTTCTCAACAAGAGCTGGAATCTGCCCAGTCACAGGTTTCAAGGGAAACTAAAAGAAAAAAAACCTCCTCTGAAGGTGTCTCATGGTTAACTATCAAGAGAAAACCAAGTACACTAGTTTTTTGGCATCTTTCCACTGCATGTAAGAGTCTTAGGCAGAAATTCCTGTATCTCAAAGGTGCTTGAGCAATGCTGGAGTATGAGAACATTTACCACTATATTTGAAACCTAATTTATAGTGAATGGATGGCCTATGCATCAAAAAGTCCCTTTCAGGCTGGATCAACAGGACTCCTGGATCCCTCACACAACAGACAACTCAAGAAATTATTTACTGAAATTGAGCCGAAGACACAGCAGCAAACAAAATGAGCTGCTGCTGTTTCAATTCTTAAGACAAAATAAGAGAACTGGTTATATTCTCATTCCAGTGTTGAGTATATAAAACCTCTGTATTCTACGTTTCAAGTGAGCAGGTGAATATTTTCTGTGTTATGAGCCAGCCTTAGGGTGCAGTTCATTAGGAAAGTCTGATCTTGGTTCCACACTATGGCAGAGAAGGGCCTTACTGCAGAAGAGAATCACATTAGTATCCTTTCGTTCCACATGCCCAATAAACAGAAAAGGTCATTTATTTACATTAGCTTAACAACTGCTTTTTTGCTAAATTATGCTGCTATATCCGCTCTTGGTCTACGGTGCCATCTTAACTTCTTCTTTAATCAGTAAGGAACTAATTTCTTTCACAGACAGCATGGCTACCCTTGAAGAGCCTATGAGTCCGCTTTATTACCCATTTTATGCTGGCTAATGAAATCTGCGTGCTTTGGATCTGTACTCTCCATCTCCTAAGCATGGCCTTCAACCCTATAATAATCTCTTTCTCCAGCCTGACTCCCCCATGGTGTCTGCAGGCAGGAGTCAGCTGGGATCAGTGTGAAAGTATGTATGTTCTGAATGGCCAGCCATATGTGTATGCGGCAGCCAAACAAAATATATCACGGCTCAATTCTTCTTGCCTTTCCCTGTGTGGGAGCTGTACCTCGGGCTTTTTTCGCCTCTACCCAGCTGTGGATGTTAATTAAGTTCCTATAAATTACACAATCTTTGAGACTTTCTTCTTTCTGTCAAATTCAGTTAAAAATGGTCAATAAATTGAAATGTTACTGGATGGGAACTGCAGCTCAGCTAAGCAGATGGATAGTGCTGTTATTTAAACTAGTCTTTGAAGGAGTCCAAACTGGCATGTTTTGTTTGGGTTGTGAGAGTTTGGATGTGGACTCTCAATATATCCTCCCATTAAATGTTACACAGAAGTGCAGTTTTCTGTGGTACATGCCTTTCTTTAAGATTCTGGGAGGCTGAACTGCTACAAATTCCCAAGTGAACGGGAGCAAGTCTCTCATGTTTAGCTCATGTGTCTGCTGCGTGTTTAATATATACAGTTTATTGTCTCTTTAACCTACTTTGATGCATACCACCACCGACAACTCACTCGAAGAAAAAAGTGAAATGCTGCTTCTATAATAATGCAAAAGGAAATATCCATCTTTGTCATGGTCCTCATTACCCAAACTGTTGAAAAATCCTAACTGCACTTCGCCCCTTGCTCATCTTTCCATCCTTATGGTGTGTGTGGATCCAAGCAAAAAAGTTCATCTCATGTTCCACTAAACAATGGAAAATCAAAGACAAAAAAAGCAGTGAGAAAAACAAGCTGAAATGTACTTTGGGACATATACTCTTCCTAAAAACTTTTCTAGGTTGGTGACAAGTGTTTTACAAAGCAAAATGTAAAGGATATCTCAGGTTATGCTAAGGCTGGCAATGCATTCCAACATATTAATGATCCTGTGATCACACTAAACTTGTGCAATTCAAGCACCAACATGAAGTACTACAGATAAGGTTAATATTACAAAACGTACAAAAATTTTGAAGGCAAAACTCTTCTTACATTACCTACCTCATATAGTATAGAACAGGTAAATGTTTCTATCGCAAACAGAACAAGCTTGTTTGACATCATTGATACAACTCTTGTTTTCTTATGACTATTTACCTGAAATTTCTCCTTCCCTTCTCACTTCAGCTTCACTCCACACACCCTGGTCATCATACCCTCAACTATCTTACTCTGTGTCCCCCTTTCCTTTGTTATTCTATTTTGTTCTCCTTTCCAAAATAAATTCACTTGCATATGCTCAACTTCACAAAGCTGCCTGTATAACACAACCACTTCAGTCACTCTGCTTTTGTCTCAGCCTTCCTCCTAGTCTGAAACGAGAAAGTTTCTCAGTTCAGTGACACCTATGAAAACCGACTGCCAAAAATCTCATTAAGGAATTCACATACATGACGCATCCTACTGTAAAATCTTAAAACCTAGTCATGATTCTCTGGTTCAACAAAATTGTTTGTAGCCCATCTGCTCATGTGTATCTTCATACACCTTTCCTAGTTGATGTGATTGGGAAGTTTTCTAATCTTTTTTTTTTTTTTTTGAAGGTATATACCAGTGTTTTGACCAAAGCATTTTTATCGCTACATATTTTTATTGTTATATGACTCACCACTTCAACTGCATTTGCCTGCAGCTTCAAAGGGTTGTTAATAGCAACCCCCCCTCTATACATACTGTTCATGGCAAAAAGTAGTAGTTATGTACAGATACAAATTCCTAGATGCTAAAGTGATGGGAGCTGCTCAGTGTCATCTCAGCACAGACTGCCTGTGACTGCCCAGAACCTGGCTCTGAGAGTATACACGAATGTGTCTGTGTCTACATGATATAAACAGTGTTGATAGCAACTGTTTAAAAAAACATACAATGAAACCTCAAGACTATTTATACTTGATCTGAAATTCAGTTTAAAGGCTGCTGCATATAAAAGAAAAAGAAACCCGGTATTATTCTTTATGTGCCCTTTGAATCGAGGCAAAATCCCGCATGGTAACTCCTGGAGGGAAGAGTTGAAAGGGCATTTCCTTTGACAACCAACAGAGCTTTGCTACTCCAAACTAAATTAAAATTAAAAATGTTTTCTGTATGGGAAATTATTAGGGTTGACATCCACCTAGAAGAGCCCCGCCTCATAATATCCACGTGGACACACAGACATTACATTCCTGTCTGTCCACACCGTCTGTGCGTGTGGTCTGCAGACACAGGATTCCTGTCCATCCTCACTGTCCCTGTGTTTGGTCCACAGAGGCAGCATTCTGCCCCAGCACACAGCAGCACATGTGCAGTACAGAGCTGGGCAAATGACTCTTAGCCATTTGCCCTGCTCTTGCACGCAGTACACAAGCAAGGAGGACCAGAATATTACAACACTTCTCAGCAGAGGTTGATTCTTTTCTATTAAATCTCCATTAAAGCTTAGATGGAGAGACTTATGCTGGAAAGACTGAAAAATCATTCAGTTTTTCTACTCTATTTGTTCCAAAATTATTCTTAAACACAAAAGAAATTGTTGTTCTTTCTACAAAATTCACGGCACACAATGTGCAGAGATGTGCCATTTTGGCCAGATGAATTTCTCTAAGGTGTCTACATTCCAGAAAGTGCTCCTGTCTTCACCTGCTCTATTCCTAATCTATTGGCTTTCTATGACTTACATTATATGATGACATTATAAGTGAATAGAAGTTCAGCCAATGGATACCACAAAGCACACGCGAAAGCTTAAACGATTCCATCTCTGCTACAGAACCACTAAAATGCCTGTAGAGAAGACACTTGAAAGGTGCACAAAATGATCTGTACGTATAAATAAAGATATTTTCCCTTAGGGAAAAGAAAAGAAAAAATAAAAAGGGGAAGATACAGACCTTATTATTGCCTCAGAGCAAATAAACCTGTGCAAGCTTCCAAGTTTTAAACAACTTATGCATGTGTGTGTTCTTAAGGGTCACTATATTGCTTTTATTATTTTTTCAACGTCATTAATGTCAGCAGTTGGCAGAAGCTTGGGTTTCTAGCTGTAAAAAAGAGGCAAAGCCAAAATTACATACTCTAGTGATTAGGAGATGGAGGGTACACTGACTTGGTATCAGAAATTATGGTTATGTATTTCACATTAAGATGAAAAAAGCGAGAAGAGTAATTCATTACACTAGAAAAAGAATTGAGGATGGAACAACAGTGAAAGTGAATATTTACAAAAGTTAAACTCTGCCTTCCCAATAAAATGTAAAACTATAAAACAGGAGATACTTATGTTGTTCAGACCCTGAGAAGAACTTGTCTGGAGTCAGCTGGGAGAGCTCAATTTATTTTTTGTTTACTCAACTACAGGAAATATTTGTATTCACACTAAGACAGACAGGCATTGGTGGTAAACAGAAGGAACAAGAACAAAAGACTTGGGTACTATAACTGTAAAGTTGTAGTCAAACAAAGAGAACAAAACCGCTAATAAAACAGCCACCCCTTGACCAGGGCCGTACTCAATATAAAAGAACATTACTTCCCCCAGGCACCACTACTGTGATCAGAGTTTAACATATATTTGGAGACTAAAGCTTTACAGAATTTGAGAGACTAACATTCACCTGTACTATTGACAACTTAAAATTGTGCAACATGTTACTGTAAAGGCAGATTACTCGTATTTGAAATTGAGGTTACAGGACCAAGAAATTGTGTATCACATGAGAAATGTCTGATTACGCTATGTAAAATCAGACAGTAATCTCTGATAGCTGTTTGAGATTTATTATGTCTTCATGCACAATCTTGGACTAATCCCTAAATGCAGTTCTTTGCACTGAAAAGTCTCAAAACTTTTGGTACCACATTCAAGGCAAAGAAAGTCACACAGAATCATTATTTTCTTTTGTGTTCAAAATTGGTCTGCTCAGAGACAGTTGAACACAACTACCTAAAAGATAATCTGTCAAAATCATTGACTTGTATTTTACAGCATCATCTCCAGACTCTCGTTCTCGAGCTCAATCTCCATCAGTATCCTCTTTCTCCTCCTGTACCCTTTGGTTTTGGCAGCTGTTAACAGACTCCTCACAGCCTCCCACATTAGCAGCCAGCAGAAAAATCTCCATCTCCTCCCTGCATTCACAAATGTCAAGTGGCAAAAACATGATCCCTAGGTAAAAGGTGCACAACTTCTCTTTGGCCATGAATATTTTTTCATCTTAGAAAAGGGCTGCAGAAAGCAGTATGCACTTATTAAGGAGTAAAATGCGTCATTTGTACGATACCAAAACATGAATAGCAATTCTTTTTAAGACTTGGATTCTTCTGAACATAATAACATCATGAATCTACTAGAACTGACAGGACTCTGCAGCCACCAGTACCCATCCGTTTGCAGAAGCTAATGTAACTGATGCTTAATTTCATAAATCTATGTCCTCTTTTCACAAACCTGCTATACTGCCATAGCAATTTCCACAACTTGGTATGCAAATTAGTGAAGGGTTATTACCAAGAAACTAGTCCTAATTGACAGCATATACCTTAGATTTCCAACTGCAAGATGAAACTTGTATTTTCCTCTGCATTACACATTCATTAGCCTGAGATATGGTGTACTGGACTAGACTCAGACTGCTTCAAATAGGGAAATGATTTTCAGAATCTAAGGAGCTTAATACAGTGGATAAGAAAAGTACCTGTAGACTGAGAGGTATTTCAGTGCATAAGCTCAAAAATACCTGAGATCACTGTTCATCAATAGTTCACTGTTTACTGAAGCTGAAGTTCATTCCATGCAGGTGAGACTTAATTCTTTCCATTATCAGTTTTTAAGATGGTGGGGACTAAATCTCTTTTGCAGTCTATGCATTTTTGTCTTCTCGAGCAAAAAAAGCACCGATTTATTATGTTACTCCCAAAATAACACAGTAAAATAGCAAACATTCTCTCTTATAGATCATTCATTTTTATTACATATTTCTAGGTGCACAATTCTTTCCATCATTCCTCCGTCAAGTAAAGAACACATCACTTACACATGAAGTCATGCAACTGTTAATGTGTAATCTGCTTGAAACCTCCTACGTATTTAATTTATGAATCCAATCAGTCACCTCATATCTCTGACTTCACCTTCTCCTTTACACATTTTTGGAACACACCTTGAATCATCTATCACCTCACCAGTTACAGATCTTGCACAAATTAAAACCAATACTAAAGCCGATAAAATGCCTTTCAGCTTTCTGCCACTGCCTTTCTAATGACTATCAATACATGCATAAATTATTTTTTATATAAGATAGCTGCTAACATCACAGGTTTATTAGGTGTTTCATCCAAAGATAAATAACCATAAATTAAGTATCACAGTATCACAGTGTTGATAAGGTTGGAAAAGACCTTGAAGATCATCAAGTCCAACCTATAATCCAACTAAAACCTAACAGCTGTAACATTTATATCATGGCCCTCATTATAGCTTTAGCATGAAACTGTTCAGTGTGTTGTGTGCTCTCTGGGGAAAAACACCAATAAATGTAGGTACAAATAAGCATAAGGTACCAAGTTAACACATTTTAAATGGAGATAAGGTGTGGAGACACGTGTGTCTCCTAGACCATTGACAATGTCAGGTAAAACAGCCCAAATGAATAGGAATAACTCAGAGAAAAACCTGCATCCAACCACTGAATCATCAGTAGGGATGGTTACACATCCATCTAGGAGAATCACTATTTTTACTGACTTAAAACAAGTAATTCAAAATGAAATTTTGATGTGAAATTTTAATGTGAAATCTTTGTTTCTTCACAGAGAGAGAGGAAAGAAAAAAGAAGAATAAGAAGATTTTGTCACAGAATTTGTCAATAATGAAAAAGAAAATTCATGGGTTTATCTCATCAAGATTTTGTGCATGTTTAAGTGGGATACTCCCTACCACCAAAACTTCATTTTGCCCTAGACAATGTGCCTAAATGACAAGATTTAAATGTAACTGTGAACTCACTGTACTTTCCAGTCATCCTTCAGATAGAATCAATTCAAATACCAAAAGAGTGATGCCAGACCAATGCAGCCACAAGGACCAATGGTCGGAAAGTCTCAAATATTTCACCCCTGAGGCACATCCTGTCACTGGACAAGAAGCAGGGAACAATCGTGTGTAGGGGTCTTTCCCAACTACTCCACAAACCATAGAAGTTACGAAATAGAAGATGCACCCATAATTGTATTCCTTGAATGAACAGCTATTGTCAATCTTGACCTGTTCAAACCGCTCTTTCTGAGCTTTTGCTCGTGACTCAGCAGCTAACACTAAGACTGTCAGAAACTGAGGGAGGGTCTCTGCTCTCAGCATAAAATTTGTAGCAAAGAAGAAACAGAATTAATCACATAAACACTCTGCATATATTAGAAAGACCTGTTCTAATACAGACGATATTTAACTGAAAAACATAGTGTATCACATCAGTGGTTTGTGTCACGGTAACTACTGCACGGTACATCTTTGATGTGAAATGACAGTTCCTAATGTCCAGAAATACTTCTCATAGACAAAGGCATGATTATTTTTCAGGCCCCAAATTAGATCTCCTAGTGCAGTCTTCTGAAGAAACCCAAGCTTACTGAGTATTCTTAACCCTTTCATACTGCTAACAAGCCTGGTTCTTCCATTGTAGGCTTAACAATCTTCTTCTCTGATATCCAACTCCATCAAATCGGTTATTACAGAAATGGGATACAGGATCTCTCAACTGCTAACCTAGTCTTGCCCAGCAATCCTGATTTTCTAGTCAGGGACAATGTTGCTTAAATGACTTACTATAGGAATTCACAAGCCTGGAATGAGAGCTACTGCCTAAGTGACATTAGATGCTGTTGGTAATTATCCAATTAATTTAAATTTATTTGTAAAAACTTTTAGACCATTAAAAAGCTGTAAACTGTAATATGAAAATCTTAATATATTAAATAAATCGAGGAGTATTTCTAACAGAATGAAAGGTTTTTGAGCGCAAACTTGGGATTAGTCGTTAGAGTATTTTATAAAATGTTACAAATATCTACAAAGAAAGGGTAGCAGGTACTGCATTGTCATCTGAGTTCCATTTTAAAGCTCAGTGAGCTAACCTATGTAGCTGTCCCAGCAATACCCTAAAAAGAACAGGCTGATGAATGAGTGAAACCACAAACAGAAAGTAGACATGGCTGTTTACACCAGGGTCAACTTCTCTGGCACTGTGATGCCAGCGACAGCAAGGAGCTCACGTGAACATACATTGTTATTTAGTCATACAAGAGGCAACAGGTAAAGGTAAAAGGAGGAGAGAGAGGGGAATGAGAGTGTAAGTAATACTGTGGAAAGATGAAATGCTGCCCCAGAAAAGACTGCTGACGCTGCACTGAGTGCTGTTACTGTGCTAATAAGATGATTAAGAATGATGGGAGAAAAGTCTGGAGCACATGGCAGGGAGAAGGTGCTTTCTTTTTAATCTGCAAGGACTTCTTGTGATGTGCCTGGGGAAGCAGTGCTCAAGGGCATGACAAAGCCTTGCTTTCTGTGCCTGCTCGGCTGCTGTCAGGATGCTGGGATCTGCTCCTGGCAATGACTTCCCCCTTGACAGAAACAATTACTGAGGAGCAAAGCATGGCAAAACAAGCAGTGCTGTGATTGATAATCTGGGTGGATTACAGGCCTTCCACAAAAGCCATGATGCTTAAATTTGACAGCTGGTAATGCTTGATGAGAGCCAATTAGTGGATATATATTCATTTCAGCCAGAAGTTCCCTCTGTTTCTAGTCCAACAGCTTCCTGAATAAGAAGTTTTCAGAGTGATTTCCCCCACTTCTGCCTGCTCACTTGTATGCCAGCTACCCTGTCAGTACAGCTAAGAATATACCATAAAAACGACCTATTGTAGCACCTTTCTATATTAAAACCAGTGACAGAAAAGCTGCAACTGATCCCTCAGATAGTGGTGGTACAAGAACCTGAAAAAAAGATGACTTAACCCTGACTCTACAGACCATGCAGCATATAAATGAGGCTGTGATTCTGTGACTGCACTATTTATGTAACAAGTCCACTACAAGTGACAATAGGTCTCAAAATGTTTCACTATTGCTTGAAAAGTTTCTGGCAAAATGACTGATCTGTTTGCTGCTGTTTCAAACAGGTTAAGCTGGCCATTCAGAGAATACCAGAATTCACGGAGTACCTTCTGTTCTGCCCAGTACATCCAGAAACCTCTGACATGATCCCTTAGAACTCATCTGTCTGCTTTTAACTTTCTTATCCCATAGGTTTTCTTTTCCCGCTTTTGCATCTATCTGCACGCCTGCTACTGAAAGGATGTGAGCACTGTGGTGAAGAGATCAATAAACAAAGATGGATCCAATTGCCCTGAATCTCATCACTCATTACAAATACTAACTTTTCCTCCTCAGCTATAAAGAAGGGAACACCACCACACTCAGACAGCTTACACACATCTTCCTAAACTTGCTGAATTCTCTTCTGGTTTGAGAGAAACCTTCACTCATTGAACTGAGCAGACTGTCACGCTGCTGGGACCTCTCAGAGAACAGCAGTGGTTCTGTCACAGAAGAAACAGCACCACATTCAGCAATTACACGCAGTGATTGCACCCATGTCACCTGAAGACCAAATTCACTTGCTAACAGGGTAATTACTCTCATCAGACATGGTTTCAAATCAGGGCAGCTAAGAGTAACGGCATGCCTCTCACAATCTGTAGTATTTCATCAGGTAGAATAGTAATAAAAACTGCAAGATCACACCGATACAGCTCTGTGGCAGTAAGAGGAAAATGCTTGCCTGTCAAGCTCCTTTGACCTGTTTAACATTCTCTTGTTATAACCAGAAATGACTCCAACCAATGGAGCTTCACTTTGGAAAACTTCACAGCAGAGGAATGTCAGATGTCAGTGTGCACAGTTCCCAAGGAAATTTTTGAGGAAGAAGCTATTCTGGAATCTGAACTTCTTTCATTTTTCTCAAGATCCCATGAACCACATTTACTTGTGAAACCAGCTCTTACAGTACCTTGGTGTCATAAAGGAAGTCAGTCACAATCTTATAGGGAAGAGGCATGAAGGAGCACAGAGCAAACAGTTTTGCAACTTGCATGGCTAGATGAAATATATACTAAATATGGTATAAATGCCAACTATTACTACTACCATCCATCATCAAGTAATTCCTCTCCATTTGTGGGAATGGTAACATTTCCACAAATCCAAATTCAAATGCATTCTGGCCCAGAGAGGGAGGGAAAATCCCAATGAGCATATAGAACTAGAAGTAAACGACAGGTATTAAAGATTCCTCTGAAAGGCAAGCAAGCTGACTATATAACTCACACTTCAAATAGCATGAGGTTTCTTACCTCCCCTCACTAAAACAGAAGAGAGCTCTTTTCACTGAATCTAGGGTAAGCAAACATCAAGAGTGTATATGGCAAGAACGCGAAGGGTGATATTTGGGGTTTTTTTCCCATAATAGATAGAAAAAAAATAGTACTGAGCTTAAACTGTAGTAAGCAATATTACAGATTGCACATAATGATAAAGATAGACAAGCTGTAGAAAAAACTTCCCAAGAATGAAGATCGCCTTCACTTACAGTCTTTGAGAACAGATTACAGGTGTAACTGGACAAATCAAGTGGGTTACACAGATGTCTGTTATGAGCTCATTACTATTCAGTATTTTCCATTAACAGTTTGCATGTTGATGAAATACGTGGAGAAAGCTTAAGATGGGTGGTTCTGTGAGCAGGCTAAAGTACAGGATGAAAACTCAACACGTTCTTAGAAGACTGAGAACTGACCTGAAAATAACTGTTATTTAGGAAAAGACAGCATAATAAAAACATACCCAGTACTAATCTAACCCAGAATCACAACACTTAAAATGAAAAATTTGAGATGCTGTCAATAACACTGAGCCAAGCTAGCGACTGGTGACTTTTTATATTATAAAACAATACAGAATAATTATGAAATATTATGTAGTAATACAAATGTATACAGTAATTTACAAACAACTGATTTGAGTAATTCGCCAAACTCTAGGAAAACAGACACTAATACTGTTCAGAGCCTCCTAGAAATGGTAACACTATTTGTTTGCATTTATGGCATGGCAGTGCCTATAGATGCCGGTCAAGTCAGGCCCCCTCTGTGCTAGACACTGCACAAATACAGAAAATGGCAGTTTTTACTACAAACAGCTCCTAGTAGAAAACCCTGAGCATTTAAGTCTCAAAGTCCACAGGCAGGAAAATTTCAGTCCATTTAGATGTGCCTTCCCGTAACTACTCAGAGCTGAAGAGCAGTGCTTTGCTCTGCTGCAATAAAAATACCCTGATCTTTAAAACTCAGCTTGACAAGGAAAGGAATAAATGGCAAACAGGCTACTTTCTAACAGATGAGCACTGCATGTGCTGCCACAAAGCAGGCCAGAGTTCCTTGGGTCTCTGTCAATTCCAGTGTGACACACACCACGGGGGCTCCTCTGCCGTACAACCCGAGCGCGCTGGCTGGCACTCGCCGCGCGACATCTGGACTTGGTTAGACAACCTCCGGCCTTGTTCTCTTGCATCAGCCCTGGCCCCCTCCAGCGAAGCAGCCTCCCTACCACTGCTTCTCCATGAACTACCCATGGAGATTAAGTACCCTGAGAAGAAGTAAATTGGGACCACATTAGCTGGTGACCCTCGCCCTGCAATCGGCCTGCCTTTCCAATGATAGAGGAAATCCCTCACACAAACTGACAACCAATATGAAACAGGCAGCTCCATTTACTGGAAAGCCTGGTCAATGCTGAGTGCCTCATTAGGAAATGGTCTCTATATTGAGGCTCATTCCTGCAATTCAAAGCCTAGAAACTAAATTAAAACAACATTGATGCCATATCCTCTTTCCAAAATGCCTCTCTTCATCCAAACTCTAATGCACATACTTAAAGAAATTAAAGAACCAAAATGTCTTTGGCAGGACTTCTTCCCTCTCTTTTGCAGCAGTACCTTTCCCGTGTGAGCGATCAGGAATGTGACAGTGTTGGGAAAGGAGAAAGGAGAGTTAAAATAAAGAGTAACAGCAGAGCCCTGCAGAAGCTGTACAATCTCACCTTGATCTACACTGATAATTTAAAATAAATAAAAATCACTAAAAATTAAATTATTGGAATTGAAAATTATTTTGTTTTGTGAGTGTGTTGTATCTTTCCACATGCTAAGAAAGGTCAATTAACAGTGAATCAGCCAATATGAACCAGCATAAGCAATGAAAAGGCATAACCCAAATCCTATCTTACACACTTGTATCCACTCACACTCGCTATTGCAGCACAGTCAGAAAATTTCTTTCCTAAAGCACTATGTATCTGTCAGAAGCTCTTTAGAGTTTACAGTGAGATTCAGCAATCAGACCTATAGTGCCTACCACAGCATGCGTAACTCTCCCCACAAACCACCCCCTTCTGACATTGCTCAGCATTTCTGTTTGCATCCTACGTACATGGAAACGGGAATCTTTTAGTCAACTGTGTCTGCTCGCCAACTGAAAGAGCTGCTTTCCCACCACGGAGTCTAAGCATTTCCTAGGAATGAGATGGACTGAAATACCCAATACTTATTAGGGAGCTAAACAGCTCTGAAACAAATTATCAAGGTCAGCCTCACAGCTCTGAATCTCAACTGATGAATACACTTTCTGCGTTACAGAAATGTTTTTCAAAGTCTTCCAGAGTATCTTGATTGGTGGCATCACATGCCATTCTTGAACAGCTGTGTTCAATATATGTGAATGAAAAAGCTTTCAGAGTTACACAATTTCTACTGTAAACTTAAGAACTACAGCTGAACTTTTAGGAAGTTCCTGAAAGGCAGTATGGTTCTGTGAAGCTTGCAAACACAGATGGACCCATGTTCTCAAGATGCAGAAAAGGGTCCATGTAGAGAAAGCTTAAATTGCAGCATAGTTGTTTTGTGGGAAAATATGAGGCTGGTGACCTGTAATCATTGAAGAGGACTGCAAAGCCAAGCCCACGGAATATTTGCAAAGCACGTAGAAAAAATGAGAATCTCCCTGACTACGTCAGTAATGAGGATACTGTGAAATCTCATCACCTTCTCTTCTGAGCCGTCTCCTACTTCTGGAACTGTCAAAGTTGATGTGACTTGAATGCAGAAAGCATACATATCAAAACTACTGGTACTGCAAAAAAAAAAAAGGGATTTCAGATTCCCCACAACTTGCAGAGGTGGTGAGGATTACTGCCCTATAATAAGCAACTTTGAGTGGTGTTTCCTTCAATGTGTTGAAAGGTGTACACAAAAAAGGATAAAAGATGATGCATCCTTAAAATGTAGGACAGTATTTAGGAAGGATGTGTCAAATCTCTATTTGGTCACATAAATATTTTAAATACAGTTTAGATTGTTTATATGTAAATATATAGTCTGCATTGGAGATTCTGGATGTACTGATTTAATACTTACACTACATACATAGCTTTTATTAATACTACTTAGAATAGCACAGATGTGTTGAGATTACTTTCTCTTAATTTTTTTTTAAAAGATCACGATCTTAAACAATGATGGGTCTTTATAGCTGATGGCAGCTTGGAACCAGAATCTTCAAAAGCATTTGGATAGTCCAATGAATTTTCTCAAAAAGGACTACTAGTCCAACATTAGATGAGAACTGGTTTCACTTCATACCAAGAACTATTTCAAATTAATCTCCTTTGCAATTTTAGTTTATTTGGGAAGTTAAGAACCCCACACCTATAGAGAAAAGCACTTAGAATGGGCATCTTTAAGGGAAACAGCCATGCCTTTTTAGGAACAGCACATGATACTGTAAGACTTACCAATAAGCACTGAAAGATAATGATATGAACTACAATGTTTTAAAAAATCATTTAACTGAAACCTAAGTCATTACAGATAAGTAAAACCATAATACATTAATTAAATTTTCAGCAGAAAAAACCTCATCACTAAATATTAAAGACTGTTCTATCCCCACAAAGGATAATCAGAAGGAAAATGGGAAGGGCAAGGGGCATGAAAACACCAGTATTTAAACTAAAGTCAACAAGAAATAAGAATAAAGTCTTAATTTTCCTTGGAATGAGTGGTAACATATGTTAAGGCTGCCACATCAAGAGACAATTACATGAAGAAAACAAGTACGTTACATTTCTGTGACCACTTCGGAATCTTGTTTTAGTAGATCACCTGGCTGACCAATGAAAGTAATTACAACTGTTGCTCAAAAGGAGATAATACAAGACTATAAGACACACTCCTTGCTCATTCTGAAGCTGGTATAAAAAAACCCCAAACTACTGTTTTTAAATTAAACCATAAATAATTGTTCTCTTAAACAACATGGCCTTCCCTGTGTTTCCTAGGAAGAGGCAGAGAAATCGCTAATCACAAACCAGACCTGTTTTTGTCTTATGTTCTTTGGCAGCAGCAGAAATCATCTGGTTGACAAATGAAATGTTGCACATAAAACTTTATGAAGATGGAAATGGTGGCACTGAACAAGTTGATACTGGATTGGCAGCAGCATATGTGATATTATAAGGAATGTGGCAAGGGATAACTTAGAAAAACCCACCAGAAGTGCTGAAGTGAAAAATCTACACAGATTTTTTCAGATCCTAAATCTCTTTTTGCCAAGAATGCCTTTTGCTTCCTCTGTGTTGCAATATATTTTCCACATGCATTCAAAACCGAAACATAGTACGTAACAGATGCTTGAATAGAAACACAGATTTTCTAATTGTTATGCCAACACAAAAACGTCTTAGAAATGGGATTGGCCAAAAGTAGGAAAGGACCAATCTTCTCACAAGCACGAGACCTCTCCAAGACTGCTCTAGAAGCTGGCGTTCTCATATGTTGCTCCTCTCACAGATTAGAAATCACAGTAGAGACTGTGCTGCAACACATTCATATTTGAGCTCTACAGCAAATAGGATTTTCTTCCCTATATGCTTCTTCCTCAATAAGGCAAATACAAATCACTAAGAGAAGTATCACTCCTTTACCCTGTTTCTGTGATTATTTGTGTCTTATTGCTCACAATTTCTTACACAGTCTATCAAACGTTCACTACTCAGGCAGAGACACAAAGAAACTTCCCTCAGTGATAAGTCTTCTTTCTCCACTATGTTTTACAGCCTTCATGACCTTTAGCTAGTTTGAAATTGTTATTTATGCATTTTCTATACCAACATAAAACAGGATTGTACGTTATTAGTTCCATAAACCAAGACAATAAACCCACACCAGTCTATTTCTTTCCCAGCACTCCTGTACCCACCTGCTGCTTGAGCTGCTGCACAAGACGGTCTTTCTCTCGTTTCAGGGCAGCCACTTCATCTTGGGTCTTCTTTTTAGAGGATGAAAGCTCTAGCAGAGCAATATTGGCATCTTTTTCACTAATGGCAGCAAGAAGAGCTTCTTGTCTGAAAAACCAAAAACCCAAACAAACTACATTATTATCCTGCTAAATTTAGAGGAACCCTCTACAAAGAGCTGAATGTACCATAAATGCTGTACAACTCTGAAAAACAGCAAAAAATAAGTTTTTAATGGTTATACATCTGCTGGATATACTACTGTCTATTCATGAAGATATTTTAGAAAGGTAGTATGTGACAATTTTACTGAATTCTCTCTCATCTCCACAGCACTGGAGCAGAAACCAACAGGTTCTGAGGCTGCTCCTCCTCAAGAGTTGTATGGGTCAGAAATCACATTTAATAAACTCATGTAAGTTTTAACAGGTGAAAAAAACCAACACTACTGCTCTCACTTGAAAGGTGTGAGGCTTTGCTGAGACAACAGGTGAAAATTCACCCATGAGTGATGTTGACTGCTTTTAGATGAGAGAGAGCTCTCTCATACATTGCAGGTTTAGGCCAGAAGACGGTGACCATTGTACAACTTGACTTCCTTCTGATCCCAGTCAGTGATTCAGCTTTTAGAAATATTCATGCAAGCGGAACTGCAAACCGTACAAAGAAGTTTATTATTAGGATCCTAACTGAAGCCACCGTATCAAAAAATGAGAGTGAATCATGTATTTCAAGAGGAAAAGGTGTGTTTCAACAGACAAAATTGTTCATCATCTGCCAGCAGAATGGACTTACACAATAAACTTTCTGTGGGTGGAATTTCTCTTTGGGTTTATACAGGTGTTTCTTGTACATGCTAAGAGAGTTAGCTTGCTTTAAATGAATTACCAGTATATCAAAAATCTCACAGATCCAGTTTAGAGAGTCCTTGAATCCTGCTTAGATAATTTCTAGAAAAACTAGTGCCTTAAATTATTCCCTGTCTTTCAAAATGCAATACCACAAAGGTAACCGAATTTCTTCAGACACTTCAGGATAATCACAAGATATTCTAAATATATTTATGTTAAGATGAAATACAAATATGCTGATGACTTAATGAAGGCAAAGAGAAGAAGAAAAGTTGCACATCAAATTCCCCATTGCAATGGCAAGATTAGAGGTGAGGGAAGGACGGGTAATGCACATGTTATTGCCATTTTGTTTCTGTTACTTTTGCTGTGTGGAAAAGTATCCAATTTTGGATGTCTGCCTGAAATATGAAAAATACCAATAGAGTGAAGTGACAGAACATGATCCATGACCTCTGCTTTTTTCTAGCTATTGGTATCCTGGGAAAGACAGGCTAGCTTGGAGCTCTGGTCATTTTCACTTTCTTTAGAGTAATCTGTTTTGATTCCAAAGAAACACTTATTCTTTTAATAGTAAACCCACAATCCTCGCTGATGATTCAGGACCAGAGCCAAGAATATCTCAGTAACACTATCTATATAGCCATTACTCTGGTATGGAAATTGGAGGTTCCTCAAATAGCATGTAAGGCATATACCTTCTGCAATAAAATCTTTTGTTGCCCATCTCTACTTCTTAAGTAAAAACCCCAAGGCCAGGAAAATGAAACAGGGATAGAAGCCTGTTTTTTTTTTTTTTTACCTGAAAAATTTTTACCACCATGCCTTTGAAAAGAACATCCTCCTGCCCAAAACATCAGTGCTATGCTCTGTGTGAGATGGGGTACTGCTGGTCATGAAGTAGGGTAAAGGCATTGTGGCTGATTGTTTTCTAGAACTGAAACAAGACAAAGTTTGAACACAAGTAGAAAATGTGTGATGTGGTAAGTGCATTGTAGCTGCTCTTTTGAATTCTGCAAGCTAGATGTACGCTGTTCTACATGGGAGGAGTGCACATCACTGTCAGCTCTGCTGAGAGAAGACATGTCTTCTCTAGGCACACTATTGCTCTCAACAGAACTAAATTGCTGAAATGATTCCAAAAAACCACAAAAAGCATATATCATCAAGCAAAGACAAGGTTTGTGGCTGAAGAGCAAAAGTGACCTGTTCTCCTTTTTCAGAGCTGTTCACAGGTTCACAGGTTATTCTGAGTTGGAAGGGACCAACAGGATCATCTAGTCCAATTCCCAAGCAAACATCCACCCAGAGATCAGGCCCACAAGCGTGGAACCACGGGCACCACACTCCATCACCTCAAGCCTCCCATCACCTAGGCCATGTCACTGAGCTCCTCATCGAGTCTTCTCTTAAACACCTCCAGGGATGGCGACTCCAGCAGTTATCCCCATGGAGACCAGAAGAACATGTTATCAGACAGGTGAGGTGGCAAGAAGGAGAAAATGGGCTGGTGTGTGAATTGTACTAGTGGCACACTTAGTGCTGGAGTCAGTTGTAGAGGCTCAGTCAACAGTACAGGTTTAGCTTCTTCAGCAAAGTGCTTGTCTTCATTCCCCAACACTGGAGGTCCTGAAATGTTCTAACAGACAGGCAAAATATGTAATTGTTGCACAACCCAAGGTGGTTGATCTTTTACAACACTGGCCAATGCTGGTCACTGAACAGCTCGCTTAAGTTAGTTCAGGTATTTCAGATGCTAGTAATAGCATCAACTCAGCAGGGGCAAACAGCTTATTTCTCTCTCTGTCTGGGCAGGTTCTGTAGCCCAAATTGAGACTTGAAAATAGACTGAATATTACCAAAGAAAACATGAAGTAGCAAAAGTGTAGAAAAATATATTGAAAACACATTCAAAATTAACTCTGAATTGGACAAAAAGAGGAAGATTTATTTTTTCCTTCTACTTCAACTGAAGGCTTTCACTGAATATGGATCATGATTTGATCAGACTGGAATGCCACCAAGACCAGCAGGTTCAATTTTTAAGGGACAGTGGTGGATATCATCTGAATATCAACATTATCTGCTCAGTTTGCAGTCTTAAAAAAATAATGCAAAGAAAGACGGGTTTGCTTTTTTTTTACAGATAGGTACAGAATGTCAGTAGACCTGACTCTGGGGTACTTTGATACATCCCTGGTCTCCGTTCTGCTTGCAGTTCAGCTTGGACTGAGAGCTCCTATAGCTCATACCAAGGACACTGCACATGTCTCCCAGTCTGACACACTGATGGATCCTGAGGAGTGAAATTTCTTACGAAAAGCAGTGACAACTGTAGAGCTGACAAGCCACTCAAAATAGCCATGACTGAATTCTTCTTATGTCAAATGTCATCAGCATTGTTGTCCCGTTGAATTTACTGGCCACCCTAATACTTTTGACAGCACATAACAAAGAAGAGCGTGCAAATGCACGTCTCCTTCAGATCTTGAATAGAAATATCTGACTTGGGAAAGACAACTGGGCAAAAGGGCAATAGTTTTTATTGCAGCTTAGTTCCAGTACAGGCCTTGAATCAAGGCAAAGCTTAAAGAATGTCCCTCAACCACAGAAACAGTCTTTTTGAATGAACGGAGGCATAAAAATCAGAACAATGTACTATCACGCTGCACTACAAACTTTGGAAATAGAAGGCAACCAGCAAAACAGTATCTTCTGAATCTTTCTGTAGCAGAGAAGAAAGGACTCAAAGACTTGTACAGCATTTTACTGCAGATGCTGAACAATGTTTTTCCTAGAGAATACTTCAGGGCCAGTGACCTTAGCAAAACTGGCAGATGCTAGCATCTCATACATGTGCTTACAGAGGCCCTAGGAAAAAAAGACATACACAGCACTGATGAGATTTCTTACATGGGTTTTGATGAGGAAAAATAAGTGATTTGATAGTTTGAATGACCAAGTATTTGAATGAATCCAGAAAATAATGAACTACAGCTCATACAGATTCAGTTACCAACTCCCATTAGCACCAAGAGACCCCAATGTGTAGTGTGGTGAAAACCGTAACACATGTTCTAGGAGTACTGCACACACCAGTCTTCTTTCGTTGCTCTTTTTCTTCTTCGGTGAACCACTGCATAATTTTGCAAGCGGGGACATCAGACTTTCTAATTACTCAGTAATCCTCCAGCAAAGTAAGTCCAGTAAGTCGCAATAAAAAAGGTTCATCCACAACACTAAAAATGCTGTAACTACCAAGGTAGCCAAGTTTGTCCTCTGGCTTATAGAATCAAATGTCTTCAAATGGGTTTCTACAGCATTCTGTTTCAGGAGGGTACACAATTCCTTCCAGCTCCTTCCTAGTGAAGGAGAGGAATCCTTTAGGTAAAACACAAAAGTTTTGTACTTTGCAGTACTGTTCTCACGGTCATAACACTGGAATACTTATCAGCTGAATAGTTAAGAGTAACAGGCTGCAAACAGTGCTGAATTAATGATGCTTCAAAATATAAAACCCACATATATTCATTAAAAGAATATGTTTATATATGTCAAAGTGAACACTCATTTCATATGGAAATCACAGAATCACAGAATACTATGAGTTGGAATGTTACAAATATACTGTTCTATAAATTTTTATTTCAAATTATGAGATTTCTTCCTATGCAGAACATTTCTGGAAGTCCGTATGAGATAATATAAAAGCAGTATTGAGATTGATTTTAATGGCATGGAGGAGCTGAGATAATTCCCTCAGGCCTAGTTGCATTATAGGGATAAAATCTGCTTTCCTTCTGACTGGCAAAAAACTACAACATTTATTGGTCTGACATAAATTTGAAGAGCTTAGGCTCACAGCAATCCAGTCACTTCCTTCAACAGAGACTGTTGCTCTTCTGTGAGGGATGACTAACCTGCCAGCATTTTCAGCCTGGCATATTAAGATGAACTGCAATTATGGCTGTTGTGCCTTTCGTACACAAGGAAAAGGTTCTTCTGGTTCATAAACTGTTTACTCACAGTAAGGGCATCAGTCACCACAGAACAAAAGAACTGGCACTTGTTTCAGTGGTCTGATTTTTGCCCACTGCATTTACCCACAGCCTACAGAAAATGCTGATAAAAGCTTTTAATGCTTTTCTATCACAAACATTTGTAAGAGTTACCCTGGTGAATCACCATTACAATAAGAACTGTATTATTTGCATATGAATTAAAAAACCCTCCCATGTTGTGACAGCAACATAAAGAAATATCAGGCAGCATTTCAGACAGAGTACCGCAGTATTATGAGATCTAGACAGACAGGTGGCAGGTTAGAACATAAAAGCATTTAGACATGGTATTTAGTAATTTCATGAGTTGGGCAGAATGACAGTGTTTGGGTGGGTCACACTAAATACACCCTGAAAAAGTAATTATCAATAAAACATGTCAAACTGCTTGATCCACTGGGACAGATACCCTGGCACCAACATCATATTTTTCATCATAAACTGTGTCTTCCACTACAGAGGTAGTTCCAAACTCAACTTTGTTTCACCCGTTATATAACATCTTCAGATAATTAAAAATACTCTCACTGCTCTGAACCACATGGAGAGGAAATTCCAGTTTCTATGAGCTTAAAATCCCTACAATAACAGCCACCATGCTGTCAGTGCAGTACCTGAACCTGCAGTACCTCCCAGGGAGGAGGCAGTCCTCACAGAGCCCTGGGTATTAGGATTCGGTTCTTAAAAGTAACCTTGAAAAATACTGGCAGTCAGACCAGTGAATGACATTCCATGATGCGAATAGCCCAGTACCTCACTGAATATGCAAGTTGTCAGATTCTGCACTGGCTGTAATTTCTGCAGTGTTTAAGATGCATACCAAAGTATCCCAAAGTGAGCAAACTTTTATCCAACAACAGTAGCAACTCCTTACTGCATCAGAACAGGAAAAAAATGTAACTTCTAATAGGCACCTGCACCTTTAATTACTGATGGGAATAATCAACTCTCAAGCTGCGAATTAATTTTCCAAACACAGTCGTACACTTTCAGTCAAAAGGAATTGACTGATACAGGAATTTGATTCCTGTACTTGTTTCCTGAATCTGCACAATAACTTTGCCTGGCCTGGATGGCACATCAGCAATCTTTTTCACCCATGATTCACACTCTAACAGCTACCAAAAAAAGCAATTGAAAATTGGAGCAAACGAAGTGAGATGAAAACAAGAGGGATTCATCATCAACAAACTGAAGCCTCTTGAATGTACACCTTTCCACTAGTCTTTTCAATGTCATTGCATACATTTGACCACAAACTGAAAAACGAGATAAAAATATAAATTCTTTGGGAATACAGTTGTGCAGTCACAAAAGTGATGCCCCTCTAATTTCCCATTGTATGAACGGTGTCATAATAATCAGTGTTAATTTCAGACACAAGAAGGATTACCACTGTTATTGCTGTCATTAAACAAAAAAGACAAATAATATATGTATTTTTTACACACATTTTCTCTAACATGCTAATTATCTAAGATCACAGAAGCATCACTCCTTACTAGGATTAACAAGTAATGCTTTTCAAAGTCCTTGCCCACAACATATTTGATAAAATCACCAGCAGACCTACAAATATATTATTTTTCCCATCAATGTTTTAGACCTTCTCTTAGTGAAGCATCTCTTAATTTTAACACTTTGGCACAGGAGGCAAATATTTGCAATTCATAGTCCTGCTCATGTCTCAGCTTTGAGCACTCAGAACTGCAGTACAGCCCCAGACTGTGTCTGCCAGCATATCCAGAAAAAAAAATCTCAGGCATTTGCAGAGTAACTTTCAAATGCACTACTGATTCCCTCAACTGTTTTTATTGATGAATTCCTTCAGTTAAAAAGTGGCTGTTGCATGTCACAGCTGCTAAACCGATAGTACATGAGCCTTACCTACCTGCCTGTGAAGAATGAGAACTCTTGAAGACGGCACATTTTGGAATAAACTTTCGATCCTGGCACCTGATGTTACAGGACATCTGTCCCTATAAAGGGTAGCATTTTTTAAAAGCCAAATTTACTTGTTTTACCAGCCTTTGGTGCAGAAGCTGGATGAGAGAAAGTACTTACAAGACTCTCCAGTCCCACAGAGCTGGCTTTTTTGAGAAGTCCTGAAACTGGCGTTCCTCCTTCATCTGCAGTGTAACAGCAGTGCAAACTTAAGGCACATTTTTCGTCCAGGCAATACAGGCCACCAGAATACATCCACCAGATTTTGAAAACTGACCTTGTAAGAAAGGCAACTCCAATTTCTTTTCCTTGGATATGGTCAAGTACATGCCTTAGCTTAGCATGTGGTTTCACAACTGGCTTAGTCTGACACACAACAGGCTCTTGCTGAAAGAGAGGGTTCTGCCCTCCTGTTTCCAGGTTCCTGTCCCCTCCCTGGTGTTGGCATCACTGACTGTATCCCTGCAGCCTGGCGAGCTAGTCATAAGCCAGCTCTGAATAAACATGAGGAACCCAAATCTGACCACAGGTTCTTATCCTGAGAGCAACTGCAGTTCTTCATGATGCTGTGATAGTGTCAAACTCTAAGTTGCCACAGGCAACACTGCCAAAATGTAAGAATGGAAAGTGAATCATGGAATTCAAGTTGAATATGACATATCAAACAAACATAATTACTAGAGTGCAAACAGTTGTCTTTATGTTTTCGTGACTCAGATCCAGGTGAAAGGTGGTAGAAAGAAATTACAGTTATATCATTGAAACAATGACAGCTACAGTGCAGTCTTACTGCGGTTTCTGATCATGATTTAAAACAGTTTTTTTAAGAAAACGGTCCAATCTTTATATTCAGTTCAAACTGATGGAGAATCTACTGCCTCACTAAATGACTACCATGACTTTTATTTCTGGTTAGTATAATACATCTCACCTCTGCATCTGTCTCATGTCCTTGCTTGACACAGTCATTCTGAAGGTGATCATACCCGCCTTTCTTTATATTTTATCTATCTGCTCATTGGAAACCAAGCCTTTATTTAATTTTGGGACCATATGCATACTATTGGGACCATATGCATATTATTCCTATTATTTTGACTCAAAGTAATGCTCTAATTTATGCTATTACTTACCTTCCTCAGAATCTCCAGTATCACCAATATACACAACCTGTACTTCCATTTTTAGCTTTCCTGAACAACTTGTACTCACATTCCAGCTGTTAATATTATTCCCACTATTTCCCACTATAAGTGCTTCTATCCCTGTGACATCTGGTTTTATGTTACACACCGGATGTGTAGAGTTACTCCATTTTGTAGTTCTTTTACAAACATCTCAATTTTCCTGTGCATTTCAACAAATTTTCTTTCTAGAGTTAGATTGCTTTCATTATGTATTGCCTATCTGACTACCAACCTGGATGTATCTCACCTAACTTTCCACTCCCTCTTCTCTGAGAGTTCTTTGGGATGATTGCCAAGCCCTTCTTCCATAACCACACTGTCTGATTTCTAAAAGGAAGAATTTATATTTCCTATAAAGTCAGACACAGTATATGGGACATATTTATATTAATTCTGCAAAGGATGGTGGTAGTCACAACAGCAGCACTAATGCTGATCTCCATTCCATCCTAATCCTAACACTTACTACCCGTGTTCCAGTAATCTCTGGTTCCTGCTGCTGCCCAGGAGACAGATAAAAAAGGAAGCATAAGAAATGCCAAGTGTCTGGATAAGGAATAGCATCATTAGGAGGAAAAGAGGCTGGAAGTAGTTTCCTTAAACATCTTAAACACTGAGGCATCACTTTGCCTCCTGCTCGTGGTAGCTCCAATGACTACTACTTAAGTAGTGCCAAAAAAAGGGTTTCTTAGCAAGCAGGAGTTGTTGAAAGGTTTGAGGACAGAAACGGAGCAGGTGTCAGGGTCTACAGATAAAACAAAATGAGAGGTTTCATTTAATTTCCTTTTTCAGATCCAGGTCTGAAAGCAGGTGTAGCTACTTGCAGACTTCAAGCACAGATTTGATTGAATGGGCACTACAGGACTTTCTGGAGAGCTCTGAAGATAACTTTCCAGACATTTGAAGCAATGGACATTCTACATTAAGAAGGGAGCAACCTATCACCTTCTTTTCTGTTTTTATCTCCATCCAGTCCCTGTTCTTCGTGAGATGAAACCAGAGCTGCATGCTGTGAAAAGTTTAGGAGACTGAGCATGCGTACTCTGCTCCAGAATAAGCACTGTTAAACCTGACCCAAACCATGCAAGCAGACCCTTGACAACACTGTATTATTGGATCCCTGCTAAACATAATGATATGCACTGTTATGCAAAGCCTTTTTTCATGTGCAGATCTTAAAAGTTCTATTAAAATAAAAAGAAGTTCAACAATCTCCAAGTAGGTCTGTTTTGTAATGAGACAAGGTACATGAACCTTAAGCAACACAGGGAAAGTGAGAGAGCAAGTCATTCATATATGAAGGAACTGGAAAAACCTCCTTTTTGCACATTCTAGCTACCAACACCTTTTCAACTAAACAAATTTGAAACTGTGTTTATTTTGTAGCTTAAACAAAAATCCCAAGTAAACTGCATTACTGAGGCAACATGATCACATGTAAATTTACAGATATAATACTTATCTTAGGAAAAGTAAAAAAATCTCCAATTTCAAGGGTATGAAATAGAAGAAACAGACTTAAACCAGCTTGTAACACACAACAAACTGGTTCTCATGAAAACCTGCCTGTAGTATAGATCAACGAAAATTCCCCCACCTTCTTCTAAGTAACCTCTTGATTATTTTGGCATAGTCGCCCTTTAATTGGTGGTACATTCCTAAGAAGTAGCATTTGGCATCTACTTAGTCACTGAGACTTGTGGCAAAGTTAATTTCTTGCAAAAAATTCTCTTGTTAAGTTTTAAGGTGTTCAGATCTTATCTACTTTATGGGAAAGAGAGTGCGTATTTTCCCTGGCTGACTTCAGAATAAGAAGGTCCAAGGCAAAAATTTGAGTTAGCTGCAAGAAAGAGGACTGCTAAATAGGTTACAACTTCTTCACTCTAACAGTATCATTTACAAACCAATTAGAAGGAAAATGGTTCTCTCTGTAAGTTCTCTGTAATGTCTAAGCTATTTAAAACAAACAGATTAAAACCGACAGATTTACACAGAGTTGTTATAGGTAGGATGGTGTGTTGGTAGTAGGATGGCAACAGGTTAGGTAACAGGTTTGGCTAGATTAGGTAATAGGTGATAGGTTGGACTTGATGATCTCTATGGTCTTTTCCAACCTTACTGATTCTGTGATTCTGTGACTCACAGAGAAGAGAGGCAGAAATTAACTGTGAGGCGGGCTGAACATGAGTGATGCAGACTACTTCTAATCCAGAAACTATCCTTAAGAAATAGGTATTTTGTACAACATCATTACAAATTCTGAGCATTTTCTGAAGTGTATGGACCAATGAATTTACAAGGAAATGCTTCATGTCGGATAAATATTTTCAAAACTGAGATTGAAAGACCACCACCAAAGAAAAGTGCTATATTTTTAAACCTAACAACTGCTAAATGCAAAACATGTACACAAATATTGTCAAATAAAATAAGGACATAGGTTGGTGGAGCTGAGAGTCAGGTTCTACTCTTTATGCCTGTCACTTGTGGTTCAAACAAAGCACATTATTTAAGTACCTCTGCAAATGAAAATGCTAGTATTTATTTAAGAGTACATCTGGGAATGTCTGTCAAACAGTGACATCCTGAGCTGAAAACACTCAGGTCTATTTTTTTGTTGTTGTTGTTTATTGTTAGCTTAAAGGAAAAAGCAAGCTACCAACAATTTCAAGATGCTTTATTTTTGCTAAGAGCACTGCGAGTGCACTGAAATCCTTCCCTTCTCCACACAAGAAAATTGGAGGCCACAAAACTATGAAGGAAACACCTGAGAAGCAAGAGGATTCCCCTACCACCGAATTCCCCAGCAGACACACAGCAGAGAGCTCCTGGGCAGGACAAGTGGAAGTGCCAGCTCTGAGCAAGCCTGCGTTTATGGATTTATGGCAGCCTCCCAGTTAAAGGCCCATCTGGGTTGGAAAGGGGGAGGCTGGGAAGACCATGCGTCGGTTACATTTTTGCCATTCCTGCTGTGGTATGGCAGGAATAAATCACAGGGCTGAGGTCAGAACAGCCAGCCCATAAAGTGATTCATGGGCCCAGCAGCACATTCCCCCAGGACTATGTACTTTATTACAGTAAACCTCAGAACAAGACACAATTTCCTGTCTCAAGAAGCAGCCTTTAAATCAGGACACCTGGACAGCCCTGCAACCGCTTACAGAAACAATAGGTCTTAGCCCCACCACTGCCTCTCCTCGCTGGCCTGCGCTGCCCTCAACACTAAATACCACCTTCAGAAAACCTTCTGCAACAGATTACTGTGGTGACAACACCAAGGAGGCAACGTACTGATATAATCCTATTCTTCAGCCATAGCTCCCCGCCCAAGAAATAAATATGCTCCATCTGTTACTTTTCATTCCAAATTAGCTTTTAGGTCTCTTCTGCACTGTAAAAATTTGGCTCAAAATGTTAAGGCGACAGAGGAATTAAAAGGGAACTCCACTGGTTTGTCTGTTTGCAAGCAGATTCTTCACCAAAAGGGTTTTTATTTTTGCAAGCTGACATGCAATTTAGGTTGTAATATGGATGTTCTCACTGTGATCAGGGACTGAGTTTTGGGTTTGGCATCTGGAAAGAAACTGAGGTGGCGACAGAGATGACGGTATTGTTAGACTCCTGAGAACTCTCATTTTCTGCTAAGAGTAATGTTGCTCTTATACCCCGTTACCTTTTCAAGAGAAAGAACAGAAGAGAATTCATTTTAACCCATGAAACAACACAGTGAGTATTTTTGCTCTAAATACTATGGGAAGTCTTATCTCTCAAAACCTTAAATCCTTCCAGGCTCTAGAGGAGCACAACCTGTCATGACTGCCTGGTATTCTAGTTGTCCCCTGGGTAGAGCCTCAGCATGCGCTGACTGCACTTGTGCTGCTCTCCTTGGAAACAACAGGACATTCGTCAAGTGGAGGCTTCCCATGTTCACACAACAGGACAAAAGTAAAACTTGCTTTGCCTCCTCTAGATCCGTAATGGATCACTGAGAGGTTCATTTGGGTATATTTTTTTCAGTACGCATCAATCAACAATGGGGAGCATAAGAATAGGGAAGGAAGCTTCATTTCGAGCTTTTATTGGCAAAAGGCAAGACTTTCCTACAACTTTGCTAACAGCAAGTCCTCCTGTACAAACCACTCTGCAACTAGTGAAAGAGATCTTGATTATTTTCACTCTTCAAAGTTCTTTTGAATCTTAAAACTACAGCCATAATAAGGTAACATGTCCCTGGGAAGCTGCTTCAGAGAAAACATAGACACCCCTGAAAGACATTCAGAGGACAAGAAGATAAGAGAAAGTGACAGAAGAGAGGGAGTTGGGCAAAGTTTAAGTGAGAATTCATCAAACACTTAAATTGAACTAGCCAAAGTGAAAAACTGATCTAGATAAGGAAAGGCAAAAAGGAAAGGATTGGTAAAACAGACGTAAGTAGCAATAAACCATCAGATTTATCCAAGACTGAACTCTCCTGAAGCTGTTTCATGATTACTTTTCCTGCAAAGGACAAGAGTTGCATGGAAAGTAACTTCTTCCACCTGCTTATTTTATTTTGGTTTATGCTACTTAAAGGATCTCCTTCACTTTTGTGGATTGTTTCAGAGTTTACAGCAGGCAGAATCAAGGCTTGTTGATTTTATTCAGTCTGATTTCCTCTACAGAATAAATAACTACATTGTATCCAGTTGCTCCCATTGAAGCCAATCGTTTATTCAGGGAGGCTTAGGAAAGGACATCCACTTGTGACTGAAAGCCATGAGGAACTGGCTGCTATCCTTGTGAGTTTGTCCCTGTGGTTAATAATTTTCCCTGCCACAGGCATATATCTTTCTAATTATAACTTCTCTGTCCTCAGTTTCTGGACAACGTTCCCTGTTTTGACTGTCTCTACTGGAATAAAGTGTTTTAATATTACTATTATTTCATTTTCTAGACATTATATCTAGATGGTCTTGTGTCAACTGCATCAATTATGCTATAAAACAGAAATAAAATCCTCCTATTTGTACTCATTAATCCTATTTTTATGTAGCCAAAGTCCTTCTGCCGCCAACACCATACTGCTTTTTCCATAACACCGCTAAATCTTTTCCAAGTCACTCCTTTCAAAACAGTGTACAATAGAGCCCATACTGTTCTGATTTATATGGTTAATGTTCAGATGCACTTAGTGTAAACGAATTTGCATTAAGAAGCAATTTGAATTGCCCTGCATGTCTACTCTCACCATTAGGGAACATTCTGCCACTTTCTGTAGCTACAGGTTCCATTCAATGTCATTTTATACTTCTTTCAGCTTGTTGATAAAACAGTTATTAGTATCAAGCCTAGCACCAAAACCTATTAAGCTCAAAAATAATTACCACTGTTCAGTTTTATGTAATTGTAGTTGGAAAATGCTGACAGATAACGCTCACTTTAGGCATATTGTCTATATAGCATTAATAGGTAATATTAAAGGACTTTTGACAAGGGCAAAGGGTAATGGCTTTAAACTGAAAGAGGATAGAATTAGATTAGATATTAGGAATTAATTCTTTCTTGTGAGGATGGTGAGGCACCAGAGCAGGTTGCCCAGAGCAGCTGTGGATGCCTCACTCCTGGAAGTGCTCAAGGCCAGGCTGGATGGGCTCTGAGCAACCTGGGATAGTGGAAGGCGTCTCTGGCCACGGCAGGGGGTTGGAACTAGATGATGGTGCTCAGGGCCCTTTGTACCCAAACCGTTCTACAATTCCATGATAATGTTGGGAATTTGTCATTTAGAGAAGACTACTTATGCTTAATGCAAAAAGTGACTTACATTAAACATCTTTGTTTGGGTTTTTTTTAACCAAACTTTAGAGATAATCAAGGGACTGTATGAACATATTTGACATTTCAAATCTTACACAAATATATTTTAGTACTACATAATTAAAAGCCTATTCTTTGTTATCAGAGTAGTTTATCAGCTTATTCATCACTGTGCTCATGAATTGTAACAGTTAATCAATTCATAGCACGTTAGCCATCCTGCCTGTTATTCTGCAACACTTCCAGAACTTTAGTATTTCCATAACTTCTAGAATTTCACCAGAATTCCAGTATTTATTAAACTTCCACAGAGCCAAAATTCCCTTCAGTCAACTTCTCTTAGTGTTTGTAGATATCAGAAACCTCGGTGTGCCACCCCCAACATATGTATAACTTCTTCAGCAGGTTCTGACATTGGAAAGAGAGATATGGACTGTCAGAGTGCCTTACTACGAGGGGAGGCAAAACCATTTCTGTTCAAGTCCCATGTGATCCAAATCAATAATCAAGGACGTCACAAACCAGTAAAATAATATTTCAGGTGTGTTGCAAATGCCTTAAGGGTCACAATGAACTGAAGAAAAAAGAAAGGAATATGTTTTTCTTTTTCTTGCCTTTGTTTTTCTAGTAATACTACTAATTATGCTGGCTATTTTTCTATCAGTAGAAAACAACATTTTTTAATACATAATTGAACAAGCGTTCAATAATTTGAATGCTGGCATTAAGGAAAAAACAGAGCTCACTTCATCCCCTTAGCAAATACATATGGTGTACTCTCTGAAACCAAAACCAAAATTCTCATTGATTTCATATAGTAAGAGCTGTATTAAGGGACTGGATTTACACTGCCTTCTAAATGGCTTAAAATATTCAACAAATGTTCCCCCAAAACTTTCAGCATTTCATCTGTCTACCTAGAAGACACACAAAATCACCCTTAATAAAAAAACTCCAAACATTTTAAGGTTGCAACGTGATATTTACAGAGGTTGAGAAATGTAATTGCTATAACCCTATCTACTTGTGGGGATGCTTTATGTTGCCTTGGTCTTCTGTTAAATGAACAGCTTTAGTCAAAGAACAGCTATTTTATCTTCAAGACCTTACTTACAGAAGACATTCAGGGACTGCAGCAGGACAGCACCTTAAGTTGCTTAGCAAAATCACCTTCAGATAAAACAGAAATTAGCATTGGCAGATCCTTAAGAATTTTTGGCTAATTATTTGTAGCAAAGTGCTTAACTGCGACACAGAGTGGCTTCAAGGGTGGAACGAAAACAGCAAGTTTTGATTTTTATGTTTTATCTAGAATGGGCCATCACCAATCCTATTGAAATACCTGACAGGTAATGTTCTATTAAAATGATTTCAATGCCAAACAAAATAAAGAAGCAAAAGTTGAGACAGAAATACGTATAGCTTTTTTTTAACTCTCACACATCTTGTTTTTTTACTTACTGGTGTGACAGGGACAAAGTAAAGATACAGATAACTAAGAAGGATAACTGTAGAAATGAGTAACACCTCTGTCCTCCCCACTTGTAGGCGGTGCTCTATATAATCTTCTATTTAAAGGTAACAGTATCACACCTGTGTCCATCCATTTGTGGTATCTAGACCTAAGAGCTTGTCTGTGCAACACACCAGGGATGCCACAAAAAGCTCAGTTATGTGCCAAACTCTAGCTTTTCCAAGTGATGTTTTTAGGTCACAGCAAATACCCAAAAGGGAACTTTTTTTGCTCCCCTCCACACAAGCACATCCTATGAAAGCATTGCCTGTGGCATAGCATGGTAACCAAAGTCTACCACAAGCCATGGTGAGAGGATTAACACCTCTGACTTTGATGTGGCACCAGAGCTGTCGCTGTGCCCCTCAGAGAGATCAGCGCCTTTTCGTCTGGCTGCAAAGAGAACAGTGTGTTCAGAGAGGTATGAAAGCCCCTCTTCCTCGTCAGGATGGTGACAGAGGCCAGCACACGTTCATAGCGGAGGTCACTCTGAGGGGAGGAAAGCAATAACAACCTGACTTGAACAGAAATCTTCTCAGAAAAGGCAGTCATTTATGGTTTTGGTCTTGTACACCTCACTGCAAAAGATTTTGAAGTAGTTCATTTAAAAATAGAGCAGGAGAGTCGGCTCTCGAAGCAGAAATAAAGTACACACACTAAATATAACCTATTCCAGCCTACAGAAAATACTTCTGAGAGTAATGGCCCAAAAGACTCTCTGGGAAAAAAAAGAAAGTTTTAGAACCAGATGGCTCTCATGCTGTAACAGCTTTACAACATTGAAGTTAATGGCAGCTTTTCATTCATACGGCTAGACAATATTATTTTGTTTAAATTAGCATTTTACTATTTTTGATGTCTTGAATTAGCTATCTAGTTGTAGACTTTTCCTTTTCCTCTAGTACAGACTGCTGAAAAGAGTGAAAGAATGCTACCTACAGGAGAATTTTTAGTTTCGTACTAAGCCCTTTCAGACCAATGAGTGATGTAGGCATAAATTGAAGCAGTGGAAGATAAAAAAATGGCAATTGAGAAGAGATCTGGGCCCTCCAAATAAACTCAAATGAGTAGCAGAGGACTGACTGTGTGGCCTCAGACAGTGCATTGCTTCCTCAAAAAACCATGATTTATGACTGATGAGCAATTTAATCATGAGAAACAGTTATCAGACAATTTGCCTCCCCAAAGGACACAAACAAAAGCTGTGTTTAGATTAACATACTCTCCTTAATTTTCCATGTTGTTGAATCACTTCGAGCTCTCATACATTCTGCAGATTTACGAAAAAACAAATTCAAATACAACAATATAATGTCTTCATGACACACACCCACCCACATATAGGACTTCAAACAAGCACAGCTGATTAAGACAATAACTCTTCCTTAATCTAAACAGCATATTCTTATAAAGTGTGAGAACTTTTTCAGATTAAGATTAAGGAAAGCAGGAACGTCCATACTACTCAATAATTTTGGGAGGGAAGGGTGCGGGGAGAAAAGAAGGGGCTTTTTCAGTGCAATTTGGTTACAAAGCTTGTTTGCACAGGGCTGTGCTGGCCTCACGGTGACTATTCATAAGAGATCCCCAGAAGAGCTGTAAAGTCTGCCTATAGCCCAGGTGCTATAATTGCTGTCTGTCAAAACAGAGCTGTTTTCTCAGCAAACATTTCAGAATGCCCAATGCTAAGTTGATAGTTAGTGGGTTTCTGGGGAGGAGTAAAAGGATGATGGCTGAGGGACAGAGGAAAACTGAGGATTCGGACACAAGACTTGGATTTCATTAAAACACTCTAGAGAGTGTTTAATTTCTCAAAGAGAATTCCTGTCCTTGAAAGGGAAGCAAGCACTAGGAAGGAGTTATTACCATTAATGTCTAATTCCCACTGCAAGAAACATGAATCCCCTCAAGACCCCGTGAGGTGTTATCACTACAGAATCTGGCTCAGCTGTCCCTCGAGCGTGGCTGTTCATACCGTGATGCCATTCGCATGCCACAGAGATGTCTCCCTTTCAGTACACCCTGCACCCAGTGCTCTCTCAATGAGCTCCTGAGGCTTCTCCTGTGCACAAGAGGTTTGAGAACCTCCATCTTCTTGTCATGCTGATTCCAAATCCAGACTGCTCTGTGTTGGAGACGTGGAAAGACAGCCCCAGTTCCCTCAGCTGTCAGCAGTACCACTGACCTCACGCAGCCCATTCAAACCACATCATGAGATCATGTACTGGATCTGTGCAGAGGCTGAGCCTGTGCAGGTCCCAGACACCTGAGTATGTGAACTCTACAAAAAACACCTCTCACACCATGCTGCACAAAGAAATGTCAGGGCTGGGAGAGGGGGATAGCAGGCAGAGTTGGCACGAGGGAAAAAGGAAAGAAACTAGAGGGATCTAGCTGAGCAAGGCTTCAGCCGTCTTTTCCAATTAAAGAAACTCTTAAAGTGGCAGAATGTATCAGTTGTGTGTTTAGGCTGTGACTTAGAACTTCCAAGCTCTACGGCATAGTTAAGAAAGCAATGCAGTAAGTAAGTAAGGCATCGATGACCATAGCAGCCCCTTACAAACACCTTCAGAAAGGGGAAGCAAATTCATAACAGTCCTTCCTGTACATCACCTTCAATTCTGTATTTTCCATTAGCAATCATTACTCCTGAACATCCACAGTATTAAAGCAACTTAATTTGTCCTGCTCAGGTTACATCTATGTCAACACTAACTTGAAGTCCTAGGATTCTAGAGGTTTGGAATTTTGCCATCAAACTTCTCTTCAGACTGAAATGTGGCAAAGTGGGGCTCTGCCCATCCTCATTTCTCAGGCACCTTCATATAAGGATTTTTACAAAAACCCCTCTGCAAGCATTTAAGATATTTTTGTTTTCCTCAAACTACGTACTACTATTACTATTATTATTTTATTTGACAAAGGTTAATTGTGAAGCCTCAAAGCATACATTAAATCTTTTTACTAAAACAAAACACTTTGTTAAATCCAGTGCAGCACACGTTCCTAATAGAGCGTACCTACTTATTTTAGCAGTAGCTGATACATTGAAAAGACTACGGAGGGCATGACAATGGGTTATTCCAGGGATAGCTCAAATAGCAAACCCAGTAACTAATAACATTTCATGATCATTTAGGAAAAAGTATTGAATTGCTAACAATGCTTAAGCATTGCAGTAATTTTAATAAAAATTCTAATAATGCACTGGGCTGATGTAACCAATTCTGAGACTTAATACTGATTAACTAATTTAATGATTTTTAACATCATCCTGAAAAATAAGAAGGTAATATTATTACTGTCTTTTTTCCAAGCTAATGGTCATTACACAGCACTCTGGGAATGCACCTGTGCAGCAGACATAATGCCGAAGGCCTTCAACAAGCTCTCTGGCCCACTTGAAAAGGCTTTTATGTTATCACCCTCCACATTGCCTCAAACCAGGCCCTTGCTCCATAAGTAGAATTCACCACTCAAAATGAGAAGGTTCCCTTCCTAGGTAATGAGGAAAGCCATGCACCTCATAGTGGAATCAGTGTTGAGCCACAAAATGGAGGAACATATAAATCAGCAGGAGAGCACGGGAGAACTTGTTTTGTTCACAGTTCTAGGAATTAAAACTATTGCCATGAGAGGATCTGCCTGTGAAAGTGGGAATCACAGCGCACAAGTGCTCCTGAGGATACACATCTAAACCAGGCAATTGTATACAACTGACTGTATCAATTTTTACAGCGTGAGAACTGAATGATGACAGAGGGAGCACAGGGTAGATTAACATATTGACAGCAATCTGTCTTCTGTAACACTGCCTGGGAACGCTGAAATTTTCAGTCTCACAACCTTCAAACTGACACTGTAGGACAGCTACTGGAGTAACTCTGCTATATGATACATTCTAGGATGAACTTACATTTCTACGCAGAAGGAGATACAAAAGCAGGGATCTTTACTGGCAAGGCTCAACAAGGTTATTGACTTCATATCAAGCTATTTTAAGTGTTTTCTGGTTTTGTTCTCTTTTGTTTCTTGTTTATCCTCTTGCATTTATGATCTTTATGTCATTGAACAAACTCATACCAGGTAAACAAAATGCTTTCTACTTTAAGAAAGTGTAAAAGACAGTTTTGCATTTTAAAAAGGTGAAAACACAATGGACTCTACAAAACCTCCTTTGCACATCCAAGCAAAAATGGCGTCTGAAAGTTAGTCCTCTGCACTCTGGAAACAAATCAATCAGATACAAGGAATTGCTACTGGAAATATTCTGTTCCTCAGGGTTATTTTCTAGATTAAATATTGTTTTACAGAATGATTCTTAAAGATTAAGCCTTCACCTTCCCCATTTTGCTTCAAACCACAGTGACCAAAACTGCATAATGCAAGCTGCTCCACCCAGTTCCAGAAGGATCGCAAATGGCCTCTGAAATACCACACAGGTGAGCAAAAACAAGCACTGACAAAATTTGGAGCTAATGCCACTGTAAAGATGGAAGATCAGAAGAGCAGTCAACTTATCAGTCACTGTAAAGGATTTTGTAAATGCCAGAGGACACTTTTGCAAGAGGACAGAAGATTCTGTACCGCAAATGCAACTCAATAGAAAAAAAAATTGATCCAGTTAAACATACAGAATAGTACCAGACAGTTTCTAGCACATTATGAAGAGTGTGTTGGTTTAGAAGTAAACCAGTGGGAGAAATGAACCCAGTTTAGAGAGACCACAGTCAGAGCTACAATTTCCTAAAAAGATTATAATACATACAATGACACAAGGTAGAACTGGCTTTGACTCACAAGTACAAAGTACAACCCAGCACCCTGAGACAAGAACAGCATGCTGCTCATTAGCTCCTGTGCTGAGCACCACGTGGTCCTCCTGAGTGCAAAGCAGAAGGAAAGGAAAACCTGTTGGTCAGGATGATGGTCGCAGTTCTGTCAAAGGAATGATGGAGTAGTGGAATAACTTTGTGAGTTGTGGGATAATTCTGGACTTGATGATGATCTAGGCCATTGTAACTGCCTACTGTGCCAGTGCAGCTGGGTCTATTAGCACAGGAGACCTCTCCAGCTGGGTGTGAAGGTGGTAATGCGTTCCCAAGGGGAGCTATCACAGCTGAGTCACTGGTGTGAAAAGAGACACTCCCCTGCCTGACAAGGTTTGTCTCTTTCCCTATGTATTGTGGCCTGGGGTGTGAGGTGTGCCCTGGGCAGCTGCTACCAGTGATTGATTATTAACAGCCCATCAGAAATTTTACACAGAATTTACACAGAATTAACAAGGTTGGAAAAGACCTTTGAGATCATGGAGTCCAACCTATTACCTAACACCATCTCATCATCTAAATCATGGCACTAAATACCTCATCCAATGTCTTCTTAAACACATCCAGGGATGGTGACTCAACCAGTTTCCTGGGCAGCCCATTCCAATGGGAAATCACTCTCTCTGTGAAAAAGCTCTTCCTAACATCCAGTCTAAACCTCTTCTGACACAGTTTAAGATTGTGTCCTCTTGTTCTGTCACTGGTAGCCTGAGAGATGAAATACCCACCTGGCTACAACAGGCAGTAATTCCAAAAATTCCGGAAATCCAGTGTGGAAGTTTTGTTGGTGCCCCTTCTTGTTTCACTATTTATTGAAAACTCTCTTATTTCATGATCACTACACCCCAGACAACCTCCGACCACCACATTCCCCACCAGCTTTTCCTTATCAGTGAACAGCAGGTCAAGATAAGCCTTATCCCTGGTAGGCTTACTAACTAATTGTGACCAGAATTCATCCTCAATACACTCTAAGAACCTTCAGGACTGCCTCCTCTCTGCTGTGCTGAGCTCCCAGCAAATATCTGGGAGATTGAAGTCTCCTAGAAGAACTAGGGCTGGTGATCTTGAGACATCCTCCATCTGGTTATAGAATAACAGATCGACATCTTCCTCCTGGTTGGGTGGTCCAAGCACAATGTCAATCTTGCTGGCTGTCCCTCTGACTTTTACCATAGGTTTTCAACCTGATTGTCCTTAATCTCAAGTCCCATGGCATCAAGAGTTTCTTTAATATACAGGGCCACCTCCCCACCCCTTCTCCCTTGCCTGTCTTTCCTGAAGAGTGCGTAGCCATCCAACGCAATGCTTCAGTCACATGAGCCATCCCATTATATTTCTGTGATGGCAACTGTATCACACATTTCCTTATGTACCAAAACTTCTAGCTCTTCTTGTTTGTTACCCGTACTTCATGCATTAGAATACAAGCACCTCAGCTGGGTTGCTGAATTCATCTTTGATTTAGGTTCACCAATCTCAATATCCCCCCAAGATAGAGGGGTATAGAATATACACTTTTGGTTATAACCACACAGCGATAAACCAGTTGCAGCTCCTGTAACTATGACTAGGAGCAAGAGTTTAACATGTTGATTTCTGTGCTAGAATTTGTTTTTCTTCCAGCTAACTTCCATGCAAACATTTTTCATTTTGAATCAAGGGGGAACTACAGTATCAAAAAATACCATTCTGTCTCCTTTTATATGAAGTTCCAAAATTACTAGGGCTGCATCATTTGCACAGTCAATGATAATACTAATATATCTGAAATTGAAAGTCTACAACTGACTCTTGAACTGACACAGGGGCTAAGGATTACAGATTAAATGTTCCAGAATCATATACATTTATATAATACAGACACAATCAGATCAAGATGTTATATTACATGCCAAGAAGCTACAGTATTTAGGATTTATGCATCTCTCAAAAGCAACAAATAATAGACACTTCATCTGGCTCTCTATAGATATCCAGTTTAATTCATAAAAAGCTGGATTACATTAACGATTGAATTAATGTCTTATCATCTAAATGGCTGCCACCCACACTGATTTGCCTGTCTATAGCTATTTTAGCAAGTTCACCAAGTTCACTCCCCTGCCATCATAGACAGCCATACCATATAATCACTTTTAAGTGCAGTACAATTTCCTCTTCAACCCATTATGGCTATCAGAAGACTCACAGAAATGACACTGGTCTGCTGTCTCAGACAACAGAGTTCTAGTTAGAACCAGATTGCTGCCCATAGCTTAAAAGGAAAGAGATTTTCTGAGGCATAATGCACAAGATAGGGAGTTTTACCCATTGAGAACTACTGTCCTCAAGTTTCAGTTTGTGATTAGGAAAGGTATTTCTAGCCAGGGTCACATTATACTGCAAGTTGTGGTAGCATCAAACATAAGGGGGAACAGCAGGTAGGAGAACTTTTCTTACAAAGTTCTTCAATAATCTAGATTCATATGCTAGCAGAGAGAGTAATATGCCCCAAACACTCTAGAACTCTTAATTGGCAAGCAAGTGGAAATGCCTCCATATGTTCAACAACTTCCAGGGAAAATTACACAGCTCAGTATATTGTATACAAGAATCAGCAGTACTGCCTGCAGCACCACTTAAAATAAGTACTAAAATTGAATAAATTCAAGACTGGGCTCCAGTCAATTCTGTAGCCCCTCTGGTATGGTGGATATAAATTCTTATGTTCTTACATTTCAGCAGATGAAAGGACCTCTGTGATAATCTTCAGCACCCTAAAGATGCTTCTTTTAGATATAACTCACATTATCTTCTGCATACATGTAAACAGTAGCAAACAGGTTACGGTCGGGAAAGTCCACCCTGCAAAAGCTGAGATACCTCACTGCCGCAGCCACAAGATAATAAAATAGATTGGTTGAGATTTTTCCGAGTTCTGACAGCCAATTCCACTACTGCTGGCTGGGTCATAGGATTTCAATATCTGCATCTCAAGTTTTATAACTTGCCTCCCTAAGGATTTACTAAGCTTCTTTCCAGGGACTGTTTAGAAGGGAAACTATTCACTTAGGAAAAGACAGGACTAATGTCCTTACTCTGGGGGCTCTGGTTTTGCCTTAGTCCTGTCTGTTCCCTGTCAAACACAACAAGAGTGAACCCGATTGCTGTGAGTCAACAATTCTAATCCATAAAGTTCAAACATCGGGATGTTAAGGACCAGGCTTCACTCACAAGCATTGCCATGTCAGGCTCTTATTTCCTGAAATTAAGGGAAAAATCTGAGGTAAATCAAGATAAAGTTACAATAAGGAGGAATGAAAATGGTGATTGCAATTGTAGCAAAAGGCAATCAGATATTTCCATTATAGGGAAACCTAAAACATAATTTTTTAGGTTGCGAAGAATTCCCATGTGATGCAAGTTCTTAAAAACTGCTTGTAGGCACTTCTGAAACAACTTCAAATCTGCTTCCTCCAATCAAATCTTGCTGTTTTCACTAGTAATCAGGGTAATTGAAGCAATCTCAACTCCATCTAACCACTTAGATCTGATCCATTTCGACACTTGATAATATACAGAAGCATTGTATAAAGAGGCATTCTTAAGAGAAACAGAATTAAAGCCATATGACAAAAATATTTGTAGATTTTTAGTGTTATACCACACACACCTATGGGAGAAACAGAATTTTGCCACTTGTCTTTACAGAAAATCACTCCATGATTTTCTCAGTATCTCCACTGAACCATGTCACTGGCTCCAAATTCATTTGGGCTCAGTGTTGTCTCCATTATTTCAGTACCCACAGGGATTTAACTCCAGCTTTCCCATGAATTTGATCTCTTGGTATTTGTTAACTTCACATTATGTAACACAAAATTTTCTTTCAGTCTAAAACTATTGTGTTGATTAATATTCAGTTCCTGTTCTTTAAACAGGTTCATCTTCCCTCATTACCTGCATCTCTGGCTCTCGTTCCATTTGTTATATTCCTCTTCAGATCTTCTTGGCACTCTTTAGTGTTTAGTTTTTATTTATTGTTATACTAATATTTATTATATTAGTGTTAGATTATCTGGGTACCAGAAAGAGAAACACATACAATGATACTTCTTTTTATAAACACAAATCTTTTCATATTTCCCAGCGTTCTCCAGAGTACTTTTTGGAATTACAGCCTTTCAGACCTCACTGCCATGCTTCTTTTTGGTTGTACTTTTTCAGTTCTATTATAATCTATAATGCAACCTTATTGGTCTATTCACCTCACACTCTGCCAGCATTGAAAATTATAGTATTGAGGATGTCATAGAGCACATGCCTGTCTAATCTCATTCTAGTATCCACTTATGGATCTATTGTCTATGACTCTGCCCAAAGTCACGTTTAATCCTGCTGACACTGTCTCTACAGCACAGACTTGTCTGTGGTCATAAAGCCTCAGTATCTGCTGCACAAACACGTGCTTTTCTATGTTTAAACATGTTTTACTTATCCTACACTAAGCAGAAGAGTAGTACCTGATATAGTCCTGATATCCTGTATCAGCAGCCTTGTCTGTATCTATGCAAGAGTTAAAACTCAATGTGGTAAATAAATTCCTCCTTCCCATGAAGAAAACATTCTTTTTCACTCAGCAAGTGGAACAGTAGTGCATTAGTAAACACTTACACTGTCCTATCTTCTCCTATGAAGAAAATTCTAAAAAAACACCATTTGATGCACTACTGGGTGTTCATAATGAGGTGTTGTCAGCTGAGGAACTGCGGGAGCCTCTGGGAGAGGTCTGCCCTGGGCTAGACAGAGACAGCTCTAGATGACTCCAATGGATCCACTGCAAGATGCTGCTCAGCCCCTTAGCCAAGGTGGTGTTATCTCTGGGAAAATATATTTTAGAAAGGGTAAAACCCGCCACACAGGCGAAGAAAGGAACATGGGGAGAAAATAGTGAGAAACAGCAGTGGGAAGATGAAGGCAAGAGAAGGAAGCAGGGAAAGATCTGCTCTAGGTGCCCAAGCACCTATCTGCTGCAGCCTGTGGAATGCCCATGTTGGAGCAAATATCCACTGCCGTCCTCTGGGAGTCCATGCTGGAATAGATCCTTTTTCTGAAAGACTTCAGATCCACGGGGAGAATCCACACTGGTACAAGAGAAAACTGTGAGAGGAAAGGAGCTGCACAGCTGGAGAAGGCTTTCAGAGAAGATGTATGAAATAGCACAGGGCTACTTCACTTGCCCTGCTAGATTTGGGTGAAAAGTCAGGATTTAGTGAGACATTGGCATGAGTTGCTCAGAGAAGCTGTGGATGCCCAGTCCCTGGAAGTGCTCAAGGCCAGGTTGCACAAGGCTTGAAGCAATCTGGTCTAGTGGAAGGTGTCCCTGCCAAAGACAGGGGGATTGGAACTAGATGAGCTTGAAGGTCTCTTCCAAACTGAACTGTTCTATGAATTCTCTGAGAGAAAATATGTACTGACCATACCCATCCCACAGTGCATGACAGAGAGTAGAGGAGTCTGGAGTGACAGACTGAAGATGAGCATTGAAATGGGACTGGAAAGGTGTTGTTTTATTGTTTGACTTAGTTTCTCACAACCCCAACTTTTTTTAATTGGCAATACATTAGTTTTGCCCAGGGTGAGTTCGTATTGCCCACAACAGTAACCAGTAAGCAAGTAAAGTCTCATGGGAAGTAAGCCGGCACATACACACCCTAGAGGTGGCTCTTGAAGCTGTTGGTGAAGTTCCAGCTCTGAACTGGGGCTCAGAAGTGGACTTCCTTAATATTTCCGGTTGGGGGAGACAAAGAACAGCTTTTATAAATGGGGACTGATTGAAGTCATGGACATCATGGAATGTGAGAAATGAAAGAACTGTCACTGTGCACCCTGGCATAGAAGGAAAACTGCACTGGATCAAGCAAGTTGCAGCTGAATCAGTAGGGAAGACCCGGGGCACCTGCTCTCCAAAAGAAGCAATGAACACCAGGGAAGTGCCCTCAGATAGTTTACTTTTTACCCCTTCTATGTATTCAGCAAGCATTATTCTTTAAACACTGCCTCACCCAACACCGCTGCCATACAAAATACTGCAAATTACGGTGTTAAAAAAATTAGCTTCATTTCTAATATGATACATGGATACAACAATCAACTTCTCAGTTTTAACAAACATGCCTTTTTTTTTTAATCTGCCCAAACCATTTTTATGCTGTCTTTTTTCCTACCCAGCCAAAAGCCAACAGTGATTTTGGCTCTATGCCATCACTATAATTAGCAATACCAAGAAACTTAATCACAATGGCAGCAATGTCAATAAAGCCCTGGAAGAAGCCAAAGATGTTTTTATACAGCCTTATTCAAAAGGAGATGTTCCCTAGGCTAAAGTGCTTCCCTTGAGCTCTACATGATGCCATGAAACAGGCTCTCACACTATTCACATTCTTCCTGCTGGACCACCAGCCACTTTGGTTTCTGAGAATGATCTTCTAGGAAGGGAACAGCCACTAAAGAGCAGTAAGAAAGTCGAGCAGATTAGAATGGGCACTATGCAGGATCAGCAACCCTGACACACCCTAACTTCTGAGTATAGTCAATAAAAATGAGAAAAGGGGGGGAAAAAAAGGACTGAATGAAAAATGATTTCTGGGTAGATAATTACTCGTTATTTTCTAACCCATAATCAAGTTTAAAAACTGGATTCTGGTTTCATTGAGAGAAAAAATATGGGAAACTAAATCTGAATGGGCTGTGAAAGTTTGGGGATATTCATCAATATAAGTTGCTACCTAGAGGACTAAGAGATATTTTTAATCAAGACACATCTATTTTTATAATTAATTTTTTCTTGTAATACACACTTCTCCTAATTATCCCAGGAATTACAAGACCTTACCTGGAAGCTAGAAAGCCACAAAATACTGAAAACAGAAAGAGACATTAGATAAAAGAAAACCTGATTGCCTTTATTCCAAGATTTACATGGAAGAAATCTGGAGATGACTTTTGATTTTATAATGTAGCAGCTCTGGTTTCCAGAGTCTGCTTCTCCACAAAGTGAGACGAGGGAGAAGACAAGACTCACAAAGATAATGTGATCAAGAAGACATCAGTATCGTTTTGAAATGTACATGAACACTTGTTTTTTTAAGCAGAAATTTCTTTCATGTTCTCTGTATCAAAATGATTTCTTTTTTAGACATGAATAATAGGCACATGTCACCAACAAGTGAACGGCCTTATTTGAGGAAGACTCTTGAGAAAGTGTTTCAAGGGGACAGATTACTTTTTGAGACTTATTAGTGGGCAGTTATCAACCACACCTCATTTTATCCTAAATGGGGTAGATTCTGAAAAAATACGGTGTCTCCCAAAATGGAAGAATGAGAAAACAGAAATATTAATTTGCATTGAAATCTATGAACTAGAACCCTGATGTACATAAAGTGGACCACTTTCTGGTTTTTGCAAGTCACACATAACAGTCCATGGTGCCAAATGCTTGGTACCTATTCCAGGTATATCAGGTTAAAAATAATTCCTTCCTCTCATGAATCACAACATTCACATTACAAATCAGACATTGTGAAAAGAGGGATTTCTTCGGTAGCAAAGAAAGTTGTTAGAGGCCTGACTATACCAAATGATGGAAACTGGTACAGCTAAAAGCACAACAGTTTGCCAATTAAAAAAGGACAGATCTAATCAGAAAGTGGTTAGTTCCCTTGATGGCATAAGCAGGATTACTGGCATTCCCATGTTTTCCTAACGTTGCTAAGTCTGTGTGAACAAGGCAGATGAAGTAAGAATTTCTGAAATTTCTGAATTTCTTCCCGTGAATAGAAATGCATATAAAGACATCAAATACATTGTATGAAAATATTTGCTTCCATCCTTCTGACTGCTAACAACTAAACAAGCAAATTAAATTTTTATGAGGTTTTTACACGGTTCCCAACATCCCTTACATCAAATCCCACCTATTACAGTTGCTGCCTTTTCTCAAGGCTAAACTTAATAATTTTTCCTTTTCAGATTGGTTTGTATCTACAAATCTGTATTGACAAAGGCAACCCCATGAATGCAGACATTGATACAGTCATATAGACATACTCATGCAGAGACAGTTCAGGCCCACAGGCTTAGGAAAGGAGGCTGTATCAATTGAAGTAATATTTATAATGACAGGATTGCACTCAGTCTAAGAGTCTCCTTAACAACTGTGCTGAGTGAGCACTTTCTGTTAGGACCAGAAGGGGGGTAGGGGAAGAAACACCTTTCACAAAAATAGTGAAAATGCTATAAAAAAAAAGAGTCTGTGTATGTAGTCCGGGCCTTATAAGGAAGTGTTCTTAAATATTTATTTCTTGAAACACAAGGTTTCAATCAACAGCCACTGGAGGCTCTGAGGTCACGATCTTCCCCCTCAATGTTCTGCACAAAGGTCAGAGAGGTTTACCCTCTGTGAATAAAGTTCCCTTCCAAACACTTCGACTACAGAATAAACAGCTTCTAACCCAGCTTGCAGACCTCAGTATTGTTTTCTACAAAAAAGACAAACTCTTGCTAAGATATTTCATACTCATACCCTCTGCAGACTCTTTACAAATTAAAGGCCTGTAAAATCTTGAACCTTTATTAGGTCTGTCAGCAACAAGTAAATTGAGAAGAACACCATAAGTCAGTTTAAGAAGCCCATTGAGTGCCTCTACTGTATCCCTCCGTTATTCAAACACCTTGAAGTGCTTCTTACACCTTGATATGCCAGTACTATATCCATCCTGGGTTAGCACATACATATAATGAACTCCCATGCTTGGCATTAGCTGGACTTAGGTCAAAAATAAAATATGGTGAGGTTAGAAGGAATCTGGAATACCTTATGATGAAAAACAGAGCTTTAAAGAAGAAGTAAAATAATGCTTTGTTAGCACCTAAAGCAATGACAGACAACACAAAACAATGGCCTTAGGATGTATCTCAAATCCTGATTTGAATATTTCAAGGATTAATTGTTAGGATTTTAAAATGTTAGTAAGTGCCACCAAAGGTCACAACAGAAGAGATATGTCCTGCAGAAGGATGGTATTTTAAAAGAAGTTATGCCTTGTTGTGTAATTGATAAACACTCCTGTTTCTGCAAGTACCACCATTTGACTGGGCTGTCTGGTGCCTGAACCCTACATAGCTTCCATGCTGCAAGTATCACAACACATGTTTCTTTTGCATCCACTCGTGACAAGTTACAATGCTGAAATTTGTCCAGGAACGTATACCTGTTAATTTTGCTTTAGATGGGTTCTATTAAAATGTGAAAATCTTGGCAAGGACAGGGGTAAGACTTGCCCAGTCTGGGTCCTTTTCCCACACAGCCAACAGGGCAGACTTTTTAGTTCATTATCACCTCATCAGAGCTCCTGTCAGCTGCCAGCAGTGAGAACTGGACTAAGTCACTCACTAATTCCTGGACCTCCTGCCTCCACTGAAACAGCAGTAAATCCAGAACAGATGGATGCTCTTTAACCCTCTCAATCCAGACACTTACTTTAATCAGTCTAATCAAGCTACTCAACTCAGAACAGGGAATGACTGACAGACACAGAATGACAGAGAGACCAAACTGTTGCAGCTCAGATCCTTAACAGAGAACACCACTTTGCATCTCAGATACTCTGCTGATAAGGGAGGCAGATGGTCAAAGGCAGGAGGCCTCTCATGTCAGGAGTAGGACAGAGCTTGTATCAAAGAGGGAAAGCTGGAGGCTGCAAGTTTGTTAAACATTGATATCACGTTACCCAAGCCATGACTGAAGACCAGAAGGCAAGGGTGGCTTTCAGTTTTGCAACTGAAGTTGCAGTTCAGGCTAAGCTAACATCTTGCTGTCACAGCCATCGTCCTCCCAGGACACAAATTTCAAAACTTGCCTTGTGTTGTCTGAGGCTTATGGATTGTCATCTCAGTGCACTAAGCCAGCAGAAAACTAACTTCAGAAAAATGTGAATATTTTAGTGCTAGGTTAGCATCCTGAATCCGTCAGTGGAGCTTTCTGTGACTGTCAGATACAGTGTAAAGGAGGACCTGGGAGAGAGGAGCAGGATCAGATGGGTCTGTGGTCAGAACACACTCCTCATATATCTGTGAATGTATTTTCAATCTTTGCCTGTAGACTACAAAACATAGCTTCATTCATACAATAAGGCAGCACTAGAAATTCCATGTGAAGTTTAAAATGCTCCCTAAAGGAGATTTTACCGAATCATAATATCAGGGGGAACTCTTCTGTTTATTTTCATACCCATAGATTGCAACAAGACCTAACAACAGTGGAAAACATGATGGAGTATAACATTAGTGAGAAAGAATGATTTTGTACTCCTGCTACAGAAGACACAAATAAAGAAATACCATTATAGGGCTCTGACCTCTCAAATAGTTTTACATACTTACAGGCTTAAAGAAAACCTTCCCTAAGTCATGAGAAAAAATATGTAAGAAAATGTATTTGTATATTCACTTTAGAGCTAAGAAATGTTATAAAGTGACTTGGCTGAGGTAAAATTACACACCTAGAAAAAGTTATGCCATTTAGAACAACTGCTTTCAGTCTTGACCTTCACAGAATCACAGAATACTACGAGTTGGAAGGGACCCACAAGGATCATCTAGTCCAACTCCCCAGCTAACACCCATACAAAGACCAAACCCACACCCCAGGGCTGTGAACACAAACCTAGTTCCCTCACAGGCCCCTCTGAGCCANTCTGCCCATTCCTCTGTTACATATGTTTACAAAGAAGGAAAGACAAAAAGGAACAATTCAAAGAGTAGTAACAAAATAACAGTGTAAGTCTAAGCCTGGGAAAAATTCCTAAGTCGTGGCTCTGAATACAGAGCAGCACTTGGCATGAATTATTAGGAGCACCAATGCAACTTAATCATGCTTCTCTCAACCAGGCTATTTTTAACCTCAGAAGTCTTACTTGTGTGATTGCAGCTTCTCTCTTTTGTACTTTATCACAGAATATGCAGACCTGGAAGGGACCCACAAAGATCACCAAGTCCAACTCCTGGCCCTGCACAAGACCATCCCCAGGAGTCACCATGTGCCTGAGAATATTGTTCAAATGCTCCTTGTGCTCTGCCAGGTTTGGTGCTGTGACCACTGCCCTGGGGAGCCTGTTCCAGTGCCCAACCAGCCCTCTGGGGAAGAACCTTTCCTAATATCCAACACATACCTCCTCTGACACAACTTCAGGCCATATGAAATCTTGTTGTAAGGAGAAAGGTAATAAAAAAGAGAAATAAAAGAGTCAATTAGCATCTTGTCCTGTATCATATAAATAATATCTCCCGTTTCCTGAACCCAGAGATGCTTGAACATGTCCAGAGAAGGGTAACGAGTATGGTGGTGGAGTCACTGCAGAAGCAAGTGTTTAAAAAGAGACTGGATGTG